>OY992876.1:284077139-284217139 GCA_963921405.1 Cepaea hortensis
GATGGAGGAGGACGGAGGAGGAGGGAGATGGAGGAGGAGGAGCGAGGAGGAGGAGGGAGGAGGAGGAGGGAGGAGGCGGAGGGAGAAGGAAGAGGGAGAATGAGGAGGGAGAAGGAGGAGGGAGGAGAAGGAGGGGAGGAGGAGGAGGGAGGATAAAGAGGGAGGATAAAGAGGGAGGAGGAGGGAGGAGGAGGGAGGAGGAGGAAGGTGTTAGAGGGAGGAGGGAGGAGGAGAGAGGATGAGGAGGGAGGAGGAGAAGGGAGGAGGAGAAGGGATGAGGAGGAGGGAGGAGGAGATGAAGGAAGAGGGAGGAGGAGGGGGAGGAGGAGGGAGGAGAATGAGGGAGGAAGAGGGAGGAGAAGGAGGAGGAGGGAGGAAGAGGGAGGAGAAGGAGGAGGAGGGGGAGGACGTAGGAGGAGGAGGGAGGAGGAGTAGGGAGTAGGAGGAGAGAGGAGGAGAAGGGAGGAGGAAGGAAGAGGAATGATTAGGAGGAGGGAGGAGGGCGAGGAGGCAGGAGGAGGAAGAGGGAGGAAGAGAGAGGAGGAGGAAAGAGGAGGAGGAAGAGGGAGGAGGAGGGAGGAGGAGGAGTAAGAGGGAAGAGGAGGATGGAGGAGGGAGAGGGAGGAGGCGAAGAGGAAGAGGGTAGGAGGTGGAGGAGGGAAGAGGAGGAGGAGGAGGAATATAACGCATATGCCTGTAGATTTAATAATGGCTTAAGTTGTTCCATGTCTTCTTAGAGTTGGCGACAGTGTAAAGAAATATAAAATCTTCAAACTTGATAGAGATAAGGTAACTATTATTTATTTATTCTTTAAGCATAAAAAGATGAGTTACAATGTTATGCATTATGCATTATTTTTATGAAAACTTTGAAAATGCCTTAAAGATTGTATCACCATTTATTATAACTCATATGCCGGTATATAACTATGGACAAAGAGTTTATAAATCTTTGAAAACGATGCAACAATATGACTATAAGTTATACAGAAAAGTTATGCCCCTTGAAATAACTTTTACAGAGTTAAGTCCCCTCGCAGTATAGAAATTACAATGAAAAATGGAAAATTAAATAATATTGGGTAAGCAGCCGATTTCACACTAAAAAAATATCACAGTGGGCTGCGCTGGAATGAAAGGAAGACGTGTAGAAAATTTCATCTCAATCGGATGGGCCGTTCGCGAGGGCATAAAGGACATACGGACATACAGACAGACGGAGATCGCCTTTTATATATAAGACTAGCTGACACGGCCCGGCTTCGCCCAGACTCTGGTGGGGAGCATCTCATTTAATTCATATAAGTAGTCATATAAGCTCCCGTTCCCGACTGTCTGTCTGTCTGTCTGTCTATCTATCTGTCTGTCTGTCTGTCTGACCCGGCCCAGCCCATGGTGGAGAGCATCTCATTTAAATCATATAAGTAGTCATATAAGATCCCGTTCCCGACTATCTGTATGTCTGTCTGTCTTGGGTAAATGGAGGAGGGAGGAGGAAGAGGGAGGTGGAGGAGGGAAGAGGAGGGAGGAGGAGACAGGAGGAATAGGAGGGAGGAGGAGGGATTAGGAAGAGGAGGGAGGAGTAGGGTGGAGGAGGAGGGGGAGGAGGAGGGAGGAGGAAGAGGGAGAAGGAGGGAGGAGGAGATCGCAGGAGGAGGAGGAGGAGGAGGAGAGGGAGGAGGAGGAGGGAGAGGGAGGAGGAGGAGAGAGTAGGCGGAGGGAGGAGGCGGAGGGAGCAGGAAGAGGGAGGAAGAGGGAGGAGGGAGGAGAAGGAGGAGGGAGGAGTAGAGAGTGGGAGGAGGGAGGAGGCGGAGGGAGGAAGAGGGAGGAGGAAGGGGGAGAAGGAGGAGGGAGGAGAAGGAGGGAAGAGGATGAGAGGGAGGAGGAGGAAGAGGGAGGAGGAGGAATGTGAAGGGAGGAGGAGGGAGGAGGTAGAGGGAGGAGGAGGAGGAGGGAGGAGGATAGAGGAGGAGGAGGGATGAGGAGGAAGAGGGAGGAGGAGGAATGTGAAGGGAGGAGGAGGGAGGAGGTAGAGAGAGGAGGAGGAGGGAGGAGGAGAATGGAGGAGGAGGGATAAGGAGGAGAGGGAGGAGGAGGGGGAGGAGGGGAGGAGGAGGGAGGAAGAAGGAGGAGGGAGGAAGACGGATGAGGGGGAGGAGGGAGGGGTAGGAGGGGGAGGAGGAGAAGGGAGGAGAAGGGAGGAGGAGGAGGGAGCAGGAGGAAGGAGGAGGGAGGAGGAGGAGGAAGAGGGAGGAGGAGGGAGGAGGAAGAGAGAGGAGGGAGGAGGAAGAGAGAGGAGGGAGGAGGAGGGAGGAAGAGATAGGCGGAGAGAGGAGGAGGAGGGAGGAGGAGGAGTAGGGATGAATAGGAGGGAGGAGAAGGGAGGAGGAGGGATTAAGAGAAAGAGGGGGGAAAGGGGAGAAGGAGGAGGGAGGAGGGAGGAGGAGGAGGAAGAGGGATGAGGAGGGAGGAGGAGGGAGGAGGGAGGAGGAGGAGGAGGGAGGAGGAGGAGGGAGGATGGTGAAGGAGGAGGAGGAGGAGGGAGGAGGGTGAAGGAGGAGGAGGAGGGGGAGGAGGGAGGGGGAGGAGGAGGGAGAAGGAGGAGGAGGGAGGAGGGAGGAGGAGAACGTAGGTGGGGGAGGATGAGAAGGGAGGAGGGAGAGGGAGGAGGAGGGAGGAGGAGGAGAGAGGAGGAGGGAGGAGGTGGAGGGAGAAGGAGGAGGGAGGAAGAGGTAGAAGGAGGAGGGAGAAGGAGGGAGGAGGAGACAGGAGGAATAGGAGGGAGGAGGAGGGATTAGGAAGAGGAGGGAGGAGTAGGGTGGAGGAGGAGGGGGAGGAGGAGGGAGGAGGAAGAGGGAGAAGGAGGGAGGAGGAGAGAGGAGGAGGAGGAGAAGAAGGGAGTAGGAGGAGGGAGAGGGAGGAGGAGGAGAGAGTAGGCGGAGGGAGGAGGCGGAGGGAGGAGGCGGAGGGAGCAGGAAGAGGGAGGAGGAAGAGGGAGAAGGAGGGAGGAGAAGGAGGAGGGAGGAGGAAGGAGGAGTAGAGAGTAAGGAGGAGTAGAGAGTGGGAGGAGGGAGGAGGCGGAGGGAGGAAGAGGGAGGAGGAAGAGGGAGAAGGGAGGAGGAGGGAGGAGGTAGTAGGATGATTGATTGCCATCCCACCAGGTTAATATGTTATCGCGGACCTCAGAGAGAAGTGTCTATGTAGAAGACCATTTCCTGGACGTACGTATTTTGGGAGGGGGAGGAGGGAGGAGGAGGAAGAAGAAAAAAAAACTACGACAGTTGGCATCTCTGGAATGAAAGGAAGGCGTGTAGAAAATTTCATCTCAATCGGATGGGCCGTTCGCGAGCGTATAAAGGACATACATACATACATACAGAGATACAGACAGACAGAGATACGGACATCCTTTTTTATATATAAGAAGATAATATAACATTACTGTGATGTGAGTGAGAGAGTTAGTGAGTGGAGAGAGAGAGAGAGAGAGAGAGAGAGAGAGAGAGAGAGAGGCAGACAGAGAGAGAGGGAGAGCAGAAGAGAGAGAGAAGAGAGAGAGAGAGAGAGAGAGAGAGAGAGGGAGAGAAAAAGAGAGAGTTGAATTGCATCACTAATTTTTACGCTACATAATGTATATATACAATTTTTTTCTCCACTTTTTGCAATTGCGAGAATTCTCACGACAATCGTCAATGTCTCAATTCTGTGTAAAGTGTGGGGAGTTTGTTCTTATTAGTTTCAGTGATCATGTGAGGCATCATGTATGTGTCTAGATGTGAGGATGTGTGTATGGGTGTGTATGTGAGGGATATGTGTGTGTGTGGGGGTGTGGGGAATGTAAAAATCAACTTCGAAGCGAGTTAATAAAGCTCTTTTGAGAGTACGGTAATCCTGCTGTTCCTCGTGACTAAGTCTTGAGAAAATGTCAAAGGCGGTCTTCTTAGTCCCTGGGATAATTTCATCGATCATCTAGATTCATCAAGCCCACAGGAAACACACATAAGTTCGAAACGTGAAAGATAATGTCAATTCCTGCAAAACGTTCTTATTATATGGTTCCAAAGGAATGTCATGGCTCCTGTGCGATGACAGCTTTCCTCTGCCTGTATGTCTGTAGTTGGCCTGCCTGTGGAAACGGATGGGGTGGGAGGAACACCACTTTCCAGTCTCCTCAGCTCCAACTCAGCATCCATGCGCCTGATCTCCAACTGATGTTGCCTCTCTTTTTCTCTGTTATCCATCTCAGCCTGCAGCTTCCTATCCTTCAATTCCAAAGCTGTCCGGCTTTCTCTCTCTTTCTGAATTATTTCAGCTTCTCTATCTTATCCTTCTGAATTATTTCAGCCTCTCTGTCCTTTCTCCTTCTGAATTATTTCAGGCTCTCTGTCTTTCTCTTTCTGGGTTGTCTCGGCCAGTAAACGCTAATGTCGATCGAATTCGTCAGAGACGTACTTTGCGAGCTCTAAACCCTTTAACCATATTGCCTGCCCACATCGACATATTGTGCCCGAAGCATAGCTGTTTCCGCCATAATAAATTCTAGATTTTTCCCAAATATTTGAAAAAAACACAAAGTGTCACCTCTGCCAATTCAGGTAAGAGAACCTCTGTGATCTGAAAATGGTCCAGAGCATGCAATGGCGAAATACATATAGCAATCAGACAGCGCAATGTTGCAGGAAAATGTGCACAACTTATTTGGAGTTTCTGACTATGAGAGAAAATCACCAAACACCCGAAGTTAATATCACCTCACCAACAGAGATTCTGATTTACCCCCCTGATTTACACCCGGTTACTTAAGACCTAAAGTGATTTATAAATCAGTGGTTCTGAATCCCGAAAAACACAAGGTCCACCTTGTGGCTTGCAAATGTGGTATTTAAAAATGTAAATGTAGAGTTTTATTTCACATGAGATTCTTAAAGAAAATATCCACATAAATCAAGCAATTGTGATGTGAACAAATTAACCATAAGGGTCCAGTTGATGTTAATCTGGTTGCGAGAAGTCTCGAGTTTTCACCCCGGGCGACGTCCCCAGTTAATGTAGTATGTTGGGAGGAGAATGCAGTACCCACCCTGGCCTGCCCCGTAATGAAGTCAAGCTAGGACGATGGGACTAATTTCGTTTGGAGGGGATGGGTCCTTGGAAGCCAAAGTGCCCAATATTGGCTCAGGAAATCTAGGCTTTTCCCGGGAATATTTCTGGTTTCTCTCCAAACTTAGCCTTCCCAGAAGAGGAGATACTTATCTAGCTCCTGGCCCCCATTTGCATCCATTTTTCCGTATAAGGAAAACGGTTGCAAGAAAATTTATTTGTTATTAAGCTCTCCTTTATGAATAACCTGGAACCTGGATGCTTCCAACAGTACAGGACGTTGCTGTCTATACGTGATTACCCAGCCACCTGTCGTTCCAGATTCTTCAAGTATGTGATTTAGTAATGTTAACTAAACACATATAAACGTTTTTGTCACATCACAATATGCCTCAGTATAATTCAGTTTATTTACTTAATATGTTGTGGAGATAGAAGCATGTAGTGCATCTCTGAAACATAAATTACAATTCAGCACACCAATTAGTTAATGTTCATTTGATTTCATTGGATCTAGGCCTGTAATAGTTCAGATTGTCACTGAGACTACCCACAAGTTCTTCCTAATAGTTCACTGGATTATACCTGATGATGATTTTGGAATTTCCATGGATTTATAATGTTTGTGATATTAAACAGTCTCTACACACAAATATTGCTTGAGGTTATTAATTAAATGTTCTCAGTATATTGAATGTGATATGCCTGTGGCAATTGTTCTCAAGTGTAGTTCAATTTAATTGAGTTGGTGGTGAGATGGTTCTGGGTCTGACATGCTGGTGTTTAGAAGAACACCTAGATAACCCTGAGAACTAGATCTCCGGGAGTTATTAGGTTGGCAGCTCCTCTATGAATTGTTTTCCAATAACAAGTTTCTGGGTAGCTGTCCACTTGGCGCAGTGCAAGAATCCCTAATGTGTTCTCCAGCTGATCATTGGCATTGGTTCTCGTTCAGTCCATTCCCTACTCAACAGTCTGTCTTTCCATCTAATATGATCTCATCAACTTGTTCTTCAATAACTGCTATAATCTGCAGTAATTTGAAGTAATCTGCGCTAGATTTGCATTGATCTGCGATATATCTGTGATATATCTGCGATAATCTGCGAACACCGTCTTCCTCGCCTGACGTGAATAAACATGGTGATCCTATTTATATTTGCTCAACTGATGATGGTTCTCCAGTTGACAAGAATGAAAAGGACTACAGAAAGAAGTGATAGAAAGTAAAATATTCAGGCAGTACCTACAAGTTGAGAGCTACAGTGTCTCTCCTTTGTACTGGTATCAGGCATCTGTCAATTCATCTGACAAGCTACATCCTCTTTTGCTCTTGTACATAGAGATCTGTTTAGGCTGTTGTTGTGATGTGAACAAAGATAGCCTACGTATAGGCCATCTCAACATCTATCATTTGCTCAATAAATTACCTGAGCTTTCGGTAATACTGTGCAAACAATTCCATGTGTTTTGAATCACAGAAAGTCGTCTCAACGACAAATTAACCGACTCTGAAATCACTGTTAAAGGGTTTAAAATAATTCGAAGAGACGCAAATCAAAAATTAGTGACAGGTATACATTTCCAATTATCTCAACTGTTCCCGTAGAAGTGATCTCGAGTCAGTAGAGATAGAATGTGTTTGGTTAGAGGTGAAGCCAGCCAGTCAGCAACCGTTTCTCATTGGATACCTATATCGGAATCCGTGTGCTGGGTACAGTTGGTATGACTGTTTCACTACAATGATGAATAGAGTGTTTACAGCAGGTAGAGAAGTCATGATATTGGGTGACTTTAACATAGATATTACTAAACCCAACCAGACATGGGACGATATAATTCTATCTTACGATTTCAAATAACTAATAAACCGTCCCACAGACACCTCCTCAACTATAATTGATCATATATATGTTACTTGTCCAGTTAATATTATCGAATGTTCTGTTCCTGTTAGTGCAGTTAGTGACCATTACCCAATATGTTGTACATGGTCGAAAACTGGGTTCAAAACTCCTAAAAATAAACATTAAATCATCAAATTTAGACATCAAAAAGCTCTCAACCAAAGTTTATTTTTAGACGACTTAAAAAATTCAGCCCTTGAACATGTTTACCAACTTCCTGATCCGGATGATGCACTAGCTTACTGGACAAAGACAGTCTACAGTGTGTTTGATAAACATGTGCCAGTTAAAGAAGTTCGAGTGAAGACTCAACATAAATCTCCATGGGTGACTCGTGAAGTTCTCGAAATCTTGAGAGAACGAGATACAGCGCACAAAAATAAAGATTTTATCAATTGCAGAAGACTAAGAAATAAAGTTAAATATGAAATTCGTAGGATAAAAAAAGATAATTTCAAAAATTTGATTGTAGATAAATCAAAAATCACAAATATATGGAAGGCTATTAACTTGTTAACCAACAGGAAACACTCTTCAGAGTCAGCAATACCGAGCACTATAACATGCGAGGATTTCAGTAGCTTCTTTCAATCAGAAATAGAGAATATAAAGTCCTCAATACCAGACTCAGCTTGTAATTTAAGCTCACTGTCATCATTCTGTGAAGAGAAATGCTCTAGAAATATTCCCCCTGAGATTCCCTTGATGTCTGTTGCAGAAGCATATAAATATCTCTCAAAGCTAAAAGCAACAAATTCAGAAAGCCTATTTGGTATCAGTAATAAAATTCTTCGCTGTGCTGCACCAATTATTAGTGAGCCCTTGACGTTCATATATAATCAGTGACTGTCCAAAAACTACTTTCCATCTGCCTTTAAAATTGCAAAAGTTTATCCTCTGCTTAAAAATGGCTCAACTGATAATAGCGTCTTGGGTAATTATAGACTTATTTCCTTACTATCGTCGCTATCAAAGCCATTAGAAAAACACATACATAAAATAACATTACACTGGGTTTCGACCTAAATATTCTTGCCATAGTGCCCTAACAAAAATGACCGATAACTGGCATCTTTGTATCAACAATGGCAACATTTGTGGAGCAGTATTTGTAGACTTTAAAAAGGCCTTTGATATGGTAGATCTTGATATTTTAATTAGAAAACTCAAACAAATGAAGACTAGCACCAGTATGGTGAACCTAATTAAGTCATTTTTATCCGACAGACAACAAGTAGTTTCCTTTAATAACTGTCTATCAAGACCCACACAACTTAATATTGGTGTGCCTCAGGGCATCAATACTAGGACCGCTGCTTTTTGCAGTTTATATTAACGTTCTTCCTTTATATCTCAATACATCGTGTGACCTGTTTGCAGACGACTGCACTATATATACTAGTCAAGAGAACCTTAGTGACTTAGAGAGATCTTTTCAAAACGAACTTGATAACCTTAGTAGATGAAGCAATGAAAACCGCATGATTATTAACATCGACAAAACCAAATCCATGCTAATAACGACCAAACAAAAACTACAGACTCTAACCATAACTGGGGCACCGTTCGATCTCCACGTGGACACGTTACCTATAGTTAATGTAAATGAACACAAAACATTAGGTCTTTTAATTGACAGACATCTAAACTGGAGCTCTCATGTTCACGTCCTTGCCAAGAGAATAGCACAAAAACTTTACCAACCTACTAAAATTCAGCACTTCTTGGATGAAATCACACGAAAAATATTATATGCATGCTATATCCAATCACCTCTCGACTATTGTTCCACAGTCTGGGATGGGTGCCCTAAATATAATATGAAATGACTGTGTTCGCTTCAAAACCGCGCTATATATCTAGTTTCTGGCATAAAGCACGTTGAAAGTAATAACTTATATAGTCATCTAAGACTTCTACCTCTTCGAAAGCGATTCCTTTTTAACAAAGCCAAATTAGTGAATAAAATTATATCTGAAAATACCCCAGAGTATCTTCTACCGTTAATTCAATCTAATGCAATGAACAGTAAGCGCTTACATTTATTACAGGTTCCAAAGCCTACATTGGACTTATACAAAACATGTTTCGCCTATTCTGGTGCTCACTTGTGGAATAGTCTTCCACCAGATCTGAAAACGCCAATGAGTCCCTACACATTCAACCGAAAACTCTTTCAATACTTACTTCATACCGACTATATGCCTCCATAAGTCACCTACTGGTATAATTTTTCACTATCATTTTTCACTGTGTGAGTGAGAGAGTGGGTGAGAGAGTGAATGAGAAAGAGTGTGAGTGAGAGAGTGAGTATGAGACAGATAAAGTGAGAGAGTATGTATGCGCATGTGCCTGCGAGAGTGAATGAGTAAGTGAATGTCTGTGTACACGTATGTGTGAGAGATTGAGTGTGAGAATGAGTTAGTGTGAGAGAGAGGTTGTGTTGTGTGTATACCTGTCTGTGTGAGAGAGTGAGAAAGTGAGTGAGTGAGTGAGTGTGAGTTAGAGAGCCGCCTTGTGAGTGAGTGAGTAAGGGAGAGTGGATTAGTGAGGGAGGGGAGAATTTGTGAATATGTGTGTATGTGCGTGTGTGAGTGAGTGTGAGAGCGAGTGAGTGTACAAGAGAGAGACAGTGGGTGAGTGAGAGAGTGCATGAGAAGTTAATGAAAGAGAGAGAGAAAGAGGGAGAGAGAGTGAGTGAGTGAGTGTGTGTGTGTGTGTGTGTGTGTGTGTGTGTGTGTGTGTCTGTGTACTTGTCTGTGCGAGTAAGAGAGTGAGTTAGTGTGGTTTAGAGAGTAAATGAGTGAGTGTGAGTGAGAGGATGAGATTATGTGAAGCAGTGTGTGTTTGTGTAAGTAAGTGTGTGGGTGGATGGGTTGGTGTGTATGTGTGTATGCGTGTGTTTATTGTTGTGTATGTGGGTGTATGTGTGTGCACGTCTGAATGTGCGTATGGGTGTGTATGTGTAAGTGTGTGTTTGTATGTTTGTATGTGTGCTTGTGTGTAAGTATGTTTATACGTGGGTTTACGTGTGCGTACATGTGTGTGTGTGTGTTTATATGTATGTGCGTGTGTAAATGTGTGTATGTGTAAATGTGTGTATGTGCGTGTGTATATATGTGTATGTTCGTGTATGTATGTGCATGTTTGTGTGTATGTGTGCATGCATGCAGTGTATGCGAGGGAGTGTGTATTTGTGTGTAGGTGTGTGTATGGGTGTGGATGTGTGCATTTGTGCGTGGGTATATGTGTGTATTTGCGAGTGTATATTGTGTGTATGCTCGTGTGTGTATGTGTATATGCTTTCCTGTGTATGCGAGGGAGTGTGTATTTGATAGCGAGAGGGTGTGTGTCTGTCTGTGTGTGAATGAGAGTGAAAGAGTGTGATATTGAGTAAATAAAAGATGGAGAGGGTGACTTAATAGGTGAAATAGAGATTGCGAGTGAGAGAGAGAGAGAGAGAGAGAGAGAGAGAGAGAGAGAGAGAGAGAGAGTGTGTGTAAGCGAACGAGAGAGAGACAGTGGAAGAATGGATTTGTTAGTGTGTGTGTGTGTGTGTATGTGTGCGCGCATAGTTTGTGTGTGTCTATGGGTGTGTGTTGGTGAGAAGAGAGAGAGAGAGAGAGAGAGAGAGAGAGAGAGAGAGAGAGAGAGAGAGATTTAAGCGCACGCATATCATGTAACATGCTATTCCATATATTGTGTGTATTCTCATGTTCATATTACCATTTTGAATGCCAATTGATGTTATAATTTATAACATGAACACATGTACATCACTGTAGAGTGGGTGAGAGAGTTAGGTAGTATGAGTGAGTGAGAGAGAGAGAGAGAGAGAGAGAGAGAGAGAGAGAGAGAGAGAGAGAGAGAGTTAATGAGTGTGAGTGTGTGTGTATGTGTGCCTGTGTAAGAGAGAAGAGAGAGAGAGAGAGAGAGAGAGAGAGAGAGAGAGAGAGAGAGAGAGAGAGAGAGAGAGAGAGAGTTGAGTGCACGCATGTCCTGTAACATGCCATTCCATATTTTTTTGTGAATTTTCATCTTTCACATTATCATTTTGTATGTGTGCCACTTGATTTTATCGTGTATACTATAAGATTCTGTACTGTGAGTGAGAGCGTTAGTGAGTGGGAGAAAGAGAGAGAGAGAAAGAGAGAGAGAGAGAGAGAGAGAAAGAGAGAGAGATAGAGAAAGAGAGAGAGACAGAGAGAGACAGAGAGAGAGACAGAGAGAGACAGAGGAAAGAGAGAGGAAAGAGAGAGAGAGAGAGAGAGAGAGAGAGAGAGAGAGAGTTGAATTGCATCACCAATTTTTTACGCTACACAATGTATATGTACAATTTTTTCTCCATTTCTTACAGTTTTTGCGAGAATGCTCACGAGAATCGGCAGTGTCTCAACTGTGTGTAAAGTGTGGGAGTTTGTTCTTATTAGTTTCAGTGATCATGTGAGGCATCATGTATGTGTCTAGAAGTGAGGATGTATGTGTGGGTGCGTATGTGAGGGATATGTGTGTGTGGGGGGTGTGGGTAATGTGTGTGTGGGTTGATGCGTGATGTGTGGATGGGTGAAGGGATGTGTGGTCGGTGGGGATGTATGTGTGTGAGGAATGTGTGTTTGTGGGTAGGGATATTTGGGAGGATGGTTGGAAGTATGTAGGTGTTGGTTGGTTGGGGGTGTGGGTATGGAATGTGTATTTGGGTGGGTGAATGGATGTGTGGGAGATGTGTGTGGGTTGTGGATGGGTGTGGGGGTGTGTCTGTGAATGGGATATGTCTGTGTGGGTCTGAGTGTGTGAGTGTGGATGGGATAAATGTGAGCGGGTGGAGGATATATGTGTGGGTGGTGAGGATGTTTGTAGGTGAAGGATGTGTGGGTGGGTGGGGAGATTTGTGTGTATGGGTGAGAGATGTGTGGGCGGGGATGTGTATGGGGAATGCATGTGAGGGGATGTGTGTGTGGGGGGATGCGTTTATGGGTGGGGTGTTGTGTGAGATGGGGGAGGTGTGGGATGTGCGGGTGGATGAAGGATGTATGTGAGGATGGGGGATGTGTGTTTGGCTGGGTGGTTGAGGTGTGTGGGGGTGGGAGGGTAGATGAGAGATGCATGTGTTGATGGGTGGATGGGTATGTGGTTGATGGATGAGTACGTGAGTGGGCGGATGTGTGTGAGAGATAAGTGTATGGGTGGAGAATGTGTGTGTGGGTGGGAAGGCAGATGTATGTGGTTGGGGTATATGTGGGTGGTGAGGTGTGTGTGGGTGGTTGGTGTGTGTTTTTCTATGAGGAATGTGTTGATGGGTGATGATGTGTGTATGGGTGGGGAGATGTGTGTGTGTGTGTGTGTGTGTGTGTGTGTGTGTGTGTGTGTGTGTGTGTGTGTGAGTGTATGGGTGGTGAGATGTGTAGTTAAGGGATGTGTGATTGGAGTTTGGAGATCGGGGTTGGATGGTTGGCGAGTGGGTGGGTGGAGGATGTGTGGGTTGTGATTGTTTGTAGGTTGGGGGTGGGAGGGGATGTGTGTGTGGGTGCTGGATGTGTAGGTGGGGGAGATTGTGTGGTGGGTGATATGTATGCAAGTGGGCGATGTGTGGGCGGGTGCGGGTTTTGTGTATGGGTAAGTGCAGGATATGTGAGTTGGGGGAACATGTGTGTGTGGGTGTTGGAAATGTGGTTGGGGGATGTGTCTTTGGCTGAGTGTTTGGGGGTGTGTAGGTGGGTGGTGGAGGATATGTGGTTGAGTGAGTGTTGGTAGGTTATGGGATGGGTGGAGGATGTGTGCGTGTGGGTGGGGGGATGTGAGAAGGTGGGGGGATGTGTGGGTGGGTATGGATGGGTGGTTGCATGCATGTGTGTCTGGGTGTGTGGGTGGGTGGCGAATGTGTGGTGGGGATGTGTGGTGGGTGGGAGATGTGTGTGTGTGTATGGGTAGGGAGATGATGTATGTGAGGGTGTGTTTGGGATGTGTGGGTTGGGTGATTGGTGGATGGATGGTGTCATGTATGTGCCTGTGGGTATGTGTGTGTGGTGGACACGCAGGTGGGTGGGGGTTTTGTCTCATAACATGGTAACATGCATTGTTTATGTTTACAACATTCATTTGACAATGTTTTTTTCCTATGTGAATGCACTATGCACTGATGAACGAAAGATGAGTGATTGGAAGGGCCGAATGTAAGACGGCCCTGCGTGCCCAATTTGTTACCCTTCGAAAATAAAGTTTATTTGTTCGTTCGTTCGTTGTTCTCACAGAGGACACAGACACAGAAAATGACAAGGCTAGTAGATGATTGATGGAGAGTTCATGAAGGAATGCACACAGCAAGATCTGATCCTGACCAGCAATGGTACAGAATAGGGTGATGATGATGGCATATCATTCATATAAACTCATGTTACCAATCAGGGCTGCCTCAGATAGTTAGTCTGCTAGTTACAATTCCTGGTTATTCTTTCTTACTTCATCTGTCATTTCCTTTACTTACTTTTACAGACAGGGGTGCAATATTACTAATGATATTAAAATAACATTCCACACGTTGAATAAAAGCAATAATGTAAGGAAGCATATAATGAATATTTTCATTCATAAGTTAATACAATTATTGTCATGTGTATGGAATGAATATGCAGGTGAAGTACTCATTGTGAAATTTCACACTGCCTCTCATACATTGACAACAACATATATACATAGAGATAGAGAGATGAGATGACAAAGTACAAGCTCATTCTCTCATTCGAACACCAATCTTCCTCTTCTTCGTTCACTAGAGTGCCTAGACTGGGTTGTTAGCTTGACTTCAGTTTGACTAGAGTGCAAGATACAGTGGTGATCGTTCTACAACTCGTTGGAATGTATCACAGCAGTTTAAAACGCTGGACCTGTCATCAATGCTAATCAGTCATGCAATACAATCTTTCTCCACACCACGAACGTATGAAAAGAAGAAGAAGAAGCCATTCTTTTCTCCTTCTCTCATTCTCGTGTGCTGAAGATTAGCTGTGGATTAAAAGGGGGAAGCGGTCGCCACAGAAGTCATCGCATGTTTTTTTTACTAAACCTGCCCTGAATTAAATCAGAAAGCAATAGGGTTTTAGATTAGAACAGCATTCTGGGCCCAGACTGGCCTCTTCTCACAGCTTAAAGATATAGTGTACAGTACAGCACTTCCTTTGGAAACAGAAGATAAGATGGAGTCAGATATTTTCAAGGCAGTCACAGCGGAATTAGCCATTTCACAGAAGGGACAGGAGTTGGCGGCTATCTCCAAATTGAAGAATATATTTTCTTTCGTGCTGGAATCTTCACACACAGATCTCACATACACAAAGCCATACCTGACACATATATCAGCTACGTATCCGTCATCCGGCCAGTATGGTCACTGTCATAGAGAAAAGCAACGGCAAACTACCTCTTTGAAAGTGCCTAGTATATTATGATTCGCTTAAAGACTGATCATCGCAAGACAAGGACAGAGACATTAAAATTAGCAACATTGAACGTTAGGACGTTAAACGACGACGGAAAATTAGAGAACATCAAACAAGAAATACAAAGAGAAAAAATTAATATATTAGGGATGTGCGAAACGAGATGGACAGGAGCAGGCATCAAGATAGATGAAGATTATAATATTATTTATTCTGGAGGTAAAGATCGACAAAGGGGAGTGGCAATAATTTTGGACCGGAAAACATCAACGTCTGTTCAAGGATATTGGTTCTACTAGTTACATTGAGTGGCACACCTTTTAGCATAAGTGTTATTCAAGTATATGCCCCAACAAGTGAGTCCAGTGAAGATAGTATAGAGGAATTTTATAATGACATAGAGTCTGCCTTAAAGAAATGTAAAAATTCAGAAATAAACATCATAATAGGAGACTTCAATGCAAAAGTAGGAAATCAAGGTGATAGATACACAGTAGGAAACTATGGTTTAGGAGAGACAAATGAAAGAGGATACAAACTCGTAGAGTGGGCAAAAGAAAAGGAAATGATTGTAGGAAACACCTGGTTTAAGCAACACCCTAGAAGATTATGGACATGGAGGAGTCCTGATAGCAGGATCAGAAACCAGATTGATTACATTCTGATTGGCTGAAGATTTAGAAACCCACTAACAGTAGCAAAAACAGTTCCCAGTGCGGATTGTTAGAGTGACCAAAGACTACTTACAGGAACATTGAGGATAAAGCTGAAGAAAGTCAAATATATAACAGGAAACACTAAATATGATTTGTTTACATTGAGTAATGACAAGGGAATACAAAACAAATTCAACATAGAAGTACAGAACAGATTTGATATATTGTCTAATCTAGAGATATTATTCCAGGATGTGAATGATCAATGGGAAATGTTAAAGAATTCAATCAGTTTGGCTGCAGAAACAACTATTCCAAAATTAAAGAAGGTGGGTCGTAAGAAATGGATGACTGAAGAAATTTTACACCTAATGGAAACAAGAAGACTCAACAAAAATAATCCTGCCAAATATGAAGAAATTCACAGACAAGTCAGAATCATGGCTTGAGGAAAAGTGCTTAGAAATTGAAAAACAACACAACAGTCAAAATACCAAATTAGTGCACAAAAGAATTCAGGAACTTACTAATAAAAGAACAAGTACATCAACAGGCTGTCTAAAAACTAAAAATGGCAAAATCATAATAGAAAAAGATCAGATTCTACATGTATGGACAGATTATGTGAAAAACCTGTATAATGATAACAGAGAGGAAAAGTAGGATATTAGACTCAATAATGAAGGACCAGTAATTTTAAAGATGGAGGTTCAAAATGTTCTTAAGCATATATGTTCATAAGCTGGCAAGTCCCCATGTGCAGATAACATCACAACAGAAATGATTGAAGCTTTAGAAGAATTTGGATTAGACCAAGTCACCAGACTGCTGAACACATTATATGATACTGGAGATATACCTTCTGAATTATGTAATTCTGTATTTATTGCAATCCCAAAGAAATCAGGAACCTTGGAATGTGATCAACATAGAACAATTAGTATAATGAGTCACATCACAAAGATTTTGTTACGAATTATCATGCAAAGAGTGAGGAAGAAAATACAACCTCAAATAGGGGAAGAACAATGTGGGTTTGTAGAAGGAAAGGGTACAGTAAATGCTGTGTATATGCTGCGAACAGTTATTGAACGTGCTATAGAAGTAAACAAGGATATACATCTTTGCTTTATTGACTACACAAAGGCTTTTGATAGAGTTAGACATGTCAACATGGTGGATATGCTTGCAGATCTACAAATTGATGGGAAAGACATTAGACTTATAAAAAACATATATTGGAAACAACAAGCTGCCATAATTATTGATAATGAAGTGGGACAATATCGACCTATTAAGAGAGGTGTTAGGCAGGGATGTGTAATGTCTCCAGATCTTTTTTCCTTATATAGTGAAAATATTTTCAGAAATGTAGAAGATATAAATAGAATCAGCATTGGTGGAAGAAACATCAATAACATTAGATATGCAGATGATACAGTATTGATTGCAGACAATGCACAGGATCTGCAACAATTAGTAGACGCGGTTGTTGTACACAGTGAGCAGCTTGGGTTGGAATTAAATTGTAAGAAGACAAAAGTTATGGTCGTCACTAGGAAGAACGAAGTACCACAATGTATTATACAAGTAAATGTGAATATTCTTCAACAAGTGAATCGATACAATTATCTCGGAACAGTCATAACATCTTATGTGAGATGCCTTGAAGAGATTAGAATAAGAATCGCCATGGCAAAAGTAGCCTTTAGCAAGATGAAAGACATTCTGACCAATAAAAAGATGTCAATTGAAACGAGAAAAAGAGTGTTGAGGGGATACATAGAGCCTGTTCTTTTGTATGGATGTGAAACTTGGACAATGTGCAGTCAAGCTGAAAAACATATGATGGCTGCAGAAATGTGGTTTCTGAGGAAAATGCAAAGAATACCGTGAACAAACAGAAAAACCAATGACCAAGTACTACAGGAGACAAATGAAAATCGTAGACTGATTAGAGAAATTAGACGAAGACAGTCAAAATTTTTTGGACATGTTATGAGAAGAAATGAATTGGAGAACTTATTGACAACTGGCAAGATCGAGGGGAACAGACCACGAGGAAGACCGAGAGGAAAATACCTGGATGTCTTGGCCACATGGCATGGACGAGACAGTAACATTGAGCTGATCCACGACTCCGGTGATCGAGTGAAATGGCGAGTCATGACCGCCCACGCTTTCCGGCATGGCACATGATTGATTGAATTCTTAAAACTATATGCTAAATTTCATCATTTTCCCTCAATTGGTTATAGAGTATGGATTTTTATACTGGAGCAAACAAATGTGAATGCACTATAGTTAGTCGTTAATCGTGAGTGTTCCAACTTCACGGCAACAGAGAGGAACAGTACTCTGTTCGTACTGTTATTGAATATCATACAAAATGCTCCCCACTGCCCCAAGTGAAAAATGGAAAAGACAGCAGTCTCAATAAAACAAACAGCATAGACACTCATGCATGCGTAAAGCCATGGCCAGACTGCCAACACAGCAGTCCACCACTAAAAATAGTTCATCATCCCGGATGGAAACAGCAGTCACTAGAAAGACCAGCAATTGTACACACGTACACAAGGCAAACTACTTGTTTCAATATTCTGCCATGTGCCACTTTACTGAACATCAAGTTCACACCACAAACCAGCGCGGACAGATGAAAAAAAGCATTTCACATGAAACTTACAGCGCACAGTGTCGCACCAAGCGGTCAGCTCAATAGCTGGAGGAAGTGATTATTTACTACAAGAGCAAAATGAGGAAATACAAAGGAAACCGTAGCCAGAAGCTCACACATTCCAAGGCGTTAACGGATCTCATGCCTGTCTGCCATGTTGAGCTGGAAGTCTATTAAAGTCCATCATCAGTTAAGAACCCGTTTAACGCCTCACTGTGTATTGGTCATATGGTGCTAAAGCCATTTTTATAGACCAGTCGGCACTGCCGTGATGATGTGGTCAGTATCACACTGACCGCCTTCATTTACCAACTTATTTCCTGGTATTCATTTTAATCTAGGGCGACCAGGGAGCCCAGATCAATTTACAAAAAACCACATCTATGCGGATTCGAGCCCATGATCAATTTAATAATATTAGCATGATTTCAGTGTATATAGTGACACCCAGAGCGAAGAGGTGGCCTCGGAGACAACCATATTTATCAGAGGTAAATATTTAACAGCAGATTAGCTGACATGTATGGAACCCGAATGTTAGCCACCATTTGCACTGCCCGTATATCTTTCCTTTGATTTTCCTGTTTGCGTAACATTGCTTCACTCTCGCCGACGAACCTTTGGAGAAGAAACATTCAATTTAGTTTTAACTCCATAACACCTGGTACTGGTGCGTCCAAAACCTTTCGCTCCCTGAACATTGACAGTTCATCTATCCTAGAGCTGTTAACACGAATCTCAGTAATAAGTTTGTTTCGCCCAACACAAAAGTGCAGCTAAGGCGACATAGAATGCATTAAGTATACCCAGAACAGACAGACAGCCAGTTAGAGCGACCGATATCGATCAAGCTGGGTAATAAAGGATTTGGAGCGCAGTAAATAACTCGTCAATTTCATTACAAGAACGTTGCTAAACTTTCTCTCCCCTCTCGTACTGTCTCACTTTTTTCCCTACCCAGGCGTGTTGTTCTCCATCTGTCTATCCTTCATAAGTAATATGCGGTGCATGTAGATTTGTTTTAAATGAATTACCCCAAACTGGTGTCCATGACACACCAATCTAAACACGTAGACCGCTTCACATACAGTTTCTGAGCCGCAGTAGCGTAATTGCTAGAGCATTCACAAGTCGATCCTGTGGTCCTGAATTCAAATCATTCTCGAGGCGTAACCTCGTGGTCCAGAGGTCAACCCAGTTTCATAAAACGAGTATGGGAGAATATTCTCAAAGATATGGTGGCCGACATTAAATACACAGTATGGGCCGGTCATCTCATCAAACGTGCCAAGATGGCACAGCAATGATATCTTCAACCTTTCACTACTTCCGTTACAAGCACGTCATTCACCACATACACGCCTTGGCACCGAGATAGCTTAGTGGATATCAGGCTTGTCTGCCAGCCCGGTGATCGTGTTTTAGATCCCCCTCCAGACGGGGATATTTGAGAACGTGATCTGGCCTCACAGGTCGGCTCGGTCTAACATAGGTACTGGGAATTATTCTGAGCAAACAAGGTGACAGAAGTACCGATTGGTCTATAACAGTGTCAGGCTAATACATTATACCGAATTTGCCTCATGGCGTGGAAAGTCATTCCGTACTTTTACCTTCAAACAGGTGCACAAGCCTAGTGTATGTGCTTGCGTGGCATGGCCTGTTAAGAGGTTCCAATAAGGACACAAGCACTGAGAGAGAGATACGAAAACACTAATGCAAGCAGAAAAATAAAAGTTCCTCAGCTTGCCAGGCCACTCTATGAAGAACAGATTTGAAAACTTAGCTATGGGGCGGAAGAAAAAGAAGAAGAAGAAGAAGAAGAAGAAGAAGAAGAAGAAGAAGAAGAAGAAGAAGAAGAAGAAGAAGAAGAAGAAGAAGAAGAAGAAGAAGAAGAAGAAGAAGAAGAAGAGGAGGAGGAGACCACGACGACGACGACGAAGACGATGACGAAGAAGAAGACGGAGACGGAGACGGGGAAGACGAAGGAGGAGGAGGAGGAGGAAGAGGAGGAGGAGGAGGAGAAGAAGAAGAAGAACTGATGTAACGTTATTTTGAGATCATGTTGAGAAACAATAAATACAAACTCATAAATACTATACCTTACAAAGGAAGACTAAGATAAAGGTATTTTGAGATCATATTCAGAAACAATAAATGCAAACTCATATACTATACCTTACAAAGAAATACTAAGAAAGGTGTTTAAATCTCAAACTTCTGAATGACAAATCATAATGTAAGGAACATCAACTTCACTAAATATCAGACTGTTGAGAGTGGTGTACCGTGATCCCCGATGTCTGCTCGAGAAGAATGTATCTGCGATTGTCCAGACAGCTGAACTCGTTCATGTGCTTCACAATTATCCAGATAGCCGAACTCGTGTGTGTGCTTCGTAATTGTCCTAGGAGCCCTACTTGTTCATGGGCTTCCAATTGTCCAGACAGCTGACCTCGTACATGTGCTTCGCAATTGCACCACTTACGTTTTACTTTGGATGACTTTTTTCTTTGTGGTTACTATTCTCTAAATATGACTGAATAGTTCAGGTTGTTTAGCTGCAGTGATATACACTATACTCCGGCAACTGAATTTCACTATCCACTATCCGGGCAGCATCAGCAGGCCAACAATTATGCCCACTAACTGATCTGTCTATAATTTATTTTTGTTGGTGATCCCATAGATGCTTAGGTCTCTACTCTTGACGGTTTAATGACATGGTTTTTAAGAATCAGGCCCTCGGTTGCTCTACTTGTCATCAAGAGTCTATCAGTAACTTTCTGTTTTGCATATCCCTTACAGGACGTTTTAGTCAACATCAGCATTTTTCAGCTGCTGTTGATGTAGTAGGCAAGATTACATTCAGTAGTTTGCCATTGCTTTCTGAGCGACCGGCTCAAATACCCCGTAAGTTATCAACGTGGGGAGAACCGCTACCGATTCTCGCGCAGGTTACTTTACTCACGAGAATATACAGAATTACGGAGAAAGACGGTAACTCCTGAGCCAGGGAGCCCAGCTATCAGTAACTGACACTCGGTAAACTAGAATTGCGTAACAAAAAGACATGATAGTTACTTTAAGTTGAGTTGAGATGCGCTAGGAACCGACATCACTGCTATCAGGACACTGCCTTAGGTGCTCTGTCCCTCGTTCAACAGCCAGCGAAGAGTCATACTATAACAGAGTAGGCTAACGAGTTCTCTGGTTTATTATAAATGTTGTTTATTTCTTATTGATGACAACCTGGACACAACATGGCGTCTTCTCTGCTCTGGCTCTAGATGTAAACTCCCTCCTAACAACAAACTACGTCACGACTTGAGCATCTCTCCTCCCATTCCATCCCGATGCTCAATCGTGCTGTAGCCTTTTCCCACCTAATACCCAACTTCTGCTACACCTTCCTATGTTTTTCTAAAGAATTTTTCCTTTAAAAATTCTTTACTCCCAATCCCCCTACTCTATTCCCTCTCTTTCCTTACCTCCCACAGCTCCTCTAATCTTCCCCAAACCAACTCCAACTTAAGTAAATATTCTATTCTTTAACTCTTCTCCCTGTCATATTATCATATAGTAACCTACTATAATTTCTTCTTCGTTTCTGCCTCTTCATAACATAACACATATCAATAACCATTAAATCTCAACTTTATACAATACATCATACCACATACGGTTAACTTTTTAAACTAAACACTCCTCCTTCCCTTTCCTTACTTCTCACTGCTCCTCTAATCTTCCCCAAACCAACTTTATTTCAAGTAAACCAATCTGTTCGTAACTCTTTCCCCTGCCATATAGTAATCCACTATATATTTCTGGTTCGTTCTTGGCTCCTCAAAGTTCCTGTACAAAATATACATATCATAAGAATAGCTCGTATAATCGTTCTCGTACACTTGACATTATGAAATTCCTCACTCTTTCACAACACAGGACAAACAGAAACAACGTAGTTAGAAAAAGTAAAGAAGGGGTGCGCACCCAGTGAAAAGCATAAAGAATGAATAGTCAACATGATCACATTTACATAAAGTAATGCATAGTCCACACAATCACATTTACCTCCCTTGCCAATAAAAAAAATTTTGTAAAATAATTTTTTTTTTTTTAAATACATCTTATGAAATAGATCTTTGTTCTCTATAAATCAAGTTGACACAAGTTTTCTCAACATTTATATATTCAACATTTATATTGCCATCCACAATCTTGTCTATATTTCCGTTACCTCATCTTTTACCACGAGCCAATGTTCATATTCCATGAACATTTTTAATTTAATAAACGCTGGTATTTCACAGCTCCTATATCTTTCTCCCTCACATCCCATAATCTGCCATTCACAGTCTCCCCCTCCTTTTTCTTCATATAATGCTGCTCCTATTTTATTTTCTAATACTTCATATCCATAAGAACCTCTTCATGCCGATTAACTATATGTCTCTCTATTAACCCTCAGTATGTGTCTCTCTATTAGCCCTCAGTAGTTTTATTAACTACTCATATTTTTTCTTTATTCCAGCCAACACCATAACTATTTAAAAATTAACTTACTTAATTAAATTTATAACCAGGTAACCTAATACACAAAACAACTTAATTAAATTATGAGTTAAGCGAAATAAAATCAAAACAAGACATTATACCCCCCAATTCAATCAAAGAAAAACACACTTTAAAATAATATAACATGCATCTTATCAAATCAAAAGAAAATTTTCTAGTATTACCTAACACTACTGGTCTCTTTTACGGACCAATAGTTTGTACGCAAAAGTCTAGGAACACAATAACCCTATTCCAAAATCAAATAATAACAATCATATCACAGGAGCAAATCAAGCAAAAAAACATATTATATATGAGGCATTTAAAACTCAGATTCAATAAAACAACTGTCTTCTCGCTAAAGAGAAGGTTTTCAAAAAAAATATAATTCACATAGAATTAACTACTTAAAGTGACCAAGCAACATTGTCCTCCTATAAGAACCAATGTAACTCATATCTATTCACTCAAGTCACTTCATTGTTTTTATAACCGAGAAACTAAAACAACTCACTGTCAAGTATATACATATATATCTGTTATCTACAGACCAATTTCTAACTTAAAACAATATCTGTTCCTTTTACAAAAGTTTTTAACTAACAATGAGCGTATTATCTACCAACAGAACCTGTGGTTCGACACACCAATTGTTTCTCCTGGATTTGTTCCACATTTTCCTATAACTACTTAATCATTACCATTAACCACGGTATTTCTAGCACCAATAAAAACTTGTCTATTTACTGTAGAGTACATCTACCTGCTGTACCATTGACTAACTTATCTATCTAATTAGAAATTGAAACATAAAATCAACCAGCAACTCCATCACAGAGAAAAAAATATATATATGCCTCACTCGAACCTACATCCATATTAGTTATCTTAATGTTTAACTACTCCTCAAGATCATTTATGAAAAGCATCAACAGAAGCCTTTTCCATTTCCACCGTCTCATATACTTCATCAAGTATCTCTTTCCTTTCTAAACCATGAAACTTATATCTTGCTATCTGCAATATTTTCTATCCATTTACCTCTTACGTTTCCACCTCTTCAATAACTCCAAGTTTCTTTGAATAAGTGCTATCTCCACATCAACATCCTCCTCCCCGTATAACCTATCATCTTCCTCCATACTACTATTTGACTCTGACTTCTCATCCATTTCTTCTTCTTCATCTGTATGTCTCTCGCTAGCAGCCGCTAATCTCTTCTGTTCAATATCCCATCTAATTTGTCTATCATTATTTCTTAAGGACCTTTCTAGTAGAGGCATATCTTCACCGCTTGTTGAATACTCTCTAATTCTCCTCTGTCTTTTCACTTCTCTTTCTCTTTGTTTATCCATTCTTCTTTTTGTTGCTTGTCTAGTATTCTTAAATGGAGCACCTATTTCCTCTTCCATAGACTCTATACTATCATAATGACTCTCATTCACATTTCCTTCTTCTATCGTTTTCGGTATAGTCTGTTCTTGAGTATCATCGTAAACTGGAGTTGTTTTTAACTGATTGTGTGTTGGATCTTTTCTAAAACCTGGGGTTATTATAGTTCTCCTGACGACTCGTTCATCTAAGTATCCGGTGTCTGAATAATAATTATTATTATAATTATCATTTTCTTTCTCATCATCATCTCTTCTTAAGTGTTCCACGTGTGCCCTTGCCACATGTCCCGTGACCTGGTTCTTGATACTATACGATACATTTCCTAGCTTTTCTAAAACGTAATAACCTGGAACCCAACGAGCATCAAACTTAGAGTTCCTTCTATGCTTCTTATAATAAACTCTATCACCTACTTTAAACTCCTGTAATTTTGTATTCACGTTTTTGTACTTTTTCTGTCTTTCTCTCGCTTTAATTATATTATTCTTTAATCTTACGTGTGCTCTATGCATTTCCTGTATGATAGTCTCTTGAAAGTCTTCCCCCATATATTTCCGTCTTGGTTTTAACAGATTATCTATAGGCAGTACTGGTTCTCTCCCGTGTATTAAATAGAATGGTGAAAACCCCGTGCTTTCATTTTGATTTGTACGTATAGCACTAAGCGCTGGTCCTAAGAATAGATCCCAATCTTTTTCATGTTCATCCACAATCTTTGCTATAATATCGTATAATGTTCTATGTTGTCGTTCGTTCTTAGCATTTGAAGAAGGTCTATAGTATGAGGTCTTTACATGTTTTATATTCAAATCTTTTAATAACTTTTCGAATTTCTTATTCACAAATTCTCTACCATTATCCGTGAGTATAATCTGTGGACAACTAAATCTTGGTACGAACTCCTGTAAAAAAACATTAATGACAGTATCTGCGCTCTTATCTGGGATTGCATAAACTTCCGGCCAAAGACTGTAGACGTCTACTATATGAATTAAATACACGTTTCCTGACAATGTTCTAGGGTGAGGACCCGATATATCTAAACTAATTTTTTGCATTGGAAACTGAGGAATATCTGTATCTTGTAATGGACACTTAATTGTTTTCATATTCCTTAACCTGCATCTTTCACACGTATCCACATATTTGCAAGCAGATCTAAATAAGTTCGGCCAATAATATTTACTCGTAAGTGCTTTCACTAATTTATCCCGACCGAGATGACCATTCTCATCATGATATGCTTTTAAAACTTCATTTTCCAAATGTGTGGGAATATATTTCCTTAGCTGTTCATTCTTTTCACTCATATAATATAACTGTTCATCTTCTTGTAAAACTAAATAATTCTTCTTATATTTATTCTCCTCCGTTTCTTTTAATTTCTGTTTTATTTGTAATACTTTTGGATCTAATTCTTGTTCTTCTTTCATATTAAATTGTGCTAAATGTGGGTCTTCTGCTCTAGGTTCAGCCTCTTGATCCGATGGTAAACTCTCAAACTCTTCTCTATTTATTATGGCAGAATCTAATATATTTACTTGCCAGTTTCGGTCGTCAATCTCTGGTTCACCTTCATCTTCTGTGTCTCCTGATGACTGTGGGTACGGGATCCTAGACAATAAATCAGCACATGTGTTAATCCTACCTGGAATGTATTCAATTTTCGTATTGTATCCCTGTAGATTCAATGCCCACGTCTGTATCTTCCTGTTCTGCACTGGAGCTTCTAATAGAGATTTTAAATGCATATGGTCTGTTCTAATAACAAAATTTGCGTTATGTAAGTAGTAGTTTAGTTTTTGGAGAGCGTAGTGTATAGCATAAGCCTCCTTCTCAATAGTAGACCATTTCCGTTGAGATCTGCTAAGTTTATGAGACAGGAAATAAATTGGCCTTTCATTTTTAACCCCTGGTATTCCAGATTCTTTTCCTTCATATGGTTGAACCAAACACGCTCCTATAGCATTGTCCGAAGCATCTGTATATAGTATTAACTTTTTATTCAAATCTGGATGCGTCAATAGTGGTACCAGTGTTAAGCTGTTTTTTAAAGACTCGAACGCTTTTTGACACTCATCATCCCACTTAAATCTAGCGTATTTGCCCGTTAAATTAGTAATAGGCTCTGCTATCTTTGAAAACCCTGGGATAAAGCGCCTATAGTACCCACAAGTTCCAATAAAAGCACGCACTTCTTTTAAGTTAGTTGGAGAAGGTAACTCTTTAATAACCTTTATCTTGTCTTGGTCTGGTTTAATTCCGTCTCTATTTATAATATACCCCAAATATTTTGTTTCTGTTTTTAAAAACTGGCACTTACTAAGCTTCAGTATAACATCATGTATTCTTAATCTGTCGAATACTAGTCTGACATGCTTTAAGTGATCGTCCACATCCCCTGCTGTATAGATTAGAATGTCGTCTATGTATGCTAATGCAAACTTTTGCATACCCTCTAATACCTCATTTATTAAGAGCATGTAGTGAGATGGAGCCGTACGAACCCCGAATGGCATTCGTAAGAATTCGTAAGAACCCATATGAGTACAGAAAGCACTTTTCTTTTGAGCGTCCTTCGACATCGGGATACACCAGAATCCTGATCTTGCGTCTAGTGTCGTGAAAAATGTAGAGCCATTAAGCAACCCCAAAATATCATCAATCACCGGCAGTGGGTACGCTACATTCTTAGTGATTTTGTTCAACGCCCGATAGTCGCAGCAGAACCGACTCGAACCATCAGGTTTGGCCACGATTACAATCGGAGATGACCATTCTGACTTTGATCTTGTTATTATTCCCGCTTTCAACATGTCTTCTATTGCTTTTTCGACAATTTCTCTATTTCTTAAAGGAGTTCTATATGGTTTTAAACTAATTGGTGGATGGTCTCCCGTATCTATTTCCATTGTAACTGTTTTTGTCCTTCCCAATTCTAAATCATTAATTGCAAAAACATCCTGATTTTCCTTTATAAGTTGTTCTAACACTTTCTTATTTTCTGGTGGAGCTTTTAACTGTGCCAACAATTCTTGTTCCCTTGTCATTTTGTCTAGTGAATGTATTTGGGCTGTATTTCTTCTGAATGGATGGATCAATTCATCCATTTGTGCATTCCCTCTACTTCCGCGTCCGCGTCTGTTATTAATTCTTTCACTAGAAGTTTGTGAATAGTTTACTCCCGGTCTTTCTACTCTATCTGTTGCCAATATATCACTAATGTTATGTTCTAGTTTAGCTACTACACATCCTCTGTATAATTTAATTTCTCTACCTGTGTTGTTAATAACCATCACTGGAAAAGTTAAGTGTTTATCTAACGCTACTATTCCATCCGGAACTTCCAAACCAGGCTCATCAATTACTTCCTGTTGCAATTCAGTGATTCTGACTGTGTGTCCTGCCACATAATATGGGTTTCTCTTCACCTTTGCTTGTATCAAATTAACCGACTGTGGTTTTAACGTCGTGGACATTTAACTAGTGCTGATATATGTATGTCTTCTTCCATATCTACATAGACGTCCTTGAACTTTAATTTGTGTAAATCAAAGAAAAGTCTTACTCCATTTTTTATTAAAAAATCTCTTCCTATCAGCATGTTTCTATCTAAATCTTTCACTGCTTGAAAAAGATGTCTTACGTTGACCCCTCCTAACTTAAAATTGATCATTGTTTGTCCAATTACTTGTAAATTCTGTCCTGTAACAGAGTGAAGATTATTATGACTCTTAAATATTCTACAATTTCTCAATATTTTATATAAAAAACTTTCTTTAATTACACTAACCTGAGCTCCTGAATCAATTAATGTACGAACTCTATATTTTCCTATTTCTATTATACATGAGCTATGATCTGTTTTATTTTCTGTAAACTGTTTGACTTCATCTAGTTGAAAGTATTCTCTACCCGTTCTACTATGCTTGTTATTAACATATTCTTTAAACCTTGGGACCTTATTATTTTTCCTCCTACCACAGGTCCTATTTAATAGGTAGGGCGCCCGTTTCAATGCGTTCTTGTACCTGTAAAATTTCTGTGTCTATCTTCAACATTCCTATTTAGCCAGCTATTGCCATTTCTACTTGGTGTATTCGACTGGACATGCCTGTTATCACAAAAACGAGAAATGTGTCCGCGTTGACCACAAACCCAACAGACTACATTTGTGTTATTTGTTTTACCCACTGTCTCACCGGTAGGATACCTCATTTGTCTCCTTTCATCATAAGCATTTCTATTACTACCTTGTAACGTCTGTACGCCTCCTCTCCTATTCCATCCGAACCTTGTTTGTCCTATCTCCATAGGCTCCTCAATTCTATCTTCTCGACTAGTTCCTATTTCTCGTCCTGTTCTCAATCTAAATCTACGTCTCAAATTTTCTTCTTGTACTGCAATATCTACAGCTTGTGACAACCTCTCGGGGTTTTCTCTCATCAACTTAAACTTCAGTCCATCGGATTTTATGCCATCTACAAAAATCCCGACTAACATCCTCTCCACCTCTTCTCCTCGTACATTCTGTCCCAAGAATGCCTCTTCAGCCAAGTTAATCAACCTATCGCTGAACAATTGTACCGTCTCTCCAGTGTTTTGTTTAGACTGTCTCAACACCGAAAACGCATGTTGTGGATCCGTTATTTCCGCGTATTTGTGTGCCAGGTCGTCTTTGAACTGCTCCCATGTCTCATCTACTCTAGCCTCTAATTTTCTTCGGATATGATCCGAAACCGGTTCTGTTGCTGCCTGATAAGCAAGTCTCATTTTCTCTTCATCTGATGCAGACACCAAATATGCATATTTCTCTATGGAAGTAATCCACTTCTTAAATTCTCTTGCCTGTCCGCTAAACTTAACAATTTCAGTTGCTATTCCTTGTTGTTTCATGACCGTATTAAGTCTATCTATCACTGTTCCCACTCCCGTCAACACTTGTGCTAAAGAATCTTGCTCTGTCATGCTGAAATATTATTGTACAGACAAAATAATCAATTTCACATTTGTAATCAACTAATTTAAGAAATATTACCTTATTTACCTTATACACCAAGTTCAACCAGTTAATAGGTTTACTGATTACCCTACTCTCTGTTCCCGATCCAAGAAAGACGTATTCCTGTATTCCTCTATGCTCGCTGTCATGTAGAACTCAAACAGTAGGAGTCTGTGTTAGTTGAAACCGATCGCGTACTTCAGGTAGTTTCTTCTTCCAAGTGATCCCGCCCTTCAGGTAGTTTCTTCTTTGGATGCCTCAGTAACTTCAACCCCTGGTTGGGTCCCTACCAGTCTTCTGGCTTCTATTCGCCCCGGATGGGGTACATCAAATCGACGTCTTGAGAACCAAGGTACTTCAGGTAAGCGATAATTTGGGTCCTCTCTTCAGTAGGTCGGAAGCCCAGTCCGCCCCTCCCACTTCCGAGAGTTCCCTGGCGATATCGCTACTTTTGATGAGGTTTTCATCTCTTCTTACTTTTCAAATTAGTGATTGAGTTTATCGTTGAGCGATTGTTTATTCAAAACTCCAAGGTCATGATTCTGCGGCCTTTAGTTCGCTCGAGGAAATCTTGACGAGAAGTAGACAACTGCTCAGTTTGTAAATTGTTTCTACTTGATTCGATTTATCTTGAAGGTTTCTTTTTCCTCTTATTTCAAATGATCCAGAACAAGATGTGCTCTTTCTCACTCTTTTGCTCAGCTGGCTTTCATATTTCAACTGACAACGACTGCCCGTACATCTAGCAAGTCCGTACAGTGAAGATTCTGGAAATATTTACAGACAACCACCCCTAGCCGGGCTTTTGGTTGCTGTACTTCTCACAAACAACGTAGAGGCCATCTTTCAATTTCGTTGTTGCGTTCAATACATGTTTAAAACCGTGCCGTATTTCTGTCTCTGGGTAATTGACGTGAGCGGAACAAGATCTTCAAAACGTTGTAATTTACTTCGATGTTGGACAGCGTATTGTGATTCCGCAACCCTCCAAGTTCCGAGCCTGGTCACGGCACCATTTATGGATATATAACAGAGTAGGCTAACGAGTTCTCTGGTTTATTATAAATGTTGTTTATTTCTTATTGATGACAACCTGGACACAATATGGCGTCTTCTCTGCTCTGGCTCTAGATGTAAACTCCCTCCTAACAACAAACTACGTCACGACTTGAGCATCTCTCCTCCCATTCCATCCCGATGCTCAATCGTGCTGTAGCCTTTTCCCACCTAATACCCAACTTCTGCTACAATACTACTAATCGTTCCCACCGCTATCTGATTGAAAGTTCTCCTGGTTTTCCCTCACAGTTTTGAGATTCTACCAGAATCCCTACCGATCCCCCGCCATATCATTCTTTCCACATATGGGTTCTCAGTCTGTTCCCCCGCCTCTTCTACCTGGATCACTCTCCCTTGTCCATAGGTAATCTACCAACAAGAGGTGCATTCCCTGCCAGCCTATCAGCCTGTTAATTTCTTTAAAACCACAGTGGTCACGTTTAAACATATGACAATGGATTTTGTTTATTTAGGCTGAAAGAATTCATTGTGCTACTCCATCCATCCATCATGTACCATGCCGGTAAGCGTGGGCGGTCATGTTCTGCCATCTCACCCGATCACCAGAGTCGTGGATCAGCTCCGTGTTTCTGTCTCGACTATGCCACAAGGCCAAGCCATCCAGGTACTTGCTTCTAGGTCTTCCCCTTGGTCTGTTCCCCTCGATCTTACCAGTTGTCACCAAATTCTCCAATCCATTTCTTCTCATAACATGTCCAAAAAATTTTGACTGTCTACGTCTAATTTCTCTAATCAATTTACGATCTTCATTTGTTTCTTGAAGGACTTGTTCATTGGTCTTTCTGGCTGTCCATGGTATTCTTTGCATTTTCCTCAGAAACCACATCTCTACAGCCATCAGATGTTTTTCAGCCTGACTGCTCATTGTCCACGCTTCACATCCATACAAAAGTACAGGCTCAATGTAGCATCTCAACACTCTCTTTCTCGTTTCAATTGACATCTTTTTATTGGTCAATATGTTTTTCATCTTGCTAAAGGCTACTTTTGCCATGGCGATTCTTGTTCTAATCTCTTCAAGGCATCTCCCATCAGATGTTATTACTGTTCCGAGATAATTGTACCTGCTCACTTGTTGAAGAATATTCCCATTTACTTGTATATTACATTGTGGTATTTCGTCCTTCCTAGTGACGACCATAATCTGTGTCTTTTTACAATTTAATTCTAACCCTAGTTGTTCACTGTGTGTCACAATCGCATCTACTAAATTTTGCAGGTCCTGTTCATTGTCTGCAATCAAGACTGTATCATCTGCATATCTAATGTTATTGATGCATCGTCCCCCAATGTTGATTCCTTCCATATCTTCAATATTTCTGAAAATACTTTCACTGTACAGGGAAAACAGATCTGGAGACATTACACATCCCTGTCTCACACCCCTTTTAATAGGCTGATATTGGCTTACTTCATTATCAACTCTTATGGCAGCTTGTTGTTTCCAATATATGTTTTTTACAAGTCTAAGATCTTTTCCATCAATTTGTAGATCTTCAAGCATCCTTATCATGTTGACATGTCTCACTTTATCAAAAGCCTTTGTGTAGTCAATAAAGCAAAGGTGTAGATCTTTGTTTACTTCTATAGAACGTTCGATTATGTTTCTCAGTATATACACAGCATTTACTGTACCCTTGCCTTCCACAAACCCACATTGTTCTTCTCCTATTTCAGGTTGTATTTTCCTCCTAACTCTTTGCATGATAATTCTTAGCAAAATCTTCGTGATGTGACTCATTATACTAATTGTTCGATGTTGATCACATTCCAAGGCTCCTGATTTCTTTGGGATTGCAATAAATACAGAATTACATAACTCCTGAGGTATATTTCCAGTATCATATATTGTATTAATCAGACTGGTAACTTTATCTATTCCATATTCTTCTAAAGCATTAATCATTTCTGTTGTGACGCTGTCTGAACCGGGGGTCTTGCCAGATTTCATATGGTTAAGAGCATTCTGAACCTCCATCTTCAAAATTGCTGGTCCTTCATTATTATTTTGAACATCATACTGTTCGTCACTGTTGTCGTCATACAGGTTTTTCACGTAATCTGACCATTCATGTAATATCTGATCTTTTTCTATTATGACTCTTCCATCTTTTGTCTTTAGGCAGCCTGCTGATGTACGTGTTCTTTGATTAGTAAGCTCCTGAATTCTTTTGTGCATTAGTTTCGCATTGTTACTGTTGTGTTGTTTTTCAATTTCTCTGCAATTTTTCTCAAGCCATGTTTCTTTTGCCTCCTTACATAAGGTTCTCACTTTTCTGTGAATTTCTTCATATTTGGCAGGATTATTTTTGTTCTGTCTTCTTGTTTCCATTAGTTGTAAAATTTCTTCAGTCATCCATGTCTTACGGCCCACTTTCTTTACTTTTGGAATAGTTTTTTCTGCTGCGCAACTGATTGAATTCTTCATCGTTTCCCATTGATCATCTACATCTTGAAACAGGATCTCTAGATCAGACAATATATCAAATTTGTTCTTTACTTCTATGTTAATATTATTGTGCTACTACACTGTATGTAAACGTTTGTTATTTAGTATGCTGCTGACGAGAATTTTGAGGTGGGAAAGGCCTGGGCGTATAAGCGTAGTGCTTTGCAGTCCTATTTAGTAGACACTAACCCTAAACTTGCATAAATTTCATAATTTTATTTGAACTTATTCCAAATTAATATTATAATGGGAATCCCATGGGTCGGGATGGGATGGAACAGGCATAAATTACCATGGGATGGGATGGGATGGGACTGAAAAATGTATCCCGTGGACAAGCCTGCATAGGTGTACCGACAACGAGCTAGAGAAAATAGCAGACATGTACAACATCAGTATAGGGAGTGCTAGCATCAAGGAGGAGAGGTTACACAGCTGATTCCCTTGCCGAAGCCTTGCAATGACCATACAAAAATTCAGGGATATCGAGTAATAATCATGCAGAATACAATAGGCAAGCTGTTGGAGAAGTTAATTGCCAGAAAAATATCAAACCAGTTAGAGAGGCAAGGGTTTTCTCACCTACCCTGGAGGATACCGTCCAAAAAGAGAAACTTGGACCAATGCTGCAGCTTTTGCTTATGATGTCTATGAAGGTTTCCACACAGGCATTGAAACATTTGCTGCACCGTTTCATCTTGAGGACTCGGACAGCAGAGTACCATTGGATATTTTAAAGCTTCAGCTTCTTGAACTCAAGATAAGTCATTTCCTCCTTAGTTGGATCATTGCAGCCCTCTTCCAACGGAAAGTAGTTTTTACATGTAGTTTTTACATGTGGCAGTTGGACTTCAGAACCAACAACAATATATCCTGGCCTACCACAGAGATCACCATTATCTCCGGTGCTTTTCAACGCCAACACTGTGAGAATCATAAGCGAGCAAATCATAGGACCGGGGAGGACATTGTCGTATGCAGACGATGTTTTAGTGTATCGTCAGGGTAAGGATAGATATCAGGTTGTTGTGGAACTACAAACCGAACTCAATCGCATAAGCACTTGCTGTGTGGAATCTGGGGTAATGGTCAACCCAACAAAGGCAACAGTGACATGGTTCTCTTTGAATAACCATATTGTCAATACCCCAATGCCAACTGTAAATCTGGGTTCAGAGACGGTGGAAAGAACGCAGGCATGGAATTACCTGGGGATACGATTTGATTGAAGCCTAGCTTATACTAAGTACGTAGACCAGGTGATAACAAAGGCCAAGCGGGGTTGGCTGCGATGCGGGTGATGGCGGCGGCAAACTGTGAGCAGCGCCATCTATGTCTTCTTTACGAGGGTCTGGTCCTTTCTGTTTTGGAGTAAGCGATGGCCTGACTCTAAGCCATAAGCAGATAGAAAGGGTGGAAAGAATACAGAACAAAGCTTAGATGTACAAGAGATACAGCATGCAGAGCGATGCGCTACCTTCTTGATTTTCCAATAATGAGGGACAGAATACAAATTTGCCAAGTACGTTCTTATTTCAGAGTCAACGCCGTCGTATATTATTTATAATGTCGTCCCTGGGATGAGGGGAATCAACATCGACATCATTTTAACCCCATATCACTATCTTGAGGATCTCCTTGATTTCTGTCCACAAAACCCCGTCGGTCCCTGGATCCCTCCCTCTCTCTCTCTCTTTTACTACTGTACCAAGCCCCCCTCTCATTCTTTTCCCAAAACACACTACACAACACTGGCTCTAACAAAACAACAATTTAGTTTAATAGAGAAAAGTGTCATGTATGTGCGAAATGTATGAGTAGAATGTCTGTCGTATAATCTAGTGTGTATGGAGAATCAGACCGAACAGCCAAGGAGCAAAGTCTGCTTCATCATCGTACTGGCCACAACACCATATCAGGGACAGAAAACCTCACCCAGATGACGTGTCTCTCAGGCCAAGTGTCGACTTCCTCAGATAGCTGGTGGACAATCAGGATGCTTGGTCCTCAATATTGGAAAACAGTCCAATATTGAACATCGATCCAACACACACAGTATAACTACTCTGTTCATAAAAGTTCTGTGATCAGAGAATCCTAAAATTATTGTTACTGTCACTTTGGAAAATCTAAATGTTAGTATTTCACTTGTTGTAAGAATTCCCCAATGTTAACACACAAGGTTACTGTTCCAGGCATTTATATTTACTAGTGTTCCTGGTACAGGTGTTATTTTCAGTGTCCTGAATTTAATGTGATGTAAACTATCACTTAATAAACACCGTTATATAATAATAATTTCCTGCTCAGCAGAGGCCAGGTTCCTGCAGACCATCTGGGTTATAGGCCCAGTGCAAAAGCCTCTCAGTAAACTCTGCTTTCAATACTCGAGCCATGACGTTCTATGACTTTGTTGCTAGCTTCTTGGTAGAATAACGTGGAACAATCGAGTGGACCCTGTTGAAGAAAGAACACACCTGGTGAGAGTAACCCTATTCCGACCTTTATTATGTGAGTGTAGGCCACCGGTCGCACTCAGAAAAAATAACAGAGAACCAAACTCTGTTATAAGGCCGAGGGGCTCATCACTTCGGTCTGAGTCATGGTAATACAAGGAAAGACTAAAGGAACAGTGTAGAAACCCAGCAGATGCCCTACTGGAAGATCCTACCATTTCACATTCCCTTCATCCCCCCAACCATCCTCAATCTTCCTAAATATCATCCCACTACATTGTCCTTAACTCACTGAGTTAAATTATATCTCACACCAGCTAGTTTAAGCTACGCGATAGGCTACTGTTGCCGACGCTCTTATAATACGTTCTATCACAGCACAGGACTGCATTCTATTCCTAAGAATAATCTAAGTTAGATATGTTTAATAGAATACCATATAATTATTCCTGTTGTAGATGGAGACTATGAAATCACACACTGGATAGATGTCCGCGGATATACATCAACAATAGACACCATAGTCTCTCTCTATACACAACTTAAAATTATGCACTTAAAATTATGGCTGCAATGGACACAGAGCAGAGAATGCTCTTCACACTATACCAGCACTTGATCCTCTCAGTGATTGATTATGGACTAGGACTGCTCACTGTCTCAAAGAGTCAGCTGGTGAAATTAGAGCGCATACAGAATGAAGCTATGGGGTTCATTCTGGGATGCACCAGAGACACTCCAGTAGTGTGTATGCGTTACATCCTTGGTCTGCCTACTGTTGCTGGTAGGCACAAGGTGATGCAAGCGAAGGCATACCTCAGAGTAGCTGCAGACACAGATCACCCGTTGCATGAGGCGCTGGACGTAGTTAAGGGTCAGAGACTGATAAGAGGGAAATCATGGATGGCTCAGGCGGAGGATACGATCAGACAGGTGTGCCCCTTGGAGAACATTAGGCGAGGAGAGGAGTGGGTCAGACTGCCAGCCATGCAGTCAGACTTGTGCAGAGTTATAATCACATTGAGCCGGGAGTGCAGGGAGTGGCCAGCAGGGGCCACGGAAGTGGAAATTCAGCAATTAATTCAGGAAAATTCTCGCCCGGGTGATGTGATTATCTACACGGATGGGTCGGTGTTGAGAGGTAGGAGAAGTGCTTGGGGGTTCTTGACAAAAACTAATGGTCGGCGTTTGGTGCAGGAGAGCCTGGCGTATGATGACACTACATCTAGCTTAAGAATGGAGGTGGAGGCGGTCAGTGCAGCTTTCCGCTGGATAGAAAACACGATACATACACACATTGTGATTGTAACTGACTCAGAAAGCATGATGAGAAGGGCGGGAACAGGCAAGCTTCGTGCAGAGTGGCTTGCTTCGCTTCGGAAGTCACGGGTAGCAAGTATCACCTGGATCTTTTCTCCTGGGCATGCCGGTGTGCTGGGGAATGAACAGTCGGACAGATTGACTTGCTCGGCAGAACTTGGTGGAGTATTGATGCATGACAAGGCAGATGTGGTTGCGGCCTTGTGGGAGCACGTGTACACCTCGGAGGAGCAAATGGATCACCATAGTTTGGTTAGAATGAGCCAGCGAGGAGTGACGAGGGGATCTGGCCGACGCTCGACGCTCAGAGGAAATGCGAGACGGACATATAATCAGATTGCTACTGGAACTATTAGTGTTGGAACTATTTACATGGATGTGTCGGTCGCCCGATTATTGAGAATTTCATGGGCCTTTACTACTCAGGACGGAGGGAAAATTGTGAAGGAAGAGTCCGGCGCTTTTGCTTTGACCACAAGCAGCCTGACTATGGAAGTCATGGCAGTAAGTAAAGCAAAAACATGGCTCGAGACAATGGCATGTGTCCTTAGTGATTCATGAGTATACTCAGGAGGATAGAGATGGTTTGGATCCGAAGAAAGCGGCTGCGGTCTCTGGAGCGGTCTCAGCTGGCAAAGATTAGTTTCATCTTCGTTCCAGGGCAAGTGGGTGTACAAGGGAATGAGCAGGCTGACAGGCTTGCTGATAGGGCTACTGTGGAAGACGGACGAGCCATGGACCAGGCAGACATTCTGAATGATTTACGAGAAGTAAGTAGTTTACTAGAACCAAGCGATGACTGGGAATCTACAACCATGGTCAGGCTGCGAGAACACTACGCAGGAAGCCAAAGAAGAGTACTAAACCAACACAGAACTGGTGTCAGAAGCCACTACATGCAGAGGGATTTGCTGAGGAGGGGATCCGATGGTTCGATTTGCAGTGAGAATGATCTGTTGACTAACTAACTAACCACAAATTCTGAAGATAGCAATTTAGAATGCTTTAAAAAATATGAAATCTGGCGAGACCTCGAGTCCAGACAACATCAAAACAAAAATTATCACTGCCCTGAAGAATTTGCAATAGATAAGTTAGTCAATATCAGGGATGTTAAACGTCTCAAGATCTGTTTTCCCTGTACAGTGAAAGTATTTTCAGAAATATTGACAATACGAAAGGAATCATCATTGGGGGACATAACATCACTAACATTAGATATGCGGATTTTGTTTCTTTCTTTTGTGTTCGCTCGCTTGAACTAAAGCGTAGTCCTTACACACCGTTTCAGGTAGTAAGGGACTGCATTTTGTGTGTGGGCTTGCTTTCCCTTTTACTAGTGTCCCTCGCCTTCAGATGAGCCTACTCCGACTTCAGAGGTATTTGTAAATAACGTCCCCAAGTAAAAGACGGAAGCACCTTATCTCCATTTAAAAGTGTGGGCAACGGCTAGGTTCGCACAGCTGAGAGACATTTCCTGGAGGCGTTCGGCCTCATCCCTCAGTTGAGAGCCGTAGGATACGTATCTAGACCAGTCATATAGCAGGCTTAAGATCTCACTTCCAGTTTGCAGTGAGTAAGTATCGGCCAGGCCCTCACATCAGGGGATAATGACGTAGAGACGTTCAATCACATCCTTCAGCGGAGGATCTTTTAGTGTGTTTTAATATCAAAATCGCCTTATTTGGACTTTTCATTTTTTCCCAGTCTACCTGCAGAGCAGCAGGTTGTGTCTCTCTTGGTCTGGTCCCTTTCCCAAGGCCTGCTTGACATGTAGTTGTGCTTCCATCGGCAGAGCTTATTGGGTCATTGGGACACTCAAGCCCCCTTATCACGGCAAGGTGGAGACACGTCGGGGAGGGGGGGGGGATATGCGGATGATTCAGTATTGATTATAGAAAATGAGCAGGATCCGCAACATTTAGTAGAGGCGATTGTTGCACACAGTGAACAACTAGGGTTGGAATTAAATTGTAAGAAAACGCAGATTATGGTCGTCAACTAAGAAGAAGGAAATACCACAATGTAATATACAAGTAACCAGACAATGCATCGGTTGTGTGGTACTCCTTGGATAACCGGATCGTCAAGGCAGACGAGTCAAGGCATTATGTTGAATGGATAGTAGTTTCTTCGGTCCTAATGAACTCGTAAATGAGGTTTGTAACCTCAGATAAATTCTTCTTTACGGGGTCATACCGCCATCTTGTTTCGTCATAAAAGCCAACCTCATTTTTGAAATTTTGGCGGTTATTTTCTTTGGTCTGGTTGTCCTGTTGACTACTTTCTGTTGTTACATCCGGTGTCGGACCGGCCATAAGTGGGGCGGTGGCGGCGGCGGGGCCGGTTCGAGTCCCATAAAATACATGTCGTAGGTGGATAGGTGATTATTATTAGTCATGGATCCGAGATGGAAACATCCTTTTACGGCATTGATTGCGGGACCAACGGGGTGCGGAAAATCCGTCTTTGTGCACAAGTTTCTGACCCATTTATCAGACATGGTCGACCCGATTCCAGAGGAGATGATATGGTGCTACGGAGAATGGCAATCCATGTATGAGACTATGAACGGCATTCAATTTAACGAAGGCTTACCTGATATTGAACAGTGGACAGGTGATAGACGTCGTCTAGTGGTAATAGATGACCTAATGTCCGAGACAGATGATAGGATGACTAAACTATTTACTAAGGGTAGTCATCATCGCATCCTCAGTGTTGTGTATATAGTCCAGAATCTCTTTTGGAAGAATAAAGAGCAAAGAACCATCAGATTGAATTCATATTACCTAGTGGTATTTAAGAACCCACGTGACGGGTCTCATATTACTAACCTGGCTAAACAGATGTATCCAGGCCGCGTGTCATATGTGCAAGAGAATTTTAAGGACGCGACAGCGGCTCCACACGGTTATTTGCTGTTTGACTTTCGACAGGAAACACCGGATCAGATATGCTTACGAAATCATATTTTTCCAGATCAGCGTCAAGTCGTCTACGTTCCTAAATAATATATTCCACCGAATAAAACGCCACGGGGTCATGCTGCGGTTTCTACGTGAGCCGAAGCTAGCTGACGCGCAAGATGTAATTAAATCGGCTTCCCCAGACGTCGTCCAATCAATATGCTAGTGCTGTCACAATGTGTTAAAAGGTAATGTTCCACTGACATCGGTTCAGAAGAGACGATTGCGGCGACACAAGAACAGCCTGAGAGCGCTCACGCGTAAGAAGCTATCTATCAAGAAGAAGAAACAAATTTTGCAGCAAGGTGGTTTCATAGGCTCTTTATTAGGTCCTATTCTAAACGTGCTGAAAGGCGTCGTGGGGTTATAATGAAGAAAATGATCCTGATCGATCCCCGGATGCTGGAAAGACCCTACGTACCACCCGACATATTAACAGATAACTTGCGCGACTTGGATCAGCAAATGCAACAAGTCCTAGAGAACGAAGATCTACCACCTCGGGAAAAAGTCCGCGTGTATCAACAGACTTTGCAGCGGTATCTGAATCGACTTGAGCACGCAGTACAGACATAAGTCTTTAGGGACAGTGGATATCAAGGAACAAGAACTCGAAGTCAGCACTTTACCGGCTTCAGTAGCCGAGACACCGCTTCAGCCGACGCTGGCTAAAAGCCAACCAGCACCTTATCAACCAACACCGGCTAAAAGTCAAGTCGTCGAACAAATAGTCGAGACAACGCCACCTTACAGACTCAGGCGAAATAGGAAGAAGATTAAGATACCTACACCCAAGTGGGAAAAATGGCCTCGCAAATAAGACAATATTACTACGACCCACAGAAACCCGGACCCTACGGCGGAGCCGCTGCTTTAAAACGGATTACTAAACTGAAGAAGGTAGAGACTTGGCTACGCCATCAGGATACGTATACTTTGCATAAACCGATCCGTTGTCGTTTCCAGAGACGTCAAACCATAACCGGTGGTAAAAATCAACAGTTTCAAGCCGACTTGATAGATATGAGACAATTATACAGATGCAATGATGGGATGTCGTACATAGTGACGTGTCTCGTTGTGTTTAGTAAATATGCTTGGGCCATCCCGATCAAAATGAAAACGGGGAAAGAGTTAGTGGACGCCGTGAGTAAAATTTTTGTTGATAGACAACCGATACATTTTTCAGACTGATAAGGAATCGGAATTTGTCAACCGGACTTTTTTAAGATTCCTGAAAGATCGAGGTGTGTATTTCTTTACCACTGAGAATGAAGATGTGAAAGCCGCGATAGTGGAAAGATTCAATCGAACCTTGAAAGACATAATGTGGCGCTATTTCACCAAGACCGATCACCTTCGCTACGTCGATGTTATAGATAAACTGATCCGAAACTACAACGGTTCGTATCACAGAAGTATTCACATGGCACCCGCGCAAGTCAACTATACGAATCAAAACGAGGTGTGGAATACCCTGTATCAGAAGACTATCGACAGAAAAGTGTATTTTACAACCGGCGATCGAGTGCGACTGGCTCAACCCAAACAGCCTTTTAAAAAGGGGTATATGCCCTCGTGGACAGAAGAACTGTTTACCGTCATTCGTATAAATCAGACCAGTCCGGTCACGTATGTGCTAAAAGACGATTCGGGGGAAGAACTACAAGGCTCATTCTACCGAGAAGAAATACAACTCGTCGGAGACAAGAAAGTGTATCGCGTCTAATCAGTCTTACAAGAAAGACCCAGGCGAGGTGGTAAAGAGTACTTAGTCAAATGGTTCGGGTATCCCAAACCATTCAACAGTTGTGTCTCAGACCTAACCAGATACTAATGGAAGAAGCCAATGTGGAAACTAACTCACAAAATACCACAGAAGGAGAAAGAAACTCGGTCTAGTGTATGTTTGGTCGGCGAGTGCCGCGACTAGAGATTGTCTTCTTCTGTCAACTGGTCGTTATATACACCGTCATTGGAGTATCACTATCCAATCTGTCTCGGGACAGCGTCGACGCAGCCGAGGGCAAGTTGTGGATCGCTCTGCTAAGCAGCTGTCTGGGTTACATGCTACCAAACCCTAAAATATGAGTTTCTCCGTGACATTACCGAGCAATGCTTCGCCAAACATGTTTCCCAAGAACACTCCAGGTCACTATTTCGACAACTTACCGCAGACTATTGAGGTGAATCAGCATTATGAAGTGGGTCTGGCCGAAATTCAATTTCCTAACTACTACTGCAATGTGCTAGAGCATGAAGTGTGGATAAGATACAACTCACAAAGCAGAGGAAATTCCAGATAACTGTGTCCTCCAGGTCTTTACAGCTCACTAGACGCGTTTATACCGGAGCTGGATCGAATAATGAAAGAGTCGTAGGTCGATGATCAGACGCAAGTCAGATTCTATTTCGACAATACCTCAAAGAAAGTCATCGTGAAAATTTTCGAAGCGGGGGCCGTGGCTACGTTTAGCGAAAAGTTGGACGATATATTAGGGCTTCACTCCTCGAAGATATCGCATGTCAACCCACTAATGTAAGGTCAAGTGGAGATAGACCTAAATAACGACCTGCAAAATATCTACGTCTACTGCGATCTCATAGCGGCGAGACCAGTCCGAGACGTCATGGTTCCTTTACTGAGGACGGTTCCTATCATGAGTCAGCTGTCGGGTTCGTTGTATCGCGCCTACGACAAACCTCATTACGTGCCGATGAGTCGGTACTCCTTCGACACGGTGGAAATCCTTTTAACCACGATACGGGCACAAAAATCTCATTCACTTCCGGCACTTCAGTGTTGACGTTACATTTTCGAATTCAGAGGAGATAAGACCTAGAATAATGAAACCCCGGACTGTACGAAGACTTCTACTGTAATCAAGCTGGACATGGCATGCCGGTCTTTGTGGGTGGTCGGAGTCAGAGGGGTCGTGGTATCGGCAGTTTCTTCAGTGGACTCGGTCGCACAATTCTACCCTGGCTATAGACCTGTGGTAGGGCCCTACTCAGAGAAGGTCTCGGGACGGGTCTGCGAGTGCCCAAGATGCTTTGGCTGGTAGGAATGTTGGGGATTCTTTCAAAGAACACGCCAAGCAAGCCGGTCAGCGTCTACTGCAAGGAGCTGGCAACCACGTTAGCCAATCAGGTAGCGGTATTAGGAGAAAGAAACGTCCAGCGCCACCCGGTGAGCCCAGTAAACGTATAAACCTGACCCCCGCACATCGTCGAGCTCATAAGAAGAAGCAACAGCACTCGGATATCTTTGCATAATGGCTCTGATTCACCCTCATTCCTGCGAGTGTCTTCATTCTGGTCTGGATCTATTTAGTGTGCCACCCACGCAGACCGCCGTGGAAGAGGGACAGTTTCTGGAGATACACCCTTAGAATTTGCCATCTCTGGTGCCAGTGAAGAGTATCTGGATCTGTTTAACACTTTCTTACACGTCAGAGCTAAAGTCACACTACCCAACGGTGCCAAACTACCACCCACGGCCGATGTCGCTCCTGTCAACTATTACCTGCACAGTTTATTTTCTCAAGTGGACGTCTCACTCAACGACACCATAATCACCCCTAGTGAAGATACGTATCCGTATAGAGCCTACTTGAAAGCGACGTTGAACCATGGGGAAGAAGCCAAAAAGAGTCATCTCTCAGCCGCCCTCTATTACTATGACACGGCCAAATTCCTCGATGACACGCAAGGTGAAAAGAACAAAGGACTAAGAACACGACGTCAACTAGCCAGTGAAAGTCAAGAATTAGATATGATGGGTCGACTACACGTCGACATTTGTGTGCAAGATCGCTACATGATAAACGGTGTGGATGTGAAAATTAAGCTGACTCCATCCAAGGCCACCTTTAACCTCTTGGCCCCTTACGGGGAGCTTGGTTATTCATCTATTATAACGCATGCCACGTTGGTGGTTCGTAAAGCCAGACTGAATCCGGCCATCGCGCTCGCCCACGAGAAAGCCTTGATGAGGGCCAACGCGAAATTCCCGTTCAAGCGTGTGGTGCTAACAACATTAGCTATCCCCTTAGGGTATGTTATCTCACACACAAGACAATCTGTTTATGAGTCAAACACCCACTCGCGTGGTGATTGGACTTGTTACATCAACAGTTTGTAACGGTTCCTACAGCTATAACCAGTAAAGTAGTATAACCGGAGTCACGCCAATATCACCACTCCACACCCCAGCGTTGGCACCGATACCGCCACCCTAGCACCAGCCTAAGGGCTCGAATAGGGGGTCCGAACCGACCCCCATTCGCACCCCTAAGGGGGTCCGAACCGACCCCAGCAAGAGAGGCTCGCCTCGGTAGTATCATCCTGACTCGATATATTTCTCATAGCCAGACCTCTGCTCAGCGCGGCGGGGACCCGCAAATTAGACACCTCCCTCATACATAAAAATGGAGGGTTGTAAGCAGTCCAAGCTTGGCGTGCGCTGCGGCCTCCACAGCGGTAGCGGCTTTTGCTTTCGACACACCGCGGAAATATTGTGTGGCGTGTTGATAGATGAGTGCTGTGAAAGGGGGTGTACGCGCTGCGTCAAAGAGGTTGCGGAAAAAATGTTCCGGCGTCTTGAAGAAGAAAAAGGCGTTAAGGTGATCTATGTCCAAGGGTTGGAACGAGCCCCGCCGCATATCCGACAGAGCCTAGAGAGGGCGCAAAACAACCTATCGACGAATTAGACACACACCCTCCCTCATGTATATCGAGATGGATACCCACGGCTGTTAACTATAGCGTAATTTTCGGCAGGGCAACAGCGAGTGCGGCAATCATATTTTGTTATGGGGGGGGGGGGGTGACTATACCGCGATACACAATTAGAGCGGTACCAACCAGCCATATCAAGATGGGCACCGCTACAAACATGCGAATACGAACGGGAGCACTCGGCGAGTGGGGGTGCTCTCTCGCCGAGCACCACCAACACAAATTGCAACAGCCAGGACCTCCTCCCAGAAATATTAGGGGCGCCGGGCTGCGTGTCGAATTAGAGGTTGACTTATTGGGCACATACAGATGGAGACCTATGGATGTGAGTGGCCGAAGCTCGGCACAGAACTTCATTGCGGCCGCCCATGCACCGACCTTTATTGTTCTCGACACGATGAGCAGGCAAAGCGAGGCGAGGTGATAGAAGAGTGCATATTCTGTGAGAGGGGTGTTAGGAAACCATATGAGATGTGTGAGCGTTGCACACTAGACGTGCTTCATAAGATGTTTCGGAAGTTTGAAATGACGACCGGCATCAACCTGCTATTCTTTAAAGGGATGAAGCTAAGTCCTAAATATAAACCAGAGGGCCGCCCACCATATCAAAGATGAATAGGTGTAGTAGGTGCATAATGGGGGCATACGAAGGCGCATAATGGGGGCATACGAAGGCGCACACACGCACACATACGCACGCACATACGTACGCACGCACGCACGCACACACACACTGAGCGTAGCGCAAATTTCGCCAGGGCTACCCCGAGTGGGTGCAACCAAAGCCCTGGGTAACCACTACCGGCCCCGACAAGGATGAGACAAAGTAAACTTTGCTCCATGACCACCCAGTTTGAGAACCGTCTCAAGCTTTATACTTCCGCATTCCTCGCATGCCGAAGTCACAAGTTTGTGACTTCGGAATGTGGAAATTTTTACTAGCTTTCAGAAAAGCATCTCTCCCACCAACTCGCCACCTTTGCATCTCTCCCGCCAACTAAATACACTCGCCACCTGTGCATCTCTCCCGCCAACTAAATACACTCGCCACTTTAGTATCTCTCACGAACAAACGCGCGTTGACAGGAAAAAACCACTTGAGATGTCAAGTGTCTTACAACCGTATAGCCTACATTAGTGAAAGGAACTGCTGTGTAAGTTGTATATTATTACATCAACACAAAGTAAAGTGCGGCTTCGCATAACAGATATATAATACATACAAGACGTTGTGGTGATTAGACTTCATCAGCAAAAACATAACAGATAACATTCACAACAGGAGGAGAAAAGAAGCAATGGAAAAAATGTTCATACATACCTCAGAATTTTACATTGTTTATCTGAGGAGTATATCCTTCCTCGCATTACTAAAATCCAGTGGTGGATCGTTCGGTGGAATAGGGGGGGGCGGTTACAAACTGTCCTGATCGTGTATACATGTTATTTCGACCCTATAGCTTTTACGAATTCTGCCAGCGCCTCGTCCCTTCCTTTAAGAATGAGAGATTTTTTTGTCTCTTCGTCCAGAGCTGCCGGCGCCTTGCTCCGAATATCTTTTTTGAACTGGTGAAATTTCTTTTCTTCAGCTGTAATTATTTTATACTATACGTCTGTAATTCTCCCATCATCCAAAGCCTTTGAAACAAGGTCGGCTATACTGGAAAGCTTAGCCGTCGCCAGAGTGCAAATTTCATCGTGTTTCTTAGCTTTCGACGTTAGTTTGCAGGACGCTAGCTTGCTCCCAGCGGACATGATTCCACAAGCTAAGGCAGCTATCTCGAGCCCGACCACTACAGGGGCAGCAATAATGGTGGTAAGAAGCCCAACACCCCCCACACCCATACCAAGGCTAGCCGCCAGCATCACATTGTCCACATCGTCTAATGCATTAACGGCACGCCGATATTTTTTATATAGTGCAGCCTGTTTGTCCCTTTCATCTTCCAGAGACTTCCGAAGACGGGTAAGCTCTTGAATGCGATAGGTACCACCGTCACTAGTATCAAATGAGGGATAGAGCGACATTATTCTTTACGCGTCAAACCTACTTCTTCAACTGAGATATTAAATGTTCAATGCGAACGGTGCTAATCGGCCCTGTAGTGAACAAAAACCGGACAAAAGCAGGAACGGTATTAAAGATGATTTCATCCACCGCAACCTCACCGGGCTCTACTATAATGTCCGTCATTGTTGCCCGGGCCGCCTACGTCCCGTCGGTCGAAGAAGTGATTACGAGAGCAACATGCCTGGGTAGTGTTGACGCACTCCATTTAATAGAGACCCCAGGAAGGACTGGGACAATCTCAGTCTGCGCCGCAGCCCCAATAGCTAATTCGAGATAGATGGTTGACTCCTTAAGAGGCTTACCTAGCATATCAAGGTCGGCTTTACACTCTGTAACGGCCTTCAAGCAATATTTTCTGCTGCATTTTCAGACATGACTGGTAGGTCACAATAGGAGACTTGTTGGGGCGTATGACCATCTTGCAAGCCTGATGACTCACAAACGCCTTGCCCATGTTGGTTAACCTGATAAGTATCCAATTGGGCTCGAGGTAAATATATCTCGTGCGAAGCTCAAGCGCGCAGATCCCAGTCATCGTCGTCGGCATGGTCTATGGCGGCACGAGCATAGACCCCCTGGGGATGGAGCTGGAGTCCATATATCTTGTAATTATCACCCGGCTCCCGCCACACAATAGTGTCGGCCAAATCAGCAAAGGTTAGGGTAGAGCATGCTCTTGGGCGATGCCTTCCTGGACCTTCTGAATCAGCCATGTTTGATGTGGAGTTCACAACTTAGATATGCCAGCGGCACGGCTTTGCCTTGTTCTTCACAAACCGAAAGTCTAATATCGCTTAGAGTTTCAGTCTCCAACTTCTTATAACGAGGCACAGAGAAAACCTCGTGTCTCCCTTATTACATTCCACATTTTTAACGGGCACAGCCCTGAGGAGTGTGGAGGGAAGCGAATTATGACGGTTCTCATATGACGACAGCCCTTCGAGATGAATGTACACCTCCTAATATATGATAAGGTTAGGAAACGTTAACCCCTCGTATGGAAACATGCTACACACAATGCTATACGCAGCGCTTACACCGAACCCAAGAACCTTACTTGGCCCTCCCAACAACATAATCATCCCCTCTTTTATACCACCGAGAAGTACAAGGCCATTTGCAGGGTTAAGAGAAAGAGAGAGCTTCCGTGGCACAAAGAATTGCTTGTTGAGGGTGCAGATATCATAATACCCGTCAGGGATAGTAACAACCTCGTCGGCATATTTGAACCAATTGTTACGTAGATCCCTCGAAATATTAACCCACGCAGGAGAACAACAATTCCATGATAGCCACCTCTAGGTCACCATCGCGATTGTCTATGACTGAGTTGAGGGGGATGGGTTGAACCCTTGAACTCCTTATATATGATAAGATTAGGAAACTTCGACGCGTGGAATATAAACGTTTCATCAGCGAGCATCCTACTTGTGTCGCCTGAGTCAAACCCAAGAACCCTGCCTACCCCTCCCCAGATTATACCAACCCCCGATTTTATACCACCGAGACTTACAAGGCCAGTTGCGGGGTTAAGAGAAAGAGAGCTTTAGTGGCTCAAAGAATTGCTTGTTGAGAGCACAGACATCATAATACCCGTCGGGGATAGTAAAAACATCCTTACCATATTTGAACCAATTGCTTTTCGGCTTCTCTGAAATATTAACCCACGCTGGGTAGAACAACAATTCCACGATAGCCACCTCTAGGTCACCATCACGATTGTCTAGGACCGGGTTGAGGGGGATGGGTTCCCCGTGTTGAACGTTGCTAATTGTGAGATACATATTAGCACAGCTATTAATAATGACTGCTTACGAGTTCAATAAGGACGCCAAATACCCGGCGGGTGGGGTATACCCGTTTGCACAAATAAAGGATCTCACGATGGTGGACATACAGGTCAACATCAAAGGATTCTTTCAGGCACAGTTCCCCAACGTGTTTGAAAAATACCGGTTGCCATACGTGGAGTCGTACAAGCCTGGTACAGAAATCCGATGCAGTTCTGGGAAAACCAACTCAACTTCGCTGTATGGTGTGCCACGGCGGGGTGTGGGGTGTCCGCGCAGGAGCATCTGTCCGACCCTGAACCACTAACACGAGCCGTCTTCATATTCCATGTCTACTACCAGATTCGTCGAATCCTCAAAGAAATGCGTGTGGCTCTACCACAAGACCAGGGTGGGACCGCCTTTGAAAATCCCTACGATGTAAGAACCTATCAGCGTATATGCGCGGATGTTGGGATTTCCCAGAATGATAACTGGAGACGGCTCGGAAGAAATAACGGTTTGGGAGTGTATACATTTACTGGACGAATAGTGGTTATCACGTCCTGAATGACGGCCAAGGTGGTGTATATGACCCAAAGCGACTATCAGTCACACAAAAGACCACAAACGATGTACTACACATAGATTACATCTCACAAGATGATCCTCAAGCTGATTCCGCCTGGCGGAGTTTCGTTCTTAAAAAGTCACAGGGCTTCACTCACCCTGGTGTTGAGCGAATAAATGACAGCATTCGAACCTATGTGTGGGCCATCTTAGGGGCCCAGGCGCAGACTAGAACACGCATTCTGGGAACTGGAACCGCGTTTGATGCCCAGAAGCAATTCCTGACATTAGTGGAAGAAGCCATCTCTGCGCTCGTCGATATCGCAGCGGCCATCAAACGGTATCAGGACGTGCTACAAAACGCGAGCTCAAAAGTTAATTATGTCTTTGGAACTGGGTTGTATATGGCCCCCAGCGATATGCTGCTCCGCATTGGCCAGATAGCTGGATATAACAACATGATCGTCATCGCAGAGCAAGGCCTAAAGCGTGGCGTGAATACCGCTATTAATGCCCCAGACCCTATGGTAGAGCTACCCAGCATTGCACAGCCGGCACCGATGGTAGAGCTGCCCAGCATTGCTCAGCCAGCGCAGCCGGCCACCAGCATAGCTGATAAGGCAGCCGGGCTGCAGCATCAAAACGAAAAGATAGCACTTATTGCTGGGGGTGTCGCATCAGGTCTAGTGGCCCTATGATTAGTTCATTTACTTCGCAAATAGCCGCTCTCTGATAGCCAGCAGCAGCAAGCCACTGAGTGCAACCACTAATGCCCAGAGATTTCCAGCTAGCCATCCCACACCCTTATTCAAGAAGTTAAGGAGCCAGGAGATAATGCCTCCTATGATTCCCGGGAGTGCCACCGCAGCCTTACCAGCTAGCCTGGCCAGAAGGCTCGCTAGGTCTTTTAGCTCCTGTCGAATCCATTCCTTAACCCCAGGGCCAGGCGGCGGGCCAGGCGGTAGGGTAGGGGGTGCACCACCACCACCCCCACCGCCGCCAGTAAGGGCTAGGGTGATAGTGGAAATTAAGAGGCCGATCGCTGTGAGAATGCTCACTATGGTGATGCCTTGCTCTCGGAACAGAGTCCGCAGCCTCTCACCCAGTGTGGTGTCTTTATAGACCACCCATGAATCGTTTCACGGATCCGGCTTAATTGGGTGCGCAAGTCTTCGTGTAACTCGGCGACTTCTATTAAAAGCCTCTTCTTAGCTTCTTCAATATCTGCAATCTTTTGCTCTTGAAAATCCCTACACTCCTCATTGGGTGCTATCAACATTTTCGCCGCCGTATGGTGATCTCTTTATCTTGCTGGTCGAGAATAACGAGGTAGTTTGTAAGCTTACCTTTAATCGTTGTCACCGCTTTGTCAAGCGCCATGAGCCCCCGGAGGTCTCTCACTGGAGGTAGGCCTTTCTCCCCCAGGTACTGGTCTACGTGTGAGGTATCTAAAACACGCTGCACTTCTGGACTCGACGTGGCCCGTTCGAAGATATTGCCAATATTTGAAGCTATTTGTGGGACATCCTGGATATCTGCACCACCTAGAGCAGCTTCTTCCTCAGCCAGATCACTATCAGTCTGCTTGAGGATGGTGACAGCCTTTGGCGGTATTTTTCTCCCAAACCCCAATGCCTCTCTGATACTCGCTATGAGGCCACTCACAGCTAAAGGCATGCCGTCCAACTTTGTATTCCTTTCGTGCCCAACATAGAGCGCATTCTTGCTACCAAACCTAATTTTTGTATAATCTTTGCCTGTTATAGGTGTGATACCCCACAGCTCCTTCACCCTGTTAAAATAGTCATCAATGGCGCTGTTTTCTAGCTCCACTTGTAAGTTGGGCTCCCCCTGTGACGGCCACTCGACATTAACAGTGTGGGCTTGTCGATATCAAAGTCGTCGATGAAGCTTGTATCTTCCTCGCCTGTTTCAGGCGGCTCCTCTTCGCCACCAAAATCGGTCAATTCAACTATATCCATATTAGATATTGCTACAAAGCAACAACAATAAACAACTAGCCATGTCTTCAAGTGCATATGGTCGTAAGCTTAACCCTTACCGCCGTCTACGGGAGCCGCTCGGTGTGAAAGGATCGCGGCAAACGATCAGCGTGACCAACAATCCTTCTACGATCGGTCCGAAGCAGCAGTTACTAGTTCGTTTTCCCAATCTCGGTGCACACGATGTTATCGTGCCTGGGTCAGTGCGGCTGGCATTCAATGTCGACATCAGCTCCCCTGATGTCAACCGGTTGGTGGTCCAGAACCTCGGCCGAGCGCTGGTTCAAAAGCTGACCGTCAGGCTCTCGGGCAATGAAGTCTTCTCTCTTGTGGACAGTGACGTCTACAACATCTACCTGGATCTTTGGAAGAGCCGATCGGAGCGGGCGACCGCTGTGTATCAAGGCATCGATACAAGTACCGGTATGAATGTGACCAAGGCGCGTGTTGGCGCAGCGGATGCTATTATTCTGCCCTCCGCCAATGCGAAAGACGTGGCCATCGCGAAGGCCTTCAAAAACAGGTACTACATACCACTAAACTTTGAGCTACTTGAAATACATGCGCCCTTCTACCAATCTGCTCTTAGTGATCGGCTGGAGATTGAGTTGACCTTTAACGACGCTTCCCGCGTGATTCGCGCAACTGGTAAAGATGCCGGCGACTCCTCATATTCCCTAGAAAACATCTGTCTCGAGCACGAAGTAGTCACTGAACCCACGTTGGCCCGGCTAATTCGTAGCATGTATGAGAGCCGTATGGTTGTGTTATACGAGCGGGTCCTACGGCATAGACGGATCCCTCAGAAAAAGGAGGACTCGATATAGAACATCAATCTGAACACGCCCTGTAAGTCTTTGAAAGGCATTCTTCTATTATGGGAGGATCCCGCCCACCACAAAGATTTTGCACGCCAAACAGAGTTGTTTTATAACCCGCAGATCACCAAAGTTGAAGTCATCGTAGAAGGACAAGCCAATCAGCTATTTGCGCACGGCGTAGCATTACACCAGCTCTGGGACGAAGCGAGGAAATTCTTCGCCGGTGACCTCAAAAGGCACCCTGAGACAAGCGCAGTCGCCAAAGAGCTAGGATTGTTCGATGTCAGTCTAGGCGAGTACTTGACGACAAAATTCTGCTTGTGGCTAGACTTCCGGACCTCCGACGATGACCATCTTCATGACAGCGTCCGGCGTATAGAGAACGGCTCTGAGGGCCTCACTCTCCAGATCACGAAAGAGGCCGAACCGGCGGGGCCACTGTACTGCTACGTTTATTTGGTTATGGACGGACAGCTGAACATCGACACCGGGAGATTCGTTAGTGCTGTTTATTAATCGAGTTCCCACTTAAGCCACACTCGGCCATCATCACAGGCCCCACACCGTGTGGTAAAACAGAATTCATTCTCGACCTCCTGGAAGGCCCGTACAGGGGCGAGCATAGTGTCATTGCTTGCCCTTCGGTACGATACAATGAAACATACCGGGCCCGGCCGTGGGTGTGGTCATATTCCGAGGTCTTCATATTTGACCCCGGTGATCGGCTGCTCAAATGGCTAGAGGTCTTCTATAAAATGTTTCAGGGGACACCGACATCATTGATGACTGCAGCACAGAGGACGCTATTGCGCAGAAGCGGACAATGTTGACTTATCTAGCTTTTAGCGGGCGACATACTCAGCAAAGTTTGTGGGTTCAAACCCAGAAGTACAACGCCGTTGCGAAAGGCCTCAGGGCGCAGACACAGTGGGTGGCGCTCTTCCATTCCAAGGATAATGATAGCTTTGAAGACTGCCTGGACGGGAACTACGTCATCCACTCTAGGGAGGAACGTGATGGGGTGCGAAGGCAACTCGAAGCTAATGAGTTCTCAAAGCTGGTACTGAGGACCAAGCTCCCATTTTCTTATAAAGTGCTCAAAGCTGGTGAGGTTTGTTAGATACTAAGCATATGTTAAGCATCAGCTAAGCATATGTTAAGCATCAGCTAAGCACCACTTAAGCATGTATTAAGCAGTGCTTTGTTACTCCGTAACAGCCTTAGTTGTATTACAACTGATATGCACATGTTGTGTGCTTGGATGGGCTGTGCATTCCTATATTAGAGTTAGACATTGTGTATTTGCAAAAGCTGTGATAGATTGCGACACCATACTTGACCAGCTGTTACGTGAAGAGGCAAAGCCAGCAGAGTCTGCTCCAGATGCAACACCACCTGCAACAACACCACAGTCCGGACATGCAACACCACCTGCCACAACGCCACAGTCCGGACATGCGTTGCATCGTGAAAGGCTGGCAGCACTTGCGGCTGGGGGACGTGCCGGGCAGTATATAGGAAGTAAGTACTCCAAACTTACAGTGGAACAGGTTGAGGCCTTGCCTGATCAAGAAATTGAGAAGCTATATGCGAGGCACGAGGCGAGGCTTGGAGCTGCAATAACAAAGACCCTGGGCACGGCTATGCTACAGATGTACGCACAAGTGGCAAGTATGTTCCTCCCCATTTCTGATAATCAAGCTTTGGTGACAGACCTGGAGGCCGACCCGTTTCTAGGGCATGCGCTAAACATAGTTACATTTGAACTCTACCATAAGTTCTTCATGTGCTTAGCACCTGCAACTGTCGCGCTAGCAACTTTTAGGCACTGCCATTTTGGACATATCTGTCCTAAGCAAGAACAAGATGGAGGAGGAGACCCCCGAAATTGCTCCACGGGAGACGGAAAAACTAGTGACGAAGGACCCCAGAAAAGTAGGCGGCTGGGAAGAGAGGAGCTGCTGCTCGATAGAGTCGTGAAGCAGAGAGGTTGTCTCTAGCTCTGCAGCAGGCTGTTCGTGAGAAGAAACAAAAGTTAGCCCCGGAGCATGAGCAGGCCCCACCACCGCTGTTTGAAATGTTGCCAGTTGATTACCGCGGCTGGACTCCCTGGATTATTGGAGTGGCTGGCGTTGTCGTTGTCGTCGGTGTAATTAGGCAGAAAATGTGGCGGACTAAAGCACCTGCCACCGCCTGCGCCCTCCAAGCGACCGGAGACTAACATATTAAAGAATAGAGATCCATTGTATATGGAATAATGGCAAGCGTTGACGGGAGAGCTATTGTTAATGCCGTTTACCACGGCGTTGTGGTGGCCGCGCTTACGGTAGGCACCGCAAAACTGACAAAGGTGATTTTCAAAGGAGCAACTTTGCCCAAGCTAGACGCTGATATGTATGACATTGGGATGATGGTTTTAATCACGTTCATCGCCTTAGCACTCCGAGATTTGCTTATCAAAGAGGACTTGATCCCCGCTGAAATATTGCATAAGCCCTTACAGTATCAGCCCCGCTAGCTATGGCCTCTGTCGCAATGATGATAGGTGGCGCTGTTGTCAATGCGCTCGCGTTTACGGGGGCAACTACCTCTTTTCCAAGCTAGGGCATGCAGACGCCCATGAAGAAATGAGGCGTCACGATGAGGCTGTCGAGCGTCTACATGCGGCCCAGGCTGAGTGGACGAGAAAGAGAACCGCGCGGCTGGACTGGCTCAACGATGAGCTACAGCGCGAAGGCCACGCCGTTCACTCTTTCCAAGATGTCGACCAGGCCATGCGGGAATACAGCCTGATCTTCGGCAAACGTGTAGAGCCCCTCGAGCCTGAACCTCGCCTGTCGGATTTCTACGCGCCATCTGAGCCGCAGAAAGATCGCGAGATCACTTTCATCGTTCTTAGGCTGGCAGCGACGGGTATTGTTGCTTATAAGTTGCTTTAGAGATTGACCGCTGCTACCCAGTAACAAATGAAAGGTCTGGAGGATATCTACTACAGCCCTCACGGCTATTGGAAAGGCTTGGCGGCCATTAAGAAGCTCGCTGCTGCAGCTAATGTTTCAGAGGATGTTGCCCGGGACTGGCTCATGAAGCAATCTATTTTTCAGATCTATTTACCCGCTCCTCGTTATATTCCGCTGCCATCTATTGATGAAGATAGACCGAATGCCGTCCATCAGGCTGACTTGCTCTACCTACCACATGACCGGGTTGGTTGTAAGACATTTAAGTATGCCTTGACGGTTGTGGATATTGCCTCACGGTTTAAGGAATCAGAGGCTTTGACAGACAAGAGCAGTGAAGGGGTGGCTTTGGCCCTTGAGCGAATTTACAAACGCGGGCCACTCAAATGGCCACAGCTTTTGCAGATTGACCCGGGGCGTGAGTTTATGGGTGCTGTGAGCCAGCCGGCAGCGAAGCATAAGACACAGATACGACGTGCTGAAGCTGGGAATCACCGGCAGCAGGCGATCGTCGAGAGGTTCAATCGCACTCTGGCAGAGAGACTGTTCCGTGCCCAGTACGCCCAAGAGTTACTACTGGCAGCTCGAGGATCCTCTGAACGTTCCGCTGAATGGGTTCAGGCTCTTCCTCAGGTGGTCGCGGCGCTTAACGGTGAGGTGACTCGTTTGATGGGTCGGAAGCCGGTTGATGCTATTAAGGACACTTCTGTATCCCATACACCAGCCGCTCCTGCTCACCGTACTATCGGTCTCAAGGAGCCTGTGGTTCTGTCTGATGCTCTAGTTCGGTATCTGTATGCAAGCTCACCAGGGGAGCATGAGCTTGAAGGTGGCCTGCGCCGGGCGACTGATCCTTCGTGGTCATTAACAGTACACGAGATCCGTAAAACTGTCTGCCAGGATGGGCAGCCTGCGCTGTACTACCTGGAGGATGGGCCGGCTAGGGGCTTCGTTCGCGAAGAGCTGATGATTGTTCCTCCCGACACCCAAATGCCTCCTGACCGGATCCTCCCTAAACAGTGAGGGCTCACTCCGCGGCGACCTTGCGGTACTCGAGGGGCTGCGTGTGGATACCGTCGGGTAAGACATACTGTTTGTCATAATACGCGCTGAGGCCCAGCTTGCCTTGTTGGTAGCTGGCCATCTGCCCATTATGCATGCGCATCCCTCGGTTCTCCACTCTGTCTACGGACCCCTCTAAGGCGGCTTTGTATCTCCCCCAGGTCATGGTGTTCTGCCTTTTCCCCACCACCTTGCACGAGAACTTCGTGTTCACGTCCCCGTCGAAGATGTAGCAAAAGCTGCAGAGAGCGATGTCTCGACTCCCCTCAAACTCGTTCTTGAAGATGCCGGGGGTTCGCCCGCTCCATTTGTCCCAGGCAAGCCACTCCCTCTTCACACGGTTGAACTCCTCTTTCATCTCAGGCTTTAACGCCTCCTCGAGATTGAGGGTGCTCAGCGCGATGTACAGGCTGTCGGTGTCCATCTGCATGACCTCATAGTCCCTGCTATCAACGAACGGGTCAACAAAGTCATGGTAGAATTCTAAGATGTGGAGCTTGGCCAGTTGATACACGGCGATGCCTACCTGGAAAGGATGTTTGATGATCACACGTGGCTTACGCGATTTGATCTCGTATGCGACGCCTATCTCTGTGAGGTCGTCAAACCAGGCAGAACGTAGTGCCTGATCCACTAATTTTTCGTCTTGGGTGTAGCTGGTGTTGGTGTGGCGCTCGAGTGCCTCGATGAGCTTTCCGTATGCTGAATTGCCTAGAAGCTTCATAGCCTCGGCCAGCATCGCCTTCGCTTTGTCCACATCCCCGAGGCGGCTCGCTTCGGTTACTTGCTCAACAAACCACGTGAAGAGCTTCTTTGGCTCATACTGGATGACTGTATAGACCGCCTCCAGCTCGAGTCCGTGTTCTAGATACCATTTCAACAGCGGGGTGTACAGCAAGATTCCGTCGGCCTCAAGGAGGCCCAGCAGTTTCTTACACCCCGACCGCTGTCGGCCGGTTCGTTTCAGGTATTCCAACATCTCCGGCGCTACTAAGGCCTCCGGTACTGCCTGGTTCATAAAGAGGGGTGCCATTTCTTCGAACTTTGGCGAAAAGGCTTTGGGGGTGGAGATTTTACACTTGACAAATCCGAACAGCTGGCCTTTTAACACCTGCTGCGCGATCTTTGGGAAAACCTCCTGGGGGTTTTCTGCGTGGAGCACTCGCTCTTTCCCACATGGCATGTCCATAGCCATGGTGCTGAGGTAGATCGCGTTAGCGTCGTACCCTTGTGCTGTCCTGCACAGCTCCCCCTTTGGGTATTGATGCGACGGATTCTGGTGACCCCCGCTTCGTGGTCCCGGTTGAAGACTAGCGACTGCCCTCCCGTCACTGCTGCCTTTAGGAGTGGGTAGGTCTCCTTTCCTGGGGCATACATCTCACTAGCCTTGGTGCCCCTGAGAAGGTATTGTAGGGACACCCCAGGGAGGCTGCACGCGTCTTTGAATATGTCGATTCCCCGCTCTCTGTAGAAGACCTTCATCTTCCCTAAGGCCTCGATGCCTGGTCCGACGTCGAGGTTGTTATAGTACCTCACCCAGTCGGCAAACGTTGTCATTCCTTTTTCATTGAAGAGACGCTTGCAACTCTTCCACTTCTCCAGCGTGAGCACGTATCCACCCTTTAGGCTGGAATACCACGCGGGGTAGTCGGGCAGACCTGGGTAGTTCAGCTTCTCAGGTGTGTCGAGCCATTCATACGGCAGCCACGACTTGGTAGCTGTGCAGCCATAGGCGCACACCCATGCATCGTACGTGGTGCCGGGGGCCAGGTAGTTGAGAATATCAAGGAACTTGAACTCGGGTGTGAAGAGGAACATTGTATTTGTCCCATGGGCGGCCACGTTGATCTTCCGGCAGGTGCCTGCTAGCTCCGCTACGAAGTGTTCCTTGATTAGGTTTAGGTCGTACCGGCCTGAGTTGAAGCCCAACACAGGGACTTGTCCACACCACTCACGCATTGTCTTCTGCAGTTGTGGCTGCAGCTTATCCAGGTCTTCCAGGAGGTAACGCGCTTCCATCTCGGCTCTTATCGCGGTTGCGCGCCGACGCAGGTCTGCCATGAATTCGGCTATCAAGGCTTTTGGGTCTGCGTTGCTCAGGTGGGTTGGCTGCTGCCCTACGGTGTCCCCCATCGAAACGGATATTGCAATCTGATGGCTCTCATAGGTGAGGTCGGGGTGGGGCGCTGGGCTTGAGCCTTGTCGTGCCAGGACTCGAAGTCATAAAAGATCGCATGAGGGTAGACCACCGTCTGCACCTGAGGCATTAGGGCGCGAGACAGAGGCGGTCGCTCACACTCCCACACTACCACCAGATTGTAGCCAGAGGCCTTTATTTTCTCTCCGCGGCGGAGGGTTTTCTGATACAGCTCGTCGGCGTTGGGGGCCTCACTGTGGGTGGGACACCCATGCCAGTGGCAGCCGTGATATTGGTACACCATGTGTGTGGTGGGTCGTAGCCGTCAACCAAACCGTCAACGATCCACTGCTCTGCCCAGTATGCGTGGTGGATGTGGCGTACTGATTTTTCGGCCATGTGCTCTAACCATAGAATGGAGCTACGTCTGGCGTTGTTTTGGGGGTAGAAAACTTTCTCGTATGCCGACTGCGGCAGCTCGACCTCCTTCCCTGGACAGAGAATCTTGGTTTTCCTCCTGCTGCAGCGGTCGGAGGGGCGCTGGAGATTACAGGCTTTGGTGAAGCGCTGATTGCAATGCTGACACTCGTAGCTCTGTGCTAGCTTTGACAGGTCGATTATCAGGAAAGCATGGTTGGCATAAACCCCGATCGTCATCGGCTTGGTGGCGATGCGCTCGTAGTTCGCGGGCCGCCTTACCAATCGCCAGACCCCCTCTTCCGTTGGCTCGTAGACGCGGATCCCTAACTTCAACTTCTCCTCAAACACTTTTAACGAATCCAGGCTTGGCTTGTCTGGGGTGTCGGTGCCCCACACCTTTTGTGCCAGCTTCCGGGCTGCGGCGGTGCAACGGTCTGGCCTCGCGCCGTAGTGGATGGTTAGACATCGGAACAGACAGAGGTTGTCGTTGTATGTGTCCAATGCGTGCAGCCCCCGCTTGTGCTGCAGCCAGTCCGGCAGTCGCCCTGCCCCTAAAAGAACCTGGGGAGTGAGGATCGCCTTCACCTCGACTTGCATCCACCTTACAAAAACCCATTTGGTGCTGGGGCGGTCGATTTGGCTGGAGTCGAAGCGGCTCTCATCACGCTCTGCCAACCACTCTGCGGCTGTTGCAGTGTCTTTCATCAAATCGCGGGACCCGCGACATAACGGCTCCGTTTTCGATGTTTCGGATTCGGTAGGTGTAGGCGTACCGCAGATAGAAGGCTGACCTCAATGCCTCGAGGTGGGGCATGAGCCTCTCTACAATCGGACCGTCTAGCCCTCGAGAGAGCTTCCACGTGATTGTTCGCCTCCCCCGCTCTTCCCTATCCTTGGGGATTACCTCCTCTAGGAGTTGGGGACCGCGATGGAAGATGAGTCGAGCTAGTGGCTCAGGTGTAGATAGCGCCAGTGGCGCCTTCTTGAATTGGCGTCTAACACTGCGAAGCGTTGTAACGGGTGCGCTCGAGCCCGGGCGACGTATTTACGCGCTCGCAGGGCGGCGGTGACCTCGTCTTCCAACCGCGCAGCCTCCCGCGTGTGCTACGCTGCGTCCTGGACTTCCACCCGAAGAGCTGGATACCGCCCGGTGGTGGCGGCCCGCACGAGTCGGGTGGCGCGGCTTGCGTCTCTCGCCTGAGCTATCTCCCCGGAAAGGACGGCTTTACGGCGGTTGCTGTATGGCATCTCATACTGGCGAGCTTGATTTTGCAACTGTTTTACGGTGACCATGATTACTGCTGGACTCGTACCGTCAACACTCCACTTCTCTCAAAATGAAAATTTCTTTTGCCGGAATTTAAATATTTTTTTTTTTCAGGCGCCTCCATTCACAGAGGAATGGACCCTCCTGTTGGTATCTCAGTTTGTGGTATTTAATGTTAGCTCCGCACGGCCGGCAGAGGGCTTGGGTGGTTTTCACCCCGATGCCGCAGATAGTACAGGCGACTGTGAATCCCCCCTTCTTGAGATGCGGGTTGTGCTTCCTGCAGTAGTCCCCCCTACACCGCCGCTCACACTGGCGCGTCGTCCCCAACAGTAGCCACCGACACTTGTAAATGGTGCGTACCCCTATATCTCATACAGCTTTAATTCAAAAATTATATATCTGGCTATGAGAAATATATCGAGTCAGAATGATACTGCCGATGCGAGCCTCTCTTGCTGGGGTCGGTTCAGACCCCCTTAGGGGTGCGAATGGGGGTCGGTTCGGATCCCCTATTCGAGCCCTTAGGGTGGTGCTAGGGTGGCGGTATCGGTGCCCAACGCTGGGGTGTGGGGTGGTGGTATTGGCGTGACTCCGGTTATACTACTCGTATAATTTTCAAACTTTTGGTCTGACGTACCTGAACGTAACCGTCGACGGTCGAGCTGCCACCAGCAAGCCACTGACCATGGACTTTTAGCGCAACCAATACGTACGAGCGTATTTTGGTACTAACCTAGTCATGGGTTTAGTGGGCAAAGACGCCGGCAACTCAATTGACTATAATCAATTCAAGTATGGCTATACGCTGAACGCCTTTGATCTGAGTCCCAGTTCACTAGACGGAGACCAGTTTGAGATGCCGAGGATGTGGCCTTTACCACTGGAATTTAAGTTCAACACACCCTCCCAGAGCCATTAAAAGTCATCGTCTACGCCGAGCACGACGGGATAATTGAAGTCTCCAAGACCAGACAAGTGCTAACAGATTACGCTTCATAATGAACACAGAGCAGATTATCAGAATACTACTAGCTGATACGTATGCTCGTGGACTACAGGTCAGAGTGTGCGCTCGAGATCAGCTACCCCGACATCTAGATAGACACAGACACTGACCATAGCTATAAACCGGGTCCCCACTGGGTCGCCATGTACTACGACGGGTCAGGCAAATGCGATTACTTTGACTCATTTGGTCTACCGCCCTTACACAGTGACCTGTACAATTTCATTGACCATCATTCAGACACACCACTCATGTATAATACCCGTGTCTTACAAGATGTGTTAAGCACCGCTTGTGGCCTCTACGCTATCTATTTCATCCTGATGAAAAGTCGTGGGGCGAGCATGACCCGCATTCTCCAGCCCTTCTCAAACAAGCAATGGGTCAAAGATCGGCTAGTACATCGCTTAGTCATGCCATACGTAATGCAGCTAAGATGCTATAACCAGTTTACACACTAGTATATAAACCAGTCTCGGGTACCATTAGCTCATTCCGAAGATGATTACAAAACGCAACACAGCTAACTTGGTCTACCTGACTCGTAATGGTGACATTGTTAGACCAGTAGGAAATGGCGTCAAGGCCGTATTTGTCTCATCCTACAGAGGAATGACCATGTTACACATTCGTCGATTCTTTGATGAATCCGAGAACAGGTTTCCTGCCCCATTGGGAATGAAATTTACTCGTCAAGAATATGAACAGCTGATATCTCTGCATCGCGAGATCCTAAAAGACGTTGATAGACTCAGTCAGCAACCTATTCAAGTCAGTAAACAAGACATTAACCGAAGAAAGAAAGTCCAAGCCAAAAAGGGCACTAAACGACTTCCGGTTTCAAGATGGCGACGGACGGTCGTGTTGTTTTGTGTTCGTTAACTTTTTCGCGTAGGGGATGGATTTATTCATCTCTTGCGTGTAATCGGTGTGCCAGGATGTAAAACCAGGATTTTGTACTCAAGATCTGCGCGGGTGCTACGGAGTTCGTGCATCGAGCGAAGCCATCCTTGAGTGAATTTTCAGCAGCGTGTGTGGTACTCAGCAGTCTGTGTTTACGTTTCTTCAACATGGCGGAACAACGTGTGTTCTCCGAGCGGTCAGCAGTCAACATAACGAAGCGGGGTGGTAGCCGCGCAGGGAGAAAGAAGCAAGGTAAGCGCGGTGATTTGAGACGTTTTAGACTCAAGTGTCACCGTCTAGGACTCAGGAACATCCGTATTCTATATTGGAACTGTGCCAGTGTAAAACAACGGGGCTCTATTTTAGAAACCCTAGTTTACAGGAACGACATTGTAGCACTCCAGGAGACGAGACTGGGCGATCAGCTACTCCGAATTGCCGGCTTTAAATGTTTCTACAACAGACGACATCTGGGAACGGGGATTCTCGTTCGCGACAGCATGGTGGCGTCAGAGCTAGACATGTCCAGTTGGGACAGTGACGATATACAAATACAGGCGTTGAGAGTTCATTCCAGTATACCATTCGTGTTGGTTAATGTTTATGCCCGCAATGCGAGTGTGGACGCCCAGAAGTGGCAGTGCTTAAGTGGCATATTAGGCCACGAGAGAAATGTTATTTTCTGTGGTGACTTCAACGCTAAAGGCAAATCATGGGGAAACACTTCCTCCATTACACAAGGGGAGGAGCTCGAGACTGCACTGAAAATCATCGACCTGGTTTGTATCAACAGTGGCTGTGTCACCAGGACAGCAAGCCGTCCAGGCGTTGAGGACAGTGCTATTGATCTGGCGCTAGTTTCACCTTCACTCACTACAGTGTGTAGATGGTGTGTCCTAGGACACCATGGCAGCGACCACCACCCTTGCAGTATATTGGTGGAGAAAGGCAGAACAAGGCAGCACAAGCTAAAGGTAAAGACGTTCCGGTATGACAGTACAGGGCAAGATGTGGTGAGTAAAATAAGACGTGACAAGCGCAGAACGTTTCAGGGCAGGGAATAAAGCTGGGAGCAGCCACCGTGGTGGAGTTTCGAGGTGGAGAAGGCTTGGGTGGATAAGCGTAGTGCTGTAAGGAGATGACAAAATGCCAAGAAGAACAGAGCTGGTCATCCTAGTCCCTGCTTGCACTTAGAAAGAGAGATGCACACAAAAGTAAGCTATTTCAAAAAACTGGTCAAGGTGGTTAACAGCAAAAAATGGGCAGAGGTGTGTCAAAGAGTAAGCACAGACAAGTCACTGAAATTGTTCTGGCGACTACGTAAAAGCATGAGTGGTGTAGTCAACAATAAGAGCATTTCTGACTTCCAAGGTGCTGACCTCATCTGGCAGAGGACTGACGAGGACAAGGGCAAAGCCCTCTTTGAACGCTACCTTGAGCAGAGCAACCAGACAGACATGGGAGGCCGAAATCTGGCCAAGGAGGTCACCTCAGACAGATGCAATGCCCAGAACACTTCGGATGAAGACACAGTGACAGTGAAAGAAATTAAGGCTGTGCTTCGACGATCAAAAAACAGTGCTCCAGGTCCTGATGGCATAAGATATGACGACATAAATAGGTGTACCGACAATGAGCTAGAGAAACTAGCAGACATGTACAACAACAGTATAGGGAGTGCTAGCATCAAGGAGGAATGGTTACACAGTTATCTGATTCCCTTGCCGAAGCCTGACAAAGACCACAAAAAAATTCAGGGATATCGAATTATAACCATGCAGAATACAATAGGCAAGCTGCTGGAGAAGGTAATTGCCAGGAAAATATCAAGCCAACTAGAGAGGCAAGGTGTTTTCCCACCTACCCTGGGTGGGTACCGTCCAAAAAGAGAAACCTGGACCAATGCAGCAGTCTTCGTCCATGATGTCTATGAAGGTTTCCACTCAGGCACTGAAACCGTTGCTGCAGCGATTGATCTTGAGGACGCATACAACAGAGTACCACTGGATTTTTTAATGTTTCAGCTTCTTGAACTAAACGTAAGTCCATTCCTCCTTAGTTGGATCGCTGCAGCCCTCTTCCAACGGAAAGTAGTTTTTAGATGTGGCAGTTGGACTTCGGAACCAACAACAATATATCCTGGCCTACCACAGGGATCACCATTATCTCCGGTACTGTTCAACGCCTACACAGTGAGAATCACCAGTGAGCAGATCACTGGACCTGGCAGGACATTGTCATATGCCGATGATGTTTTAGTGTATCGTCAGGGTAAGGATAGAGAGGAGGTTGCTGTGGAACTACAAACCGAACTCAATCGCATAAGTACTTGGTGTGATGAAGCTGGGGCAATGGTCAACCCAACAAAGGCAACAGTGACTTGGTTCTCGTTGAATAATCATATTGTCAACAATCCAACACCAACTGTAATGCTGTGTTCGGAGACGGTGGAAAGAACGCAGGCAATGAATTACCTGGGGATACGGTTTGATCGAAGCCTTGCTTATAATGTGCACATAGACCAGGTGATAACAAAGGCCAAGCGGGGTTTGGCAGCGATGCGGGTGATGGCGGCAGCAAACTGTGAGCAGCGCCATCTATGTCTTCTGTACGAGGGGCTGGTCATGTCTGTTTTGGAGTATGCAATGACAATCCTGACTCTCAGCCATAAGCAGATAGAAAGGATGGAAAGGATACAGAATGAAGCTATGCGCATTATTCTTGGATGTACAAGAGATACAGCATGCAGGGCGATGCGCTACCTTCTTGATTTTCCAACCATTGAAGAGAGAATACAAGTTTGCAGGGCACGCGCCTACCTCAGAATTAACGCAAACACACAACTTCCACTGCATAGTGAAATTAGGAAGGTGAAGGGCAGCAGGTTAAAAAGAGGACGGTCGTGGATGGGTCAAGCCGAAGACATTCTTCAACAGGTGTGTTCACTTGAGGACTTAGAACCTGGCGAGGAGTGGGTGCAAGTGCCAACAGACTTCTGCACATCCTTTTCAGTTTGCATCCAACTAGATAGAAAATGCAGACAAGAAAATCCGGCTGCTGTTGAGGCTGAAGTACAAGCGTTGATTTTCGAGAATTCGCTAGACGGTGACGCGGTCATCTACACAGATGGGTCGGTCGTCCGACATGTGAGAAGCTCATGGGCCTTTACAGCTCGGACCGGAGGGAGAATTGTGAAGGAGGACTCTGGTGCTTTCACTGAAACCACAAGTAGCCTGACCATGGAAGTCATGGCAGTAAGTAAAGCAATAACATGGCTCGAGACACAAACATTCACTAGGGCTTGTTTCCTTAGCGACTCAATGAACATGATCAAGAGGATAGAGGAGAGGTCGATCCGAAGAGAATGGTTGCTGCCTCTGAAGCGGTCTCGCCTGGCAAAGATTAGTTTCATCTTCGTGCCAGGGCATGCGGGAGTACAAGGAAATGAGCGGGCTGACAAGCTCGCAGGTGAGGCTACTGTGGAGGGCGGACGCGCCATGGACCAGGCTGACATTCTGAATGCTCTACAAGAAGTGAGACTTTTGCGAGAACCAAGTGATGACTGTGAATCTACAACAATGGCCAGACTGCGAGAGCAGCAAATTAAAAGAGGGGTGGCCAAACAAGAACACTACGCAGGAAGCCAAAGAAGATTGATAAACCAACACAGAACTGGCGTCGTTAGCCGCTACGCGCTGCGGGATTTGCTGAGGAGGGGATCCGAGCACTTATGGACTGAATGGTTCGATGTGCAACGAGGATGATCTGTCGACTAACTAACTAACTAACCAAGTCAAAAGACTCTACCCAAGCAGATGTGTTATCAACCCCAGATGTTTGATGTACCTTAGATGTGTGACCAATCCCAGATGTGTATCCGACAGTCAGATGTGTGTCTACCAAGTTCAGATGACAGCCCACAGGAGACCCAGACAATTATGTGAATATACAATATGTATAAAGTTTTGAAAATAAAAATGAAGAAAAAAGAAAATTTTCGTTATCTTGGTTTGTTTCTATGTGGCGTTTCTGTTCTGCCTCTGGCAGTTCATTTGTTCTTTTTTCCATAGTATATTCCATAGCTACAGTCAACATGAAGAAACAACCTCACGCATCATGAAAGATGACAACACGACAACCAGAAAGAATACATAAAGGAAAAACCAAGGGAAAACATGTCAAGCATACCACTGAATAAACCAACAAAACAAATATTTTTTCGTTTCATAACTTTTATTTTTCCATTCAAGCATTTTTGTTTTCTGCTATATTCAATATATTTCAATAGCACTCAATGAAAACATGTGACTTTACACATCAGTGACAGAAAGTGACAGTCTTTTATAGTTCAATGATATGGACAGTTTACTGGACCACACACAAGGATAGCGCACACAAATGACCACATTGAGTCTTGTATTTATATATTCACAGCACACATAAGACCACAATTTTAATAGAACAGATAGCAAAAAGTAGAAAAAGGTAGTGGGTAAACATTAGGAAAAAAGAGTATTTACATATTATGGTACATATTTACACTTATATATCTAGGGGTGACGTGGTTTAGTTATCTGCGTGTACTTTTCTGTTAATGTAGAAGTATGATAAAGCCTCTCTGTGTTGGTGATACGTGTAGACAGAGGAAGCCTATGTCTTAAATCCTATATTTGTACCTCCAGTCGCTGTCTGGGTGTCAAGTACATTTAGAAAAATGAAATGTCTCTGTCTAGGTGCGTGTTGTGCTGCTTTGTCAGCCCTTTCGTACTGGTTTTGGTATAGTCTCCAAAGCAGTGATAGGTCTTGCTGCATAAGGAGACCATCCCCGTTCCCTCATACTCTAACTTAACTAACCCGGAGGTTCTTTTGTGGAAGACTCGCTTAGCGTCCCATGCGTCACAGACTGGTACAACTTCCCTACTCCTAATAAAATCCTGTTGATGGCTATCACAGACTTCAGACGGGAACCAGGAGCTATAGACTCTATAAAATTCTTCCTGAAGCTCCGGTCTGACGGCCTGTGCTATGATAGGTTTGCTAAGAGCTAAATACAAACTATCTGTGTCCATCTCACACAACTGAAAATCCTCCCTAGCTATAAACGTATCTAAAATGTCATAATAAAATTCTAGCATGCGCAGCTTTGCGTACTGGTACACAAAGAAGCCTATTTGCTGGGGTAGATCCCATAATGTGGTCTCTTTTAGAGACTATACCTCAAACACATCATCTAACAACATGGTAATTTTCTTAAACAGAGGTTGATTCACCAACTTTGACGTGCCAGCCCCGCGACAATATGAAACATTGGTGTGCTTGGATTTGTTGGTTAACGTTTTGCCATAGGCTGCGTTTCCCAATAGTTTCATTGTCTCGGCCTTAATAGTATAGGCAGATCGAGGTCACCCTCACGTCTGGCATCAAGCACCTCTTTACCAACCATTTCAAAACACTTATCAAGTTTGTACTCAATGATCTGGTATATTTTGGTGACCTCTAAATCATGTGTCAGATACCATGTTAACAATGGTGTGGCCAATAGGATCTTTTCTCCAACATAGCTACCTATCAGAGTCCGACGTGAGCCGTTCAACAGCTTATGGGTCTCGGCATACTGCCTCATGAGCTCTCCAATGTCGGCTCTAGACACATCAGTGTTTTTAAAGATGGGTGTCATCTCTGAAAATAGCTCTTTATACTTGTCTGGTACGTGGATGTCACACTCTATTAAACCAACCAAAGTCTCGTTTTTAACAGCCTTTATGATCTTTTCCTGGTCTATGGCCTCGTAGCGATGCCAGGGTGTGACATATGGGAATGTGGTATTTATGAAGCTCTTAATGGCGCTATTAGTCTGTTTGAGACGCTGCCACTCACATTCCCACATCTCCACGACCGTGACGTTAACCTCTTTTTTCAGGTACTCGCGAATCTCACGCGTGTTGGCATACAGTTCTGCCAAGGGTTTCTGACTAAATGGGTTAACATCATGACCACAGGTCAGCACACAGTTTTCATACCCGTCGAATAAGCACCCATGAAACTGGTAGACGGTTCGACCCTTTTTATCCCATCCATCAACTCTGATGTGTATTTCTCCTAGGGACATCTCCCGCCCATTAAACTGGGATTTCAGTTCTATACCTAGAGAATGTTCAACCCAGGCCATCCACTCTCTGCACTGGACAATATAAACTCTGGTTTTATGGGGCTTGAACCCATCTTCTGCATTTTGTATAACAGGAAAACTGTCAACGCCCTAGATACCTAGGGGAATGAAACTCGGGTTCATACAGGCAACAAACTCCGTTCTGATACTATCTGACATAATTTATTTACAGTAAGCTGGCGAAGAATGGTTTTCGCAGCCAGCTACGTGGCGAACATTATCACAGGAGTTCATAACAAAGCCATCATACATAATCATTACAACAAACTCTATCATCTATATATCTAGTGAGTAACACTCCTAAATACACTTGCGTTCAATCTATCAAGTCCCCCTTAAGTTAAGCCCTGTTGCTTGTTCGATGTCCAGTCGGCGTCTGCCCTCTAACGTGTCTCGGACACGGACTGTAACTCTCCCCGAGCTTCTCGTGGAACAGGTTCTGGCACGCGGTCAGCATGTCCACGGAGCTGTAGGCGAACTGACCTTCTCGAAGGCTCTAGATTGTTCAAGCATTCGAGTGTGTCTCCCTTGTATTGGGGTTATGTCCCTTCTCTAATTCCCTTCTATCTTTATGTTCCTATCGACTCCATGTGAGACTCTGACTGGGGTCCCCCTCCCTCGCTTCTTTGGGTTAGTATATGGTAATTAGTCTGCACTAATTCTGTCATAGGATCACATGAAGTTGGTGTTTGGTAGTTTCGTGGATGGGAACCTGGCCATCTATATATTTGCACTATTAACTCATGTATTTCCCCGTACAACAATCCAGGGTAATTGCTGAAGAGCCCCTATCTCTTCCATATCCTTAAACATGCTTATCCGACCGAAGTTCCCTGACGCTTCTAGTTGTATCTGCAACCGCGCCCTTCTCAAGTATCCATATAATACCAGGATATTAAACTCTGTGTTAGAGAGGTTTAACAAGACAAATTGTCTTGGCTTATTTAAGAACACTCGCAATTCTTGTCCTGAATGTGTATTTTGATACACTTTTACTTCCGTATGTTTTATAGTGCTTAATATATATATATGCACTCTTGTTTTCTCCCAAGTAACTACTTATGTTCCTGTTTGCCTGTTAGTGTGTTTACTGCTTTGTTACTTGCTCTAATAACAATGTGTGTGATTTAATTGTTAGTGTTTAGTTTTATGAGTATGTCCTACCTAATGTCTAAAGTGTGTGCTACCTGTGTGTATGTGGTGTGTAGTACATCTCTAAGTGTCACGAGCTGGAATATCCCTTTTCGTGAATTACGTCATCTGTGTAACGCATGTACAGGGTATTCAAACAGTGATTCTTAGAGTGAATCTATTTTATCTAACACTAAACATGTATACACAATTTTAGACAAGTGTTACAATTTACATTCAAGAACGCAGACAAATTAAAATAAATACTTTTTGCGTACAATTTGTCCGCTCAGTATATCGCTCTCTCATTTAATTCATTCACTCTCTGATTCGCACACCTTTCATTCAATATAATAATTTGTTAAAATATACAAATTAAGGTGAGGTAAATGTTGTCGCCCTTAGAAAAAGGAAACTGGCAATATGCTATATTCAAAGCGTCAAGTACTATCTGTACAGGTGATAAGAAATGGTTTATAAGTTAAATTGCAACAATTGTATTGAAAGAAAATTTTAACTATGAATGAAAATGTTTTTGACATATTATGATAGAAAATGTACAATTTGCATGTTTACATATTTTATGTATATAGCAAAGCACAACAGTAATAAATATTTAACTAATAACATTAAATTAATTAACTCCAACGACGATCCGTGTGTTGTCGTTCTTTTGTCCGTGTGCTGTTCCAATAATGTTACAGTTCGTAGATAACGTTTTGGTGTCACATTCCTGTGTTGTCTCTCATATGTCGTAATAGTCATAGTATATCGCTGCGTGTATGTGCGATGTTCTGTTCCGTTAGTTTGCGAAGTCAATTGAAATCACGCGTATGCACAGTTCTTAATATTCGCATGATAACTTTCAGTTCTGTGATTGATGAAATAACTTTACAAATGTTAATATCCACAGTTCGGATTGTTTTTGATGTACTGCCAATTGCCAATGTGGCCCAATATAGTTAACGGTTCTCAAAGCTATAAGTAGCGTATTAAATCAGTTGTCGACACTTCTAGATTAAAGTTCTACAGTAAGTGTAGAGGTACACTCTTTTATGTAACAGACTAAAATATCACAGCTTATCATATGGCCACTAATTAATGTAAATAGTGTTAATCTGCTGGTGCATTGGTTAGTCGTGATAATATGTCAGGAATTATATTATCCGTACCTTTAATGTGACGGATTTCAAAGTCGAAATCCTGAAGCAGAAGACACCATCTTGCTAATCGATGGTTCTTTGGGTTGCCTTCTTTAATCACCAGCAGTGGCGCATTATCCGTCAAGACAACGAAATGGGAACCTAAGAGGAACTTAGATAAACGACTAACAGAAAAAACCAAACTTAATGCCTCCAATTCAGCTGTCGAATACTTGATTTCCGCTGTTTTCAGTTTACGGCTGACATACAGGATTGGGTGTCTTACGCCTTTATATTCTTGCATCAGACATCCTCCGATTGCGATAGCACTTGCATCTGTTGTTAATATAAATGGTAAATCTATGTTTGGTAATCTCAATATGGATGGATTCGAAAAAATGTATTTCAATTTGCAAATTGCATCCTCTAAACGGATACTCTTACAATTCCAAATATTACATATTTGTATGGATATTGATGTACTAATAAGTCTAAACAATTTAAGAGTGAAAATGAATTTATTATAGGCATATCTCAAAGTTATATGAAAAATCTTGCACCAACAGGAGTTAATGAACTGTAGCATGGTTTTTGCTCTTTCAATTTGGCGCAAAGTTGATTGATATATGAATGAGATGGTAAATATGATGGACAATTTGTTTGTTATCCGGAAAGTGGTGAAAGATTAATTTTGAAAGGTAGGTAATGCTGTTTGAAGTTGCGTTAACAGCAAAAGTAGAAGAGTGTTAGTGGTTTGTCTTTGTTCGTTCTAATGTTTGGTGAAAATGATTGTCTACTCTTGTTGGTTAAGATGTGTGTTTCACAGACCTTGTTATATTTGTCTGCTAAAGTGGTAGATGGTGAGTTGACAATGGTAGTCTTTGTGCTGATGGATTTAGATCCGCATCGTTTGGTGTTTTTGTTCATGCGATAAAGCAGTTTGTTTGTATGCAAACGTATCTGACTTTGATTTTGTGTGAAGTCAATTGTTTGTGTTTGTTTATTTGCATACTGTTTGCTTGCATGAATGTTGCATGGTGATGTTATTTCTGTATCTGCATAACTTTATGCAGCTTTATGTGTTGTTTCTGTTTTAGTTTTATGTGTCCTTGATCGATGATAAATTTGCGATGAACACATATGATGACACTTGTTTGTTAATAATACTTCTTTGTCACTAGTAGTGTCCCTTGGATATCTTTGTATTCCTTGGTTATGTTTCTTGGAATTAATCACGTAATTGTTTCTTGTTTCTAGAGTAACAAATTGTTTCGACTCATAAGGTTGGAAATTATGAGTTCTCTCAGTTGTTGGTTTGGTAACTGCGGTTTTGTCTTCACGAGAAACTGTCTGTAATGTGAAGTTGTCTTCATTGTATTGTGTAGTAGTGTCGTTAAGAAGTACTGTCTTTGCTGTGCTCTGTCATTGTTGTTTGTCAGATAATATGATTTCGGTTGAGAGTACTTTAAAGAAGTCGAGTCGGTTTGTAATGACTCGTGAAGCTGTTTGTCATGATTTAGAAGAGTTGATGCTATTGTGTCGTTGACTTCGTCGTTTCCGTTATTAAGAGAATGTGTCGTTAAAGTAGAATTGTCATCGTTGTTCTTGTCAAAGTCGTTTCTGTTAGTCCGGTTAGTGTCCCCTGTTATCTCTGTTTGGTTGTTCATGTGGGTTATGTGAGTCACTTCTCTTGTCACTATATTGGCGTATTCAACCGCCCCTGTGTTATGCACCTCTGTGAATTCGTTTTGAATTCCGTCATCGGTGGTCTCCCTTGTGCTTTTGGCAGTTTGAGACATGCAAATGTGTTCTTTAGTTCTAGAATCACTGTTTGATTTCTGGATGCAGTTTTTCTGTTCCCATTCTCTGATTTCTTCTTCAGAACAGGATTTTATATTAGGAAGATTTCCAAGAATAATTTCAGCGCAAGGATCTTCTAATACTGCGCATAGCACTTATCCTGACAGAAAAGGTGAGTGAATTTCGGCCAGTGCTAGGGGGTATCTTTCGATGGTGCCTGCGAATGTGCGACATGTCACGTAGTTGTGTGTGTAGTCTTTGTCATTAATTAATGTTCTTTTAAGTCCACAAAGAGTCGCCCTGCTATCACGCATTATTGTACATAGTTTGTTATTAACAAACCATTTTACAAATTTTAACTTGCCTTTAGACGCTAAGGCTGCGTTGGCCATTTCACTGGATATAGGGATTGTATGGCCACATTCAAAGGTTGTATCCAACTGAAATTTTCTGCACGTATTACAGGTGTTATTATTGATGGTGTTAATGATTTCTACCGCATTACCTGACTCACTCGCACTTTCATTCTGGATGTCACATTCATTCAGTTCTTCAATTTCTTCATCCGTAGATAGATAGTTAGTTAGTTAGTTAGTCGCATTTACAACTTCACAGCAACGGGTCATCCCCATTATGCTCCGTTCCTGTGCCAGTGAATAACACACAAAATGCTCCCCAATGCCCAACGTGAAAAGTGGAAAAGACAGGAGTCTTGACAAACAACAGCCCGCACAGATACACTGTGCATAATGCCGCCACCAGAATGTCAACACAATAGTCCCCCACAAAACACCCAGTTCATTTCTGATGGAATCGGCAGTCATTTTCCAATCTGGATGTTTCCTAGATGTTCACCCACACAGTCCACGAAATACAGTTCATCGTCGATGGCAGTGGCAGTCACCCAGAAGCCCAGAAGCCACGCATTTCTGCATGAGGCAAACACCGGTCAACTCTGGGACATAGCCATCTGCCATCGCTCCGAACATGCCGTCACATTCCAAAAAACCTCGGGCAGATTCAAAAGCATTTCACATGAAACTCACAGCTCACAGTGTCGCGCCACGCACTCACTCAGTAGCAGGGCGACGGAACCATCCGTAGATGTATCTATCAATGCAGCATTGGCCTACTTCATCATCTTGCGGCCGTCGCAACGTCATGAATAATGCCCGAAAGCTGAACAAAAGTAGCATTTGACCGCTCTCTTATACGCGTTTCTTTTGTTTGTTTGTTTTTTTGTTTGTTTTTCCACCATCATTTGAAGGTGATGTGGATAAGTTGGTGATTTATCACATATTGCGTACTGTTCGTGGGTCAAATGACAGTATTGACACAGGACTGGTTTTGTAAATTTAGAGCGTTGTTTGAACCTATTCTCATTTGGTTTTGTATATTTAGTGTTTGTGACAGCTGCTGTTTCATTCTGACTCATATTTAACTGAAAAATATCACGATTAGCTGTGAAATATGCACTACCTTTATTTTCGACTTCTTGAATAGTCTTGCAATCACTTTGTCTTAGAAATTTCGAGAAATGCGTTGCTATGGTGTTCATGATCTTATCAATTATTATTAGGTCTTTTAGTTTATCATAGTTGTTATTTGTTTTCGCTGAGGTTATCCATTTTGTACCAATATCTTGGACTGTAGACACGTAGTCTATGAACGTTTGGTTAGGTGATGGTGTTAATTTTGAAAACTGCAACTGATAGCCTGCTGTGTCTAGTGAAAAATTTTGTAGTATTCTTTGTTTAAAATAGTCGTAATCTTTCCTCATGTTTTGTGGAATTGTTTCTATCACTTTTAAGGGCTCTAATGCTAAATTTCTCATAAAAATAAACGCCCAATCGACTTTTGAAACGTTTTGATATGACATCAAACACTTGAAGTTTTCTAAATACGCACTTATTGAATCTCCTGAACAAAAAGGTTTGACTAAGCCTTTATATTTGTTGTATTTTTGTTCCTCTTTTTTCCTCCTTAATTTGTTTACTGAAATTTCTAAGTTGGAGTCAATTTCCATTAGTTTCAATTTTAATTGTGTTTCTAATTCTAACTTTTTTGTTTCTGCGTTTAATTGAGCTTGTTTGCTAGCAACTTCTACTTGCATCTTTTTCTCTTCCGCTTGCATCTTTTTCTCTTCTCTTTCCGCTTGCACCTTTTTCTCTTCTCTTTCCGCTACCCTATCTTCTCGTGCTATGTTTTCTAAATGTGTCTTTTGTGCCCATTCTGAAAGTTTATCGGCGGTATAACCTAATTTAATTCCTAATTCGATGCAGTGTTCTAATGTTGACATCTTGTAACTTTAGCTAATGTTAAATTTATAGCAATTAAATTCCTTTGGAAATAGTTTGGGTGTACAAAAATTGGTTATATCCCTTAATGGTTACATTTACACTTTCTAATGAACAAGTTCACATGGTTATGAAATTTGCATATATATATATATGTATATATATATATATATATATATATATATATATATATATATATATATATATATATATATATATATATATATATATATATATATATATATATATATATATCATTAATAGCAATACATAGAAAAAAAAACAAATGTTACATCAATGAAAATGTGTGAGTATCGTTTAAGGATACAATGAGCATGAAATGGGACTTATCTTATTTACTGGTTTCTTGAATGTAGTGTTGTTTGGTTCCCCTGTTTTATCGCCACTGCTGGAGAACAGTTTACATACACACAATTTTTCGCGGAACAATCTGATGTTGGAATAAAAAAAAAATAGTAATTTGTCACTGTAATTGTCCAGTCATGTCAATGTCAAATTTCATGAACATTTCATGAACATGATTCTTTAATACTTTTCTAGAGGGACTACGATAGTTTATGAACAGATGATACGATAGTAGCTACAAAGTTCAGACTTTGTTATGTATGAATGCTGATATATTTTACTTGGCAAAACCAAGAGCTGTCGGGAAAGTGAAGCTTGCGCTTGCCAACACCGGCTTGGCCCCCAAATAGCATGTCAACGTCCTAGATACCTAGGGAAATGAAACTCGGGTTCATACAGGCAACAAACTCCGTTCTGATACTATGTGACATAATTTATTTACAGTAAGCTGGCGAAGAATGGTTTTCGCAGCCAGCTACGTGGCGAACATTATCACAGGAGTTCATAACAAAGCCATCATACATAATCATTACAACAAACTCTATCATCTATATATCTAGTGAGTAACACTCCTAAATACACTTGTGTTCAATCTATCAAGTCCCCCTTAAGTTAAGCCCTGTTGCTTGTTCGATGTCCAGTCGGCGTCTGCCCTCTAACGTGTCTCGGACACGGGCTTTAACTCTCCCCGAGCTTCTCGTGGAACAGGTTCTGGCACGCGGTCAGCATGTCCACGGAGCTGTAGGCGTACTGACCTTCTCGAAGGCTCTAGATTGTTCAAGCATTCGAGTGTGTCTCCCTTGTATTGGGGTTATGTCCCTTCTCTAATTCCCTTCTATCTTTATGTTCCTACCGACTCCATGTGAGACTCTGACAAAAACCCGTGGGCATGTTCTGTGTCAAAGCCCACAGGTATAGAGCATTGGCATCTTACCCTTACACACTCTCAACTAGCTTACCCCCTCGAATCCTAGTCTTATCTGCCTCATGATACCTATGATATATGATCTAGGGCCCCCTACAATATTTTGTCTAATTTTCGTGTGCAGATCACTCTCCTTATTGGAGCACAGGGTAAAGTAGATGTTTTGGGTATAGTTTTAAACATACTTTAAAGTCAACCCGGGGACAGAAATGGCATCTTTGAAAATATCTACACCTGTGACGAAACGCGTTTATCTGTCTTGGGTCGTCAAGATGCCGCACTATTTTGGCGCGTCATCGGGGACTTTCCCAGCTAAAAATAGACTGAGGGAAGCCGATGGAGGACTTATTATCTAGAATCGTCTCGAAACACGGGAATTCGAGTAACCCGTGATGCTGGGTATCGCTCTAACTTCCCGTGCAGAGAGATCTAGAAACTCTAGGCGGGGAATGACGTTTTCCCGAGAAAGTATCTTTTCTCAAGAAGCACTCGCTGCTAGTGCGCATTGAGTTGGCACGAAGCGGGAAATTGGCTACAGCAGTGATTCACTTACTTTTGTTCGAAGAGAACAGACGCTGGCCTGAATGTGAGCCATTTTTGTGTTGCGTCTCACCTCAACCATGATTCGGCTGACTGTTATGAAAAGGAAGCTGAGAAGCCCTTGAACAGTTCGGAAGCTGACTGGAGAGCTGGTTTCACCATCCAGGAGTTTGCCTGTTGAGGAACCAGTCAACTATAATTGTTGTTGGCAGGAAACCACTTCGTGTGACAGAGCGAAGGGTTCAGTTCTTTACTTATCACGCCAGACTCCATCACACCAGGTACCCAATGTGATTCACCATGCGTGAAGGTTGCTTCAAGACATACAACTGCCCTGAAGGTGCACGTGTGGGAAGTGATGGTTGGTGATCGTTTAAAATAGAAGATACTCTGTTTTTGCCAGGAACATTTCAGCATGTTGAGTAATCATGCTCGACAGGGAACACCGGTCCGTCTGGTTTGACGGGGGTTCTGCCTAAACGCAGAAGTAACTAATCTTCAGACACTTGAATGGTTCTTTGGACAGCTCGAGTGGCAGGTCTTGAGAAGAACTACACCAGCATTGACTTGTGTGTCAAGTGTAACCCGGTGGAAGGGACTATGGATTATAGTCCAACCTGAATTGTTTCCGTAAAATAGATGTCTGATTCTATTAATGTACGGTTACCGTATCCAGATTATCAACTGTGTTCTAGAAGGACTCAGTAACTTTTCAGTAGCCATATCTGATCCTACAAAGTGTGACTGTAAGAGACCATTGAATTGGTCAATGCCATATCGGTTCTGCAGTGGGACTGTGCTAGGAGTGACAGACCATTCGGTTGGTCAGTGACTATTTAGTTCATCGAAGTAACCAATACTTGGAGCCAAGTCCAGGAAGATTGTCTCCAACTCGGTTGTGTTCGAGAACTGTATTACCAGTGACTCCGTGGGAGTGTTATAGATGCAGTTGGTCCAGTGAAGTGTGGTCCAGCAGTGACTCGATTGTTGTGGTTCCACGTTCGGGAGACGGAGTGGTCTCCAAGGTTCTAGTCATCTCACTGGAAGGAAGCCGGGTGAGTGGCGGACCAACTGGACGGGACATCTGCATCCACTCTACTTCTCAACTCGATGAAGACACCTACCTCTCTAAGTCTTTCTCTACTCTATTTTCTATTTGTGTAAATAGATACTTCTATCAGGATGTTCATTTCAGTTCTATATTCTCAAGGGTAGAATAAACTTTATGTAAGTTGACTTGCTCTTTGTATAATGATTGAGTGTGGTCTCGGACGATGCCTAAATGTTCATTGTTCAACAGGTGTAGGTAGTTAGTAGGGGTCTAGAATCTGGAGGGGTGTGTAGACGTAACTAAATAACCTGAGATCAACCACAGAGAAAAAAACAAGTGTATCTGCTCGTCCAACCCCTGGGGCTAGAATACACGGGAGTGCTAGAGACACCTCGGGTGTGGTTCACTCTCACTACCCAAGGTGAACCCGAAACACTCCGTTACAGAGTGGGGGCTCGTCCGGGATTATTCCAAGATCTTTGTGTGTTGTAGACCTCTCACATAGGGATAGGGACTTAGTCTTTATCCTCTACTACAGTCTACATAAGATTCTACTACTTCTACCTTTCTCCTAACTGTCTGACGGACATTTGTGTTGTGGTGATTAGTTAGTACTATTGATTATTGATTCATTGTATTGCTTCACCCACACATACTTGAGTACCCACCTATCATAGTCAACATGTCTACCCCAGAGTTAGACTTAGACAAAGTTCAGGAAACTGGACGTAAGTCTGGTCTTGAAGGAGATGCTTTGAAATCCTATGTCCAAGAGGTGGAAAGAAATTTTCGCCAAGAGGAAAGAGAGAGTAGGAGAGCAGAAAGAGAACTGGAAGCCAGTAAAGTGGCTCTTGAGGAAAAGAGGATAGCGGCTGATACTGAAATGAAACGGCTTGAGTTGGAAGCCGAGAAAGAAAAACGTGACCATGAGTATCGAATGAAGCTACTTGAGGCACAAGTGCCTGCTACAGGTGTAACTGAGGGAGCTATGGGAGGAGGTGTACCTCCTGGCTCAGAGTCAACCAGTAGAGGTGACTGCCAGGCTATGAAATGGCCTTTACAGCCGTTCGAACCCGAGAAGGAACGGATAGACCAATACTTAGAGAAGTATGAAGCCATGTCTATTGCAATGGGTCTAGACAAACAGAAATGGTGTTTGAAACTCTCCCAGGGACTCCGTGCCGAAGGTTATGAGGTGTATGCACGCTTACCACCGGGTTTACAGAATGATTACCCGGCATTGAAAGCGGCTCTCTTGAAGAGATTCGAGATCACAGCGCACTCATACCGAAGGAAGTTTCGAACGGCGAAGCGAGAACCTGGTGAACTGTTTTCAGCATACAGTGTGAGATTGAACTCATACCTTCTTAAATGGATGGCCTTGGCCGGATTTAATGAGGAGTATGAAAGTTTGCGTGAGTTGATGGTTGTAGATCAGATGCGAATGCAAATGTCTAAACCCTTGCGAAACTTCTTAGGTGAGAATGGGGCTGAGAGATTGGATATAGTCACCAAGTTAGCCGAAAGATACGTTGAAGTCTATGGCGAGACTGGGGACACCAGTCCAACAGATCCGAGATCGAAAGATCCGGATCAAGGTAAGTCAAAGAAGAAGTCAAAGAAGACCACAGGTTCTGAGGAACCAAAGAAACAGGTAGGCTCTTTAGAGAAGATCTCTAACGTCAACCAAGGTAAGAATAGCCCACCTAGTTCTCCAAAGAGGAAGTGGAGTGAACGATGGTGCAAATTCTGCAAGTCCAGCACTCACAATACGAGTGAGTGTAAGAGTAAGCCCAAGGACTTTCACTTTGCTTGTCTTGCTGAGGTTAGGGATAGATCTTGCAGGAAAGTGAAGTCGGTTGATGGGAATGGAGAAACTAGACGGCCTCCAGTGGTTGAGAGAGTAGAAGTGAATGGGCAACAGGTGTCGTGTCTCTACGACACGGGATTGCAATTTTCCGCTGTAATTGCATCCCACCTGACAGGCCCAGAGCAACTCACCGGGGAGATGACGGAGATACAGCCCGCCAGTAGGAGTGCTGTGGCGTTACGTTGCCCGATTGCCAATGTGGAGATTCGGAGCAAGTACGTTACTGGACGCATTCAGGCGGCAGTCGTACCGGATCCTCTCTATCCCCTAATTCTAGGCCGGAAGTACGTGTTTCTGGGCGAACCAGAACACCCTAGCATCCATAAGTCTAGGCAGGTCAGAGATACAGAGGAAGAGGGTCTTGAAAAGGTAAGTCTCCGAAATACTCACCCGGATGGAATGAGTAATGCTCGGAGCAAGGATGCGACGGAGTGTCCTTGTTCGGAATGGTTGCCCAACAATGAAAACCCGTTAACTCAGGGTAAGTTCAACTCTGATAACCAGTCACCGTTATTTCAGACTGGAACAGAGAAAAGGCAGAGGGAACGTAAGTTGGTTCCTGAGAGCTTCAGAGCTAATCTGCTGCGAACGATACATGTCAGGTCCCCAACCGGACATCTGACTGTAGGGACAACCAGTAAATGTCTATCCCGGTACTATTGGTGGCCGGGAATGACAGGCGACGTGCGCAGGTATATTAGGTCTTGTCCGGAGTGCCGTAAATGCACACCTGAGAAACGGACGAAGACGAAGATATCCTTAGAGGTTGGAGACCGAGTTCTTGTACTCCTCCCAATCGAGGGGAACGAATTCGAAATCGGGTGGCAGGGCCCATTCCTAGTGGATAAAGTGGGGCTCCACAAGCACTATGGAGTGGTGATCCTGGGGAAGTCTACTACTTTCCATTCCAGTCTCCTCATGCGCTATGAGGGGAAGCCCGATGATAAGTCCACCAGCCCAAGGGCGCAGAGATTCGTGGAAATGACGGTTCGGGGTTCAGGTCAGGTAGCGGAAAGCCTGTCACACCATAGGAAGTCCTATATGTATGTGCAGGTACCTTCTTCGGTTCAGCCCGGTGCTCGGGGGAACATGACCGGCCAAAGGAACACCCGCAGTGCTAGCTACACTGAGAACCGTGGTAGGAAGAGGTGGGTTGTGTCGGAACGGACACATACCCTTGGTCCCTCAATCCGACCGACTGCAGTCCAGCTGGGTCCTCGAAAGGGGAAGCTGGAGTTGCAGAAGTCCAGTAAACTCTGGCAGGAACGATCGTTAAATCAGGTCGAGACGGGAGCTCTGGTCCGCAAGATACTGCGAGATGCCCGATCGCAGTAGCGGAGTAGGCGTTGATCACCCGTGATACTGAATAGCTTGTCACCCCACCGAATGTGGTAAAAGTATTCTATACAATATTGACGGGTTAGACTTCCTCACCCGCCATCCGGTCTCTTAGAAAGAAGAACGAACGACATAGACAGCTTCTGCGTAGAAGTGGAACGACGGGGTCGATCCTCTTAAAGTGGGGGCCTATGTGACGAAACGCGTTTATCTGTCTTGGGTCGTCAAGATGCCGCACTATTTTGGCGCGTCATCGGGGACTTTCCCAGCTAAAAATAGACTGAGGGAAGCCGATGGAGGACTTATTATCTAGAATCGTCTCGAAACACGGGAATTCGAGTAACCCGTGATGCTGGGTATCGCTCTAACTTCCCGTGCAGAGAGATCTAGAAACTCTAGGCGGGGAATGACGTTTTCCCGAGAAAGTATCTTTTCTCAAGAAGCACTCGCTGCTAGTGCGCATTGAGTTGGCACGAAGCGGGAAATTGGCTACAGCAGTGATTCACTTACTTTTGTTCGAAGAGAACAGACGCTGGCCTGAATGTGAGCCATTTTTGTGTTGCGTCTCACCTCAACCATGATTCGGCTGACTGTTATGAAAAGGAAGCTGAGAAGCCCTTGAACAGTTCGGAAGCTGACTGGAGAGCTGGTTTCACCATCCAGGAGTTTGCCTGTTGAGGAACCAGTCAACTATAATTGTTGTTGGCAGGAAACCACTTCGTGTGACAGAGCGAAGGGTTCAGTTCTTTACTTATCACGCCAGACTCCATCACACCAGGTACCCAATGTGATTCACCATGCGTGAAGGTTGCTTCAAGACATACAACTGCCCTGAAGGTGCACGTGTGGGAAGTGATGGTTGGTGATCGTTTAAAATAGAAGATACTCTGTTTTTGCCAGGAACATTTCAGCATGTTGAGTAATCATGCTCGACAGGGAACACCGGTCCGTCTGGTTTGACGGGGGTTCTGCCTAAACGCAGAAGTAACTAATCTTCAGACACTTGAATGGTTCTTTGGACAGCTCGAGTGGCAGGTCTTGAGAAGAACTACACCAGCATTGACTTGTGTGTCAAGTGTAACCCGGTGGAAGGGACTATGGATTATAGTCCAACCTGAATTGTTTCCGTAAAATAGATGTCTGATTCTATTAATGTACGGTTACCGTATCCAGATTATCAACTGTGTTCTAGAAGGACTCAGTAACTTTTCAGTAGCCATATCTGATCCTACAAAGTGTGACTGTAAGAGACCATTGAATTGGTCAATGCCATATCGGTTCTGCAGTGGGACTGTGCTAGGAGTGACAGACCATTCGGTTGGTCAGTGACTATTTAGTTCATCGAAGTAACCAATACTTGGAGCCAAGTCCAGGAAGATTGTCTCCAACTCGGTTGTGTTCGAGAACTGTATTACCAGTGACTCCGTGGGAGTGTTATAGATGCAGTTGGTCCAGTGAAGTGTGGTCCAGCAGTGACTCGATTGTTGTGGTTCCACGTTCGGGAGACGGAGTGGTCTCCAAGGTTCTAGTCATCTCACTGGAAGGAAGCCGGGTGAGTGGCGGACCAACTGGACGGGACATCTGCATCCACTCTACTTCTCAACTCGATGAAGACACCTACCTCTCTAAGTCTTTCTCTACTCTATTTTCTATTTGTGTAAATAGATACTTCTATCAGGATGTTCATTTCAGTTCTATATTCTCAAGGGTAGAATAAACTTTATGTAAGTTGACTTGCTCTTTGTATAATGATTGAGTGTGGTCTCGGACGATGCCTAAATGTTCATTGTTCAACAGGTGTAGGTAGTTAGTAGGGGTCTAGAATCTGGAGGGGTGTGTAGACGTAACTAAATAACCTGAGATCAACCACAGAGAAAAAAACAAGTGTATCTGCTCGTCCAACCCCTGGGGCTAGAATACACGGGAGTGCTAGAGACACCTCGGGTGTGGTTCACTCTCACTACCCAAGGTGAACCCGAAACACTCCGTTACACCTAACCCTTTGTAAAATTCCACTTTGTCCTGTTTTCCAAATTCCTGTTTGTCTAATGCCCCAATAAAAGGTTTTACGTCCTTAGTGTTGTAACAGCGCAAAAAGTCTGCCAGTGTGGCTATATGGTTCTCGCTTCATACTCGTTGGCATTCTTCGTATTCGGCAACTGAAATATTGGAGTTTTTCAGCTGCGAATGAAATGCCTCGTGTGGGGACAAGGGAGTCTCCTCTAGTCTATCCAAGGAGGTAATATACTCATAGCAAAACACCCCGTTCGTCTCTTTGATGTCATAAGCCGCTAAATATTTTGAATAACTAAATCCACGGGCTAAATAGTTTACACAATCTAGAAATCTAAGCTATTTGGTGGATGTGGTCATTAAATTATTATTCCTTTTCACTACGTAGTTAAAAGGGTCTTAAGAGATGGTGGCAGAGATGAAGGACTCTATCAGATTAGGTTTCACTAAATTAATGTCATCCCTCCCAGAGTTGAACCCCAGGACCGGCATCTCCTTAAGGTACTCGTCTAGCCTAGCCACTAGCTTGTGCTCATTTATAGCGTCTAAGGCTGTATACACACAATCATGCTCTCTCCATAATTCGGCATACGCTGCATCAGCGATTTAAGTCAGATACTCAACCATCTTACTCATCAAGTCCTGAGGATTACCCGCTGTGATGAGGTAGACGGGGTCCTCGAAACAAGGGACATTATAGGCTATCGACCAGCTAAGGGGGATATGCTTTCCTAAAAATTTGGTGGACTTGGTTTCCCTTAGTAAATTAGTTTTCACAAAATACGCCTCATAGTCGTATGCCGCTCTGAAGGGGTAGATATAATTAGTATCTACCTTGACCCCCAATGAGCTGATGGCTTCCCATACAGTCTCTGTCACGGAGTACATACCTCCTTTATAGCTGTTCACAGTTACCCCCCCCCCCCCCCCACCATTACAGGTCTGAATATGTCTATTCATATCCCGAAAACTATCCCACAATTTCCCACTCACTACACCCGAATGACTTGGCTACTCTATCAAGATCATTGATGTACATGAAATTATCCTTATACAATAGCACTCGCAAAATTTTAGGATGTTTCCACTACTACGATGTCTGTTGTGTAGGGCATAGTTAAACATGTCACTGTCCTTAACTATTTCTATAAACTCGTCACAGTGGTAGTAATTGATGATAGTGATGAGACAATAAATGGTTTCTAGCAGCAAATAATGGTGATAGCGCGTTTCCGATTGTTGTCAGTATTATCCGGCTTCGGGTAGTATACACCACAATAGTAGTATTTCCACCACTATTTCTCGCCTATTAAATAATGACTTGTTGTGTGTAGCTTCAACGGTTATAGTGAGTAATATTCTTCAATCTTCTTTTACAAGTATATGTGTGGGACGTCAAACAGGTGTGGAGAAAAGATATTTAACACACAGGTGACACCCATTATTTTGATTATATGTTTATATAAAATTACTTCCCTAAGAAATAGCATAATATGAGGGACTAGAATGTCACATGACGTGTAGTACTATTAGAGAAGGGGTTAGTCTGTTAGTATTTTCTTATTTCTGCTGCTAGACTCTTTATATAATAATATATTACATCAATGTAGTGACTCCCAATTTCTGATTTAGTTAAGACATCCCATACTATTACATGCTCCATAAAACTAATTTATATTATGGATCATTTATATAGTAATATATGACTTCAATGTAGTGGCTCCAGATTTCTGACTTAGTTAGGACATCACATACTACTACATGTTCCATAACACTAATTTATATTATAGATCATTTATATAATAAAATATGACCTTTAGGGAGTGGCCCATATTTCTGACTTAGTAAGCACCTGCTATACTACTTATGACCCAGACCACAGAACAGTGAGAAAACGACAGCATACATACCTCGTATGGCTGACTTTTCGGTGTAAGATGTTCTCAATTGACCACCTCTTTTTATCTGTTGAAGCCTGTGTGAATCTGTAGAATGAATCATATGAGTCATATAGAACAAACATTGTAAATTACACAGAATATGACACATTGTGATTTCTGATATACACAAAGCATGGGAGGTGACCACACGACAGAGGAGCTAGTCAGATAGCAGGATAGTATGTGAGGCAATCACCACAGCTCATTTTCACTCAGAATGTGTGCACAGAGATCCATACAGTTAGCTCATATTATTTATGATGAGTACACAGTTAACCAAGATAAACATATACACGGTACATGTTACATTTAGTGGATGACATACCTTGTTGTGGGTGGTAGAAGTGATGTGGTCCAGGTTTAAATGACTAACTTGTTAATTTCTGTAAATGAACGAAAAACTAGTTTTAGTAACCAGAGATAAAACACATAGAATGTACAATCATCATCTAGCAAAGATCACATGGAATGCCACCCACCACGCGCTCTCTCTCTCCCTCTCTCTCTCCCTCTCTCTCTCTCTCTCTCTCTCTCGCTCTGTCTGTCTGTCTCTCTAGCCCGCTCTCTTCCTCTACCTCTCTCTCTTTATATCTCTCTCATGGAATGCCACTACCATTGTCATTCCGACTCTCTCTCTCTCTCTCTCTCTCTCTCTCTCTCTCTTTCTCTCTCTCTCTCTCTTTCTCTATCACACATACCGCGCACACCCTTGACAGCAATAAAGACAGGGAGTAGCTGTATATTCTATGCTTTACATCAACAGCGGTAGCTGCTGCTGCTGCTGCTGGCTGCTGCTGCTGGCTGCTGCTGCTGCTGCTGCTGATGATGATGATGATGATGATGATGATGATGAGTATGATGATGATGATGATGATGATGATGATGATGATGATGATGATGATGATGATGATGATGATGATGATGATGATGATGATGATGATGATGATGATGACGACGATGACGATGACGATGACGATGACGACAACAACGACGACGACGTTGTGACAGCCAATGCGAAAGATGATGATAAATACTGAGGTAATGTACTCCACAACAACACCGATTTGGCAGCAGGTCGCCTGACACGAGTGTTGTGTCGTGTAGAAAGCACTTGGCAATTTTACCAAGAATTTACAACCACATAAAGAATGTTAGGGTTGACTGCGACGTCATGTGTTAGATAGACGAGCTATGAACGCCCACGCTTACCAATATGGCGCATGATTCTGGCACAAGATGATGGTGGTGATACGTCTACTTGACTCCGACACGTGGTACAGTTCTAGCATAGCGGATCAGTACGGCAAAGAGAAAGAATGCAGTGACCGCGTTCGGCAGGACACTTGTTGATGGTCTTCGCATATATGGGTTGTATAGACTCTATTTGGAGGGAGTGTTTACCAGTATAGCTTGGTGGTATATTTAATTTCTGTTTAATTTCATTCAGAAGAAATAACATAGCATGTGTTTTTTTATGTATATTTCTTTCTGGCAAATACGCACATTATTTGCTAACTTATTCTTAAGCAACTTCAGTATATTTTGCTTGACTGCAGCAATATAATAACTGCCCAGCGGAGATATCTGATTAGCGGCCAGCGGACGACCCCGCGCAGAGCATCGTAGATTCTACCTGAGATTAACGAGTGAACAGCGCTGTGCGGTATTATATTACCCCGTGAACCGCTCCGGGCTGTGTGTTTATCTATAATTAAAATCACGATAGGCCAGTTCGCGTTGTGTACGCGTGCACAGCGGTTCTAAATATTTAGTAAGACTTTTTTATAATTTAGCTGCTTTTACAAATAAGAAAGATATATTTATTGTTTTATAAAGTTTATGTACGTTGAACCCGTGGGTGAGGCATCTATACGTAGTTTTCTGGATGAAGTGGCCACGTGGCATATGTGGTGATCGAGTGAGGTGGATGGCAACATGTTGGATGGGACAAATTAATAATTATGATACTCACCACTTCTCTTCTCTCTCTCTCTCTCTCTCTCTCTCTCTCTCTCTCTCTCTCTCTCTCTCTCTCTCTCTCTCTCTCTCTCTCTCTCCGGCGGGGTGTGCGTTCTGCAGGTTGATTCTCTTCTCTCACTCTCCGGCGGGCTGTAAGTTCTGCAGGTTGATTCTCTTCTGTGGTCAGCAATAGAATGAGACTTAGCCATTGCATTTGACTGTTTTATAGCGGTAAGTCACGCGGTATAGCTATAGCAATAAACCAGTTTAGACTGGTTTATTGCTACATAGACAACTGCTGACATGGCACTTTTACCACGAAAACACGCTGTAGAATGCCTACATATCGTGTTCAGACATATTTTCAACGCTGACTCATGGGTTGACCGGTCACGGACAGGGCAGATAGTTTAACAGTGTAAGAGGTAATGACATTCAGGCCAGACATAACACCAGACGACAATCCAACTCCATCGGGCTTTTGACTTGTTAGTTTATTATCATAACCATTACAATGTAGGACTGACAAATCCTCAGTACAATCATTCATGATGAAATTACAACAGAGGTCCTCTCACATTCCAGCTGGCATCCAAACACTTCTTGTGACCTCCCTCTCTGATGGAATCGTAGTAACTAACTGTTCCCTACCCCGTCGTCACAGCATGACGAATCCCTAGCTACCCACCAGCAGATTGCTCAGCCGTGCAATACTAAATAATCTTCCCATTGCATACCAGCCAACACTCCCCTACAAACCTACTCTGTTATAATAACTATGATGTCAAGGTCTGGCACAGCGGTTCTAAAGTCACTGAGGAGTGTACGAAGTCCACCGACAGAGAGAGGGAGAGAGAGAGAGAGAGAGAGAGAGAGAGAGAGAGAGAGAGAGAGAGAGAGTAATGAAAGATGGAAATAAATAAACAAATAAACAAATAAACAAATAAACAAATAAAGAAAATAAACAAATAAAAGAATGAAAGAAATAAAGAAAAGAGAGAAAATAAAAACATAATGAAATAAACAGGCCCTCTTGGTATATTTTAAGACTCCCTGACAGAAAATCCACTTTGGACTTTTCATCTCTCGACTATAAATCACATATTTGAACTTACTTTGGAGGATATTTACTTGTTGTAGTATTTGCTACAATACAATGAAGGGGCACAACCTATTCTGTTTATTAAGGGGCTGCAACTGTGGGGTTTTATAATATTACATAGTTTTATGATTATCTTAGCAAGTTATGAATTAGATTATTTGAGAATAATATTTTTTTATATTAACATTAATATTCTCCGCTATACATACAAGAAATTTAGCCGTTTATTATATTTATTACGCTTAATTGTTAATAGTAATGCATGCCTGTCTAGTATATTTTTAAACCAGATTTTCACCACTCGCTTAAAGTTGATACATGGGTATGGACTTCTGCCGAATTAGCTATCAGCGTGCAAAAGTTTATTCATGCAATCCAAAGTCTGGATACTCGAGTTATCTCGAGTGATTGTCCAAAACATTTTTCCAATCTGTCATATTGATTTCGGTCTCATCATCGAAGGGGTCGATATCTACATGACTGGGACTCGATCACACCACGTGCTCGGTCACCCACTACCACGTGCCCGGTCACCCACGCAGTCACTCGCGTGACGACGTCCTGTTTGCGTGACGACGTTCGGTTCGGTTCGCGCCGGTCCGCCCGCCCGCCCCACTCAAGGCCGGTCTGCTCCCGGATGCGAAAACAGGAAGTAGTCAACAGGAAGTAGTCAACAGGACAACCAGACTCAAGAAAATAACCGCCAAAATTTCAAAAATGAGGTTGGCTTTTATGACGAAACAAGATGACGGGATAACCCCGTAAAGAAGAATTTAATTGAGGTTGCAAACCTCATTTACGAGTTCATTAGGACCCAAGAAAGTACTATGGATGTCCTCTTAGTCGAGAGAGTAAATTGAAGTACTTGGGTATCACCTTTGACAGGTGTTTGTCTTTTAAGGATCATGTGGAGGCTTTGGTGGTGAAGGCTGGTAGGTAATTTAATGCATTGGGGGCTATGGCAGCAACCGGGGTAGATCAGAGGATGCTGTAAAGGCTCTTTCAGTAGTTAATAATTTCTATCAATGAGTATGGTTTGGGGCTGCTGACAGTATCAAAGAGCCAGCTGGAAAGGTTGGAGCGCATACAGAATGCTGCCATGCGGTTAATCCTGGGGTGCACAAAGGACACACCAATTATATGCATGAGGCATATCCTGGCACTACCAACAATGACGGATAGGCATAGGGTCCTTCAGGCCAAATGGTACCTGATAGTTGTCGCAGACAGGGATCACCCGCCGTATGCAGCAATGGATATGATTAAGGGTCATAGATATCATAGACGAGGCAGGTCATGGATGGCACAGGCAGAACTTTCTATAAGTCACGTGTGTGATCTAGAGACCATCAATCGTGAAAGAGAGTGGGTTGAAGTTCCTGAAGACATGACGGACTGGCACAATGTAATAATATCACTGGGTCGTGAGTGCAGAAAATGGGCAGTGGGCCGCACTGAGTTTTAAGTGCAACGGCTGATCCAGAGAAACACACATAAAGGTGACATAGTCATCTACACCGATGGGTCAGTGGTGAGAAACAGACGTAGTGGCTGGGGCTTTATTGCAAAGGCTAATAGGCGAGTCTTGAAAAAGGAGAGTCTGGCATATGAGACTACGATCTCCAGTATGAGAATGGAGGTGGAGGCAGTAACAGCGGCATTCCGGTGGCTAAAGGAGACTACTGCAACACACGTTGTGTTCATTACGGATGCAAAGAGTATTCTTAGCAAGGTGGAGAAAAGAATGTTTCGGGTGGAATGGCTCTCGTCGCTTCAGAGTTCACAGATTGTGAGAATTGTATGGATATTTTGCCCTGGCCATGCGGGTGTACGGGGGAATGAACAGGCTGATAGGCTAGCAGGGAAGGCACCTCTTGGTGTAATTTTGCCTATGGACAAGGGGGAGGTAGTTGTGCGCTTGTGGGACCAGGTGGAGAAGGCGGAGGAACAGATTGAGAACCCATATGTGGAAAGAATAAGATTGCGGGGGATTGACGGGGGTTCTGGAAGAATCTCAAAACTGAGAGGGAAGACCAAGAGAACTTTTAATCAGATAGCGGTGGGAACGATTAGTAGTATAACTCTTCGCTGGCTGTTGTACGAGGGGACGGAGCACGTATGGGAATGTCCTGAGTGCAGTGATTTCGATTCTTAACTCAACTCAACTCAACTCAACATATACAAGTAAATGGGAATATTCTTAAACAAGTGAATCGGTATAGTTATCTTGGAGCAGTCATAACATCTGATGGGAGATGTCTTGAAGAGATTAGAACAAGAATCGCCATGGCGAAGGCAGCCTTTTTTTAAAAGATGAATAACATACTGAACATTAAAAAGAGTGTTGACATAGAGCCTGTACTTTTGTATAGATGTGATGTGTCGACAATGAGCAGTAAATCTGAAAAACACCTGATGGCTGCGGAAATGTGGTTTCTGAGGAGGGTGCAAAGATTATCATGGTGAGACAGAAAAACCAATGACCAAGTCCTACAAGAAACAAATGAAAACCGTAAACTGATTACAAAAATTAGACGTAGACAGCCACAATTTTTTGAGCACGTTATGAGAAGAAATAAATTGGAGAACATGGTAACAACTGGCAAGATCGAGGGGAAGAGAACAACTGGAGGCAGAGAAGTAAATACCTGGATTGATTGACCACGTTGTATAGTCGAAACAAGAACACTGAGCTGATCCATAACTCTGGTGATCTAGTGAAATGGCAAAACATGATGCCCACTTTTACCGGTATGACACATAATGATGATGATAGCATGAGGAAGGGGCTAGAAAAAGTACCCTAAACATTGTCTGCTCCATCAGCTTGCTGCGATTGGTGGTAACCCTATACTGCGGTCGACATACAACTAAGTAAAAACTGGTAAAGCAAAAAAGCATACTGATTGATTGATTGATTGATTGATTGATTGATTTAGGAACCAACATCACAGCATTCGGGGCATTCCCATAAGCGCTCCGTCCTCATCCTCAGAAGCCAGCGAAGAGTTCCAATCCCAATAGTACCAGTAGCAATCTGATTATATATGCGTCTCGCCTTTCCTCTAAGCGTCGAGCATCGGCCAGATCCCCTCGTCACTCCTCGCTGTCGCATTCTTGCCAGACCATGGTGATCCATTTGCTCCTCCGAAGTGTACACGTGCTCACACAAGGCCGCACGTGTATATGGTATTATTTAAACAAGGGAATCGTCGCCGGAGCTACGGAGCACGTGCTCTGCGCTTGACAAATCCTTCAGGGGCTAGCGAAGAGAGAGTGAGTAGGAGAAGACGAGGAAACAGTGTGAGAAGAAGGCATAGAAATAGGAAGGCAGAACTAGACGAAAAGTGGAGAGACTAGGTCTCAGCCATGTAAGAGTGGGATATTGGAACTGTCGTAGTGCCAGACAGAGAGGTCCTGTATTGGAGAGGCTAATATATGATTTTGATGTCTTCATGCTCCAGGAGCTAAATACAGATAAAAAAGAATACTTTAATCCCCTAACCATCGGAACTTGAAATGTACTCACCCTACTAGATAGAGACGCCGCGTCGAACCCAGAGAGACGAACAACACTAATGGGGAGATAGTTGGGCATGTCTGAAATTTAAATGGGTACTCCGCATGGTTTAAAAAGCCCCACTGCCAAGAGTCGAAAAGAGCCGAAAACAAAACCAGACGAAACTACGGTCCCTAAACTCAAGCTAACATTTTGAGGGGGTGACGTAATGCAACGTCTACAGGAACAGCGCATTACTGCAGTCGACCGAACATTCTGGGCTGCAACTTCAGTTATTAGGTGCAGAACCACACCTATTCCCAACCCAGCAGTTACAGATTATGTCCCTCTGTACGCCAAATCCAATATCATTTACCAATTCACATGCAGGTGCCAATCTACCTGCATCGGCAGAACAGAGCGGCAGTTGAACAACAAAGTTGTTGAACACATACCTAATTGGATTAACAAGACACTACACACAGGCAATGAGTACGTAGGGAGGCCGACACACCACAAACTTCCCGCTTCGTCGATTGCACGGCTCGTGTTGGAAACAGGCCATGTTATTGATAGGGACAGTGCCTTTCGCGTGTTGTTTAAAACATAAAGTAATCGCTGCAAGGGAGTCAATCTCATGTGTAAAATTCATATTTATTGTGATTCTTATTTGCCCTGGTGTTGATTGGTAGTATTCACCAGTGCTTGACGCTGGTATCTGTCAGGGAGTTATTCTCACATTCTGGTTAACTTTCATCTAGCAAAGAGCATCCTGTTGTTCTACAGGAGTGATTCTTAATTGACTGGTTGCAGTATCAGCCTTTCCACCTTCTGTAAATCTCCGCATATATATATATATATATATATATATATATATATATATATATATATATATATATATATATATATATATATATATATATATCACATAATAGTCAACACCACTTTAACAATGACGTCTTCATAACACGACAGCTTCATCAGTTTCACACGGTGTATTGTGTCTTTCTTTAACACAATGTCTAATCAGTGTCACTAAAACAATAATACTATTACTTGCACTCGGTCTCTGCCATCAACATCTGTCGCTTGAACTCTGAAATGACGTCGAGGATATTTATAAGGGTATCCCGGTTGAGATGGGTTCCTATCCTCTGTCGCCTTCCTTAGGAAGCCTATAATTCGGCTCGTTACGCCCATGTGAAGATAACTAAGGATAAAGCCAGTATCTTACACGAAAATTTTGTAAATATAGGCTCCTTTAGAAGGCGTGGAGACCACGGACTGTTACCACTATCCTTAAAGAGGATACCCTCCTCTGTGAATGAGAAAAGGGAGTAGTGTGAATTTGCCCGCCCTCATGTGGTCTTCAATAGTCTATTCTTATGTGATGTATACCATGGACAGACAGAAAAACCAATGAACAAGTCCTTCAAGAAACAAATGAAGATCGTAAACTGATTAGAGTCTTTAGACGTGGACAATCTAAATTTTTTGGTCATGTTATGAGAAGAAATTATTTGGAGAACTTGGTGACAACTAGAAAGATCGAAGGGACGAGACCAAGGGGAAGACCGAGAAGTAAATACCTGGATGGCTTGGCCACATGGCATGGTCGAGACAGGAACACTGAGCTGATCCACGACTCTGGTGATCGAGTGAGATGGCAGAACATGACCGCCCACGCTTATCGGCATTGCACATGATGGATGGATGGATGTGATGTACACACTTAAACATATAATTAGTGAACGGAACATGCACAGGAGTAGTATGTCAGGGGGTATTAAGTAGTATTTTAGGTGCAGCACCTATATTTTTTACTATAGAAAAAGTCTAACACCTACGCTCTGACGTTACCACACTGCACCTACGGGGACCACATTTTCAAGGGATGCAATTCATGAGTAAATGAGCGAACGTATTTTTGAAGTATTACTTCCCTTGTTGTGTGATAAATGTTATGTCATTGAAAATGTTATATTTGCTGGTATTATTGTTTGTAGCGAGCCGGGGCTTACAAAAACTATCATCATACTAGTGATGATGTTAAGGTACAGTGCTCTTCCTCCTCGTTTTTTTTCTCGTCTTTTTTTCTTTATCTGTACTGGGTCGGGCATACAAACTATCATCATTCCATTGGTGCTGTGTAAGGCTTAGGGTTACAGTGCATTTCCTCGGGGTGGTCTAGGGGAGGGCCGGTGTGAGGATAGAGGTTCAGGGGTGGGACGCGGGTGTCGGCGGGTGATGTAGGGCGAGGTGGTTCGAACCTCGGGTCATGACAGGTGAAAATCGTAATAGGTAAACATGTAAATATGGCAGTTATATGATCTGTAGAGGGTCGTAGTAGTGTAAACCCTATCATCATACGGGTTACAAATGAAAACCTTAAAAAGTAACGATGGCCGATATTAATGATTTTAGCGGGTATAGCTTAGTGAAATTCGTTGGTGAGGGGTGGGTAGCGGCTATCAGTGATCTTTAGCGTGTCGTAGTGGCCAATACACTATCATCATACAGGTAACAAATTAAAACATTAAAAAGTAAAAATTGCCGCTATTATTGATTGTCTCGTGGATGGGTTAGTGAAATTCGTTGGTACGGGGTGGGTAGCCGGTATTAGTGATCTGTAGAGTGTCGTAGTGGCCTATACACTATCATCACACAGGTTACAAATGAAAATCTTAAAAAGTAAAAATGGTCGATAGTAATGATTTTAGCGGGGGTAGCTTTGTGAAATTCATTGGTAAGGGGTGGATAGCGTTTATTAGCGATTTGTATACACTATCATAACACAGGCTTCAAAGGAAAACATTAAAAAAATAAAGATGGGCGGTATTATCGGATGTAGCGAGTATGGTTTAGTGAAATTCGTTGGTAAGGGGTGGATGAGTGGAGGAGTAGATAGATAAGTGCATCTGATCACTATTAAGGGGAGAGTGGGTGGTGGAGTGGCTAGATAAATACGGCGGTCCTTGATAAGAGCCGGAGGAGATGCTAGATAAAGACTCTCGGTCTATGGTAAGGGTGGGTGAATGGAGGAAACGTTAGATAGGTGCTTCTTATCATTGTTAAGGGGTGGTCTAGTGGCGAAGTGGCTAGATAAATATGTCCGGTCCTTGATAAGACCCAGAGGTTAAGTCTCATATTAAGTCTAAAGACTGAACTCATAGAAGGCTGAGGTGAGGGTGACCTCCTAGGTGCCCCGATTCGCGGGGCTATGTCGGCGGGGGTGAACATACTTGAATATGTTCAGACGTGTCTTTCGGGAAAACCGAAGGATGACTCAGAGCGTACTGACCGCGGTAAACCTGCTTGAACATGTGTAGACATGGTTTCTATGGTGCACCAACCGCATACGCTGTATAAAAAGGACCACAAAGGCGGGCTAAAGACTTGGCTAATGACTCAACCGATAAAAGATGGCGCTGCAGCCGGCCACGCGTCTAATGGGATACAACAGAAAAACACGTGGCTAAAGCCAATTAAAGATGGTGCTGCATCCGATCACACGTAGGTAATGGGATACAACCGAAACACGTGACTAAAACGAGGCAATATGGCAATGCATCCGGCCACGTGGCTAATGGGATACAACCGAAACACGTGGCTAAACCCAATCAAAGATCGCGTCACATCCGATCACAAGTGGCAATTGGATACAACCGAAACACGGGCCTAAAGCCGCTCAAAGATGGCGTCGCATCTGATCACACGTGGGTAATGGTCATATCCGATAAAATATAGCTCTGCTTCCGGTCGCCTGTGTAATGGCTACAACCAGACCACGTGCTAACTGACTAAGGCCGAACAAAGATGGCGCCGCATCCGATCACATGTGGTAATGGTCACATCCGATAAAGTATGGCGATGCTTCCGGTCATTTGGCTAAGTACAACCCTTGCAAACGAAAAACATTCCTGACTCCACTCACACTGCATGTGATACAGAGCAAAAGCTTCATTCCCAAAGACTAGTTCTGGTGCACGCTCAGAGAAAAAAAGACACTGGTTTCCAAAATAATGTCTATCAAAGTTCACCAGACCATACCAGTTTTGACAAAAGTAGCACAAATTCTACGTTACCTGTTTTGAAGACTGGTGATTCCTGTTTCTTCATCCCAGCTCCGTCATTAGACACGTTGTTCTGCAAGAAACCTACTTCTTGTAGTCAGACAGCCGTAGACCCGCCTGAGACAACATTTTATCTTCTTCATGATTCTTCTTCAGATGAAAATATTGACCTTCTGTCTACCAGTCATAGACCAGACTCTGATTTTCTCAAGAAAATCAATGTTTTGTGGAGCTGAAAACTATCCTACCGCTGGTTTCCGAAGTTGCTCCTCTGTCGCAGCAGATGAAATACAACACCCATCGAGTAAGGTATGTATAAATGATCATGGTTTCCAAGAACAGGTGTGTTAGTTCCGGTGTCTAATGGTACATTCTATTATCTGGTACTCTTTATTTCACTATGAGCTACTAGATGCTGAAGTTGTCCTTGTGTAAAATTTAAAAAAAATACTTGTGTAAGCAGAAAGACATGTTAGTCAGTTTAAAATTACCGTGGTAGACAATCGACATTACTGTGCGAACATGTGTATATTTCAGTTTGAAGGATTTATCTAATTAATTCACGTAAGTTGTGTGATTTCTGCAGTATGTACCTGACGAGATGCAGCGAAAAATGCCAGGCAATATATCGAGAAATTTAATTGTTAATTGTTTGTACAATTTTATTGTTGAAAAAAAAAAATTTCATTCAACCATAGTGTCTTATTAATAAGATACATGTTATGTTTTTATGAAATACAGCTATTGTTTGCATAGGTAACAGGCGAATATCTCTAGTAGGCTGGGATGTAAAATGACAACGTGAGATATTTCCCCCCCCCCTTTGGTTAAGGAATTTTCCTAGATTTTTATAAGTTTAGCTGCAATTTAGCTAAAAAAAAAATAAAAAATAAAAATAAAAAAAAAAAAAAAAAAAAAAAAAAAATTATTTTGTTAACAAAATTTCCTACTTTTCATAAGTTTTGCATGAAATATTTCTTCACTTGTCCAAAAAAAATTTACATTTGGTTAACATATTTTCCTACATTTTTATGAGTTTGTTTGCAATTTGGTCAAACTTTTCACATCTGGACAAAAAAATTTCCTACTTTTCACAAGTTTGGGTGAGATATTTATAAGTTTGGTTGAACTTTGGTCACAATTTTTCAGATTTAGTCAACAAAACTTCCCACTTTTTATGGATTTGGTTGAAATTTGGCCAAACTTTTCACCTTCTGGTTAACAAAGTTTCCTACTTTTTATGAGTTTTGTTTGAAATTTCGTCAAACTTTTCACATTTGGTTAACACATTTTCTTACTTCGCCAAGATTATTGCCATTTGGTTAACAAAGTTTCCTAATTTTCATAAGTTTGGGTGAAATTCTGTCAAACTTTTCACATCTCGACAACAAAATTTCCCACTTATCATAAGTTTGGGTGAACTTTGGCCAAACTTTTCACGTTTGGTTAACAAATTTTCCTACTTTTCATATGTTTGACTGAGATTTTTATAAGTTTGGTTTGAAATTTGGCTAACCTTTTCACATTTAGTTAACACATTTTCTTACTTGGCCAAGATATTTGCCATTTGGTTAACAAAGTTTCCTACTTTTCATAAGTTTGAGTGAAATTTGGTCAAACTTTTCACATCTGGACAGCAAAATTTCCCACTTTTCATAAGTTTGGGTGAAAGTTGGCCAAACTTTTCACGTTTGGTTAACAAATTTTCCTACTTTTCATATGTTTGACTGATATTTTTATAAATTTGGTTTGAAATTTGGCTAACCTTTTCAAATTTGGTTAACAAATGTTCCTACTTTTCATAAGTTTGACTGAGATTTTTATAAGTTTGGTTTGCAATTTGGCTAACCTTTTCACATTTGGTTAACAAATTTTCTTACTTGGCCAAGATTTTTGCCATTTGGTTAACAAATTTTCCTACTTTTCATAAATTTGATTGAAATGTGGCCAAATATTTATTTTCCTTTATGGGTAACAGATTTTTCCTACGTTGTGCAAAGTTTCCTACTTTTCATAATTTTGGTTGAGATATTTCAGACTATGGTCAACAGTTTTTGCTACTTTGGTTAACCCGTTTCCTTAGTTTTGTTGAAATATTTCTTGAATTTCTCACCAATATGTATCATTCTATCATCACATGACAACTATATACACCGTAAACACTAAATATTCAACAACCAAGACGTAATTCTAATATATGCCTGTTTATTTTACAGTATTTCAGTACATTTTACAATATTTCAGTAAATTTGTCAAGAATAAAAATGCATAATGTCATTATACGAAATGGATGATGTGATATGAGAGGGTATACATAATATCATCACAACATTTTATTTTCACATATAGAGCTATACAAATTGTATGTTGTTTCTGATTTTCTTTACACCACTGTCTGAGTAGGAAGGTTTTTCCGACTGGTAGCCTGGTATGTAGATGTCACTTTGCATATATTCATAAGACTGATCTCCTGCTTGGTGGATTGACATCTGATTATTGTAGACAACCGGGACATCAATAATCTGAGTGTCGGGCACATAAAATATCTGGCTATTGGGCTCATCACACATCTGGTTGCTGGGGTCATCACACATCTGACTGTAGCTGGGTTAAAAACAGGTGGTATAGTATGAGTCTACTTGTTGGCTTCGTTTAGTACCCTGTTTGACTTGAGTATTGTCTTGAGTGTGTTGGACTTGATTGCTTCGGTTGGTGTCTTGTTGCACATCAAACAGCTGGTTATTGGGCTCATCACCTATCTGGTTGCTGAGGACATCACACATCTGAGTGTAGCTGGGTTGAAAACCGGTGGTATAATATGCGTCTACTTGGTGGTTTCGTTTAGAAACTTGATTGACTTGAGCACTGCCTTGCGTGTTTTGGCCTTGGTTGGTTCAGTTAGTACCCTGTTTGACATGTGCGCTGACTTGATTGTTTTGGTTACTGACTTGCTTGCCTCTGTTAGTGGCTTGTTTGACTTCGTTACTGACTTGGTTAACTTAATTGAGTCTGTCAAAGTCAGCTAGGATCTTGAGCTGCATAGCGATCATCTGTTCATATTCTTGACGAGTAAGAGACATTCCAATCTTAATAGGAAACTTCTTGTCAGATTCACCGAAGAATCTACGGATGTGTAACGTGCTCGTGCCTCTGTAGGATGAGACATACACGGCCTTATCACCACCGCCCACTGGTCTAATAGTCTCACCACTACGAGTCATGTAGACTCAGTTAGCAGGCACAGTCTTGAGGTCTGTAGTCATCATCGGATCACAATGCTTGACTATTACGAGCCTCGGGTTTATATATTAGTTTTTGAGCCACGCGTAAAACCGTTTTCAGCCAGTTTCTTATGTCAATCGGCTCAGATTATGCTGACGCGGCTGACCGTATGGTGCGGCTAAACGCTCTACTACCCGCTCGTTGACCCGTTGCATGTTTGAGCTTGGTTGAGGAATGCGAGTCATGCTCGCCCTGTGACCTCTCACCATGATGAAATAGATAGCGTAGAGGGCGCAGTGTTACTTGCGTTGTAGTCACTGTGAGTTACGGTCTGTGAAGACAGAATAACAACGATATACATATACAGTCTCCTCACAGCCAATGTAGTTTTTCTTTATATTGAAGGGTGGTCAGCTATTGACGACATGACTGTAAGTATATTACACCCATCTTATTTTTAAGTAGGTGTTTTAATACTTGTCCGCTAGTGTGGATTGATATTTTTAATTTTAATTACCAGTTACCACATGGGCATTAGACTATCTCGTCCTCTTTCACTGTTGTTCTTGACTTTTTATGTGCTGCAGCACTTTGACTCTGTGACTGTCCCCCAGGACTGGGGTCAGAATGTGGTCCAACGCTAGTATATGCCGTTCAAAATTCGCACGTTCTCTGCTTACATGGTGCCAGTTACCATTGCGTTCTCCCGTGCCTACGATATGAACTGTTAAGAAATGAGGTTCTGCTGCAAAATTAACCTGTAGAGTAGAAAAATCACATTGAAACTTATAAGACTTCAGCACCTAGTAGCTCATAGTGAAATAAAGAGTACCAGATAATAGAATGTACCATTAGACACCGGAACTAACACACCTGTTCTTGGAAACTATGATCATGACCGTTACTATTTATACATACCTTAATCGATGGGTGTTGTATTTCATCTGCTGCGACAGAGGAGCAACTTCGGAAACCAGCGGTAGGATAGTTTTCATTCCACAAAGCATTGATTTTCTTGAGAAAATCAGAGTCATGTCTATGACTGGTAGACAGAAGGTCAATATTTTCATCTGAAGAAGAATCATGAAGCAGATAAAATGTTGTCTCAGGCGGGTCTACGGCTGTTTGACTACTAGAAGTAGGTTTCTTGCAGAACAACATGTCTAATGACGGAGCTGGGATGAAGAAACAAGAATCACCAGTCTTCAAAACAGGTAACGTAGAAGTTGTGCTACTTTTGTCAAAACAGGCATGGTCTGGTGAGCTCTGGCAGACATTATTTTGGAAACCTGTGTCTTTATTTCTCTGAGTGTGCACCAGTACTAGTCTTTAGGAATGAAGCTTTTGCTCTGTGTCACGTGCAGTGTGAGTGGAGTCGGGAATGTTTTTCGTTTGCAAGTGTTGTATTTAGCTAAATGACCGGAAGCATCACCATATTTTACCGGAAGTGACCATTACCACACATGATCGGATGCGGCGCCATCTTTGTTCGGCCTTAGTCAGTTAGCACGTGCTCTGGTTGTAGCCATTACACAGGCGACCGGAAGCAGAGCTATATTTTATCGGATATGACCATAACCCACGTGTGATCAGATGCGATGCCATCTTTGAGCGGCTTTAGGCCCGTGTTTCGGTTGTATCCAATTGCCACTTGTGATCGGATGTGACGCGATCTTTGATTGGGTTTAGTCACGTGTTTCCGTTGTATCCCATTACCTACGTGTGATCGGATGCAGCACCATCTTTGATTGGCTTTAGCCACGTGTTTTTCTGTTGTATCCCATTAGACGCGTGGCCGGCTGCAGCGCCATCTTTTATCAGTTGAGTCATTAGCCAAGTCTTTAGCCCGCCTTTGTGGTCCTTTTTATACAGCGTGTGCGGTTGGTGCACCATAGAAACCATGTCTACACATGTTCAAGCAGGTTTACCGCGGTCAGTACGCTCTGAGTCATCCTCCGGTTTTCCCTAAAGACATGTCTGAACATATTCAAGTATGTTCACCCCCCGTCGACATAGCCCCTCGAATCGGGGCACCTAGGAGATCACCCTCACCTCAAACATCTATGAGTTCAGTCTTTAGACTTAATATGAGACTTAACCTCTGGGTCTTATCAAGGAACGGACATATTTATCTAGCCACCTCGCCACTAGACCACCTCTTAACAGTGATCAGATGCACTTATATATCTACTCCTCCACTCATCCACCATTTACCAACGAATTTCACTAAACCATTCTTGCAACATCCGATAATTCCGCCCATCTTTACTTTTTAAATGTTTTCCTTTGAAGCCTGTGTTATGATAGTGTATACAGGTCGCTAATACCCGCTATCCACCCCTTACCAATGAATTTCACTAAACTATCCCCTCTAAAATCATTACTATCGTCCATTTTTAAGGTTTTCATGTGTAGCCTGTGTGATGATAACGTATAGGCCACTACGACACTCTACAGATCACTAATACCCGCTACCCACCCCTTACCAACGAATTTCACTAAACCATACACGAGACAATCAATAATAGCGGCAATTTTTTTTCTTTTTAAGGTTTTTATTTGTTACCTGTATGATGATAGTGTATTGGCCACTACGACACGCTACAGATCACTAATAGCCGCTACCCACCCCTCACCAACGAATTTCACTAAGCTATAACCGCTAAAATCATTAATATCGGCCATCTTTACTTTTTAAGGTTTTCAATTGTAACCTGTATAATGATAGTGAATAAGCCACTGTTACCCTCTACAGCCCACTAATAACCGCTACCCACCCCTTACCATCGAGTTTACTAATATATACTCACTAAAATCAATAATATCGACCATCTTTACTTTTTAAGGTTTTCATTTGTAACCCGTATGATGATAGTGAACAAGTCACTGTGACCCTCTACAGATCACTAATAACCGCTACCCACCCTTTACCAACGAATTTCACTAAGTTATACCAGCTACAATCAATAACACCGACCATCTTCACTTTTTAAGGTTTTCATTTGTAACCCGTATGATGATATGGTTTACACTACTACGACCCTCTACAGATCATATAACTGCCATATTTACATGTTTACCTATTACGATTTTCATATTACACCTGTCACGACCCGAGGTTCAAACCACCTAACCCTACCTAACCCGTCAACACCCGCGCCCCACCCCTGAACCCCCATCCTCACACCGGCCCTCCTCTAGACCACCCCGAGGAAATGTACTGTAACCATAAGCCTTACACAGCACCAATGGAATGCTGATAGTTTTTATACCCGACCCAGTACAGATAAAGAAAACAAGTCGAGAAAAAAACGAGGAGGAAGAGCACTGTATCTTAACATGATCACTAGTATGGTGATAGTTTTTTTAAGCCCCGGCCAGTTACAATCAATAATACCAGCAAATATAACATTTTTAATGACATAAAATTTATCACACAACAAGGGAAGTAATAGTGCAAAAAAATACGTTCGCTTATTTACTCATGAGTTGCATCCCTTGAAAATGTGGTCCCCGTAGGTGCAGTTTGGTGACGTCAGAGCGTAGGTGCAAGACTTTTTATATAGTAAAAAATATAGGTGCTGCACCTAAAATGCTACTTAGTTACCCCCTGACATACTACTCATAGGTAGCACAAGACTTCCGATATGTGAACAGGCCAAATAGTGTCATGACAGAACAAGCACTGTATAAAGAGAACATATACTGTCATTACTGAACAATCACTGTGTGAACAGAACATATAGTGTCATCACAGAACAATCACTGTATGAACAGGACATATACTGTCATTACAGAGCAGTCACTGTGTGAACCGAACATTCTTAAAATTAATTAAAACATAAGGTGTAATGCAAAATCAAACGCTGGAGTGCTGATCAAGCTCCATATTAAATATTATCGTTTGGTGTGACAACATATTCGCAACACATTCATGGTATAACAATTATATATATATATATATATATATATATATATATATATATATATATATATATATATATATATATATGGCTAAAAACTCTGACCACATACAAATAAATATTATGACCATAGAAAGAACGGAAACATACAAATACCTGGGTACAATCTTCAACTGCTCCAACATCATAAGCGAAGAAATACAAACTAGAATCAATTCTGGAAATAAGATATACTATGCACCACAACATCTACTAAAATTAAAGGCACTATCTCGTAACACCAAGATCACAATATACAAAATACTGATCAGACCAGTTGTGCTGTATGACTCTGAAACCTGGAGTACAACGAAAGGAGACGAAGCCTTGCTACAAACCTTTGAGAACAAAGTTTTATTACGCATCTTTGGACCCATTAGGGATACACAAAGTGGAGAGTGGAAAAGAAGAAGTAACAAAGACATTTATGATCTGTATAAGTCCCCGCTAATCACTGGTATCATGAAGGCTAATAGACTACAATGGCTGGGGCATATAGAAAGAATGGAAGATAATAGGGAAACAAAACTCGCTTACACTCAGGAAATAAATGACCGTAGACCCTGAGGTAGACCAAGAAGACGGTGGAGAGATAATATATATACAGACTTACAAGCACTTGGAATCAATGACTGGCAAGAGAGGGTCAACCAGAGAGACGAATGGAGACGGATTGTATCTGCAGCAAAGAACATCAATGGCTCGGAACGCTGAAGAAGAATATATATATATATATATATATATATATATATATATATATATATATATATATATATATATATATATATATATATATATATATATATATTCCGCGTTTCCATCCTATTTCAGGATATTGCGGTCAACACCAGCATCTTTCAGCTGTATGTTGATTCCTAGGCTAGATTACGCTCATCAGCACGCCACGACTTTCTGAGTGACCGGCTCCATACTCTCATAATTCACTGGCACGACTCGAACCACTTCTAATTCTCGTGCGCTCACGTCGACCACGAGTGTCTTCGGGGTTAACGGAGGAAGCTGCTAACCCCTCAGCCAGGCAGCCGGCTATATCTATATCTATAAAAGACGATGTATGTCTGTATGTATGTCCGTTCTTTATGCGTTCGCGAACGGTCCATCCGATTGAGATGAAATTTTCTACACGTCTTCTTCTCATTACCGTGCAGCCAACTGTCATAGTTTGTTAGTGTACAATCAGCTATTTACTTACTAAAATTTAATATTTTAATATCTTATCATTTATATATATATAGCGAGGGGACTTAACCTAAGAAAAGTTATTTCAAGGGGCATAACTTTTAATAACATTGCTGTATATTTTGTATATAGATTGTTGCATTGTTTTCAAAGATTTATAAACTCTTTGTCTACAGTTATTTACAGGCATATGAGTTATAATAAATAATGATATAATCATTAAGGCATTTTAAAAGTTTTCATAAAAATAATGCATCTATTTAAATAGTGAAAATTTTCTAACTCATCTTTTTATTTTTCTTTAATAGCACATTAATTTTTTTTTAACATTCTCATATGTATGGCGCGTTACACCTACGTTGGGTATTTATGATGCCCATGTTAAACATTTCCTCAACGAGTTACTTTTCATGCATTTTAATGCTTATTGTTCTTTTGTTGTCAGAGAATTGCTTCGTAAGAGATGTTGAATGAAAGAATGTATGAGAGGAAATAGAGAAGAAGGGCAGAATGTAGGACGGGCCTGCGAAAGATTTTCGTTCGTTTTAAAAAAAAAGTAATTTTTTGTGAGAGAAAGTTAGTTGTATATCGTTTGCAGTACTCAGCAGTCAACCCACCGCCCTCCATTTATTGGCTGTTCGTGATATCTTGGTAAGTTTACTTTAGATAGATCTCTTCCAATCATATTTTCTACTATCAATCTATCTATTCCTCTATTCTATCTATAGTTTTAACGGGAACGGGCCAAACATAGATAGATAGATAGATAGATAGATAGATAGATAGATAGATAGATAGATAGATAGATAGATAGATAGATAGATAGATAGATAGATAGATAGATAGATAGATAGATAGATAGATAGATAGATAGATAGATAGATAGATAGATAGATAGATAGATAGATAGATAGATAGATAGATAGATAGATAGATAGATAGATAGATAGATAGGTAGGTAGGTAGGTAGGTAGGTAGGTAGGTAGGTAGGTAGGTAGGATGGTAGGTAGGTAGGTAGGTAGGTAGGTAGGTAGATAGATAGATAGATAGATAGATAGATAGATAGATAGATAGATAGATAGATAGATAGATAGATAGATAGATAGATAGATAGATAGATAGATAGATAGATAGATAGTCGGGAACGGGAACGGGAGCTTATATGACTACTTATATGAATTAAATCAGATGCTCCCCACCAGGAGCTGGGCGAAGCCGGGCCGGGTCAGACAGACAGACAGACAGACAGACAGTCAGACAGACAGACAGTTGGGAACGGGAGCTTATATGACTACTTATATGAATTAAATGAAATGCTCCCCTCCAGGTGCTTGGCGAAGCCGGGCCGCGTCAAACAGACAGACAGACAGACAGACAGACAGACAGACAGACAGACAGACAGACAGACAGATAGACAGATAGATAGATAGATAGATAGATAGATAGATAGATAGATAGATAGATAGATAGATAGATAGATAGATAGATAGATAGATAGATAGATAGATAGATAGATAGATAGATAGATCCCCGCCAGGGCCTGGGCGAAGCCGGGCCGGGTCAGCTAGTATATATCATTACCGGTCTCTGTGGCTAAGGGCTTGCGACCGTGGTTTGTGAGCCCGTATACCCGGGTTCGAAACGCAGCGTTTTTTGGAAAAAGGTGTAGGAACCGGTCGTTCAGAAAGCAATGGCAAACTACTGAACGTAAAATTTGCCCAGGAATCACGAACAGCGAAAATGCTGGGGTTGACTGCTACGTCCTGTGAAGGACATGCAACTTAATTATTATATATATTCAGTAACTAAATTAAGAGAATGGTCTTTCACTCTCCTGGGTCACTGGAACAAAGTATTGGTGTACAGCTTTCTTCTAACTCCTGACTGGGATCAGTACGTGTTTTAACCCCATGGATGACGGTCTCTCCCTTGGGTCAATTCTCTTCCAGGGTCCTCTCCCAAGTTGAGAAAATCATGGTATGGGTTATACTGGTAGTCTCCAACATCTGATTTTCCCAGTATTCAAATTAATCGTTTCAGGGTCCATCTACTGGGGAATGAGGATGGTGATGACATGTTAATTGCCAGAATCATAATGGACCTGGTATGATAGGGATAGGGTCACAATACCTCTACCATTGTCAGCCAGTAAATCTGCATCACCAGGACAGCATTCTTTCTGGAAAGCTTAAGGGTACACCGTCCATCTACATACACTATGAACAAAATCAAAAACTACATAAGCATTTGACAAAAATCATATGTCATTATAAAATATAACATGTGAAGGGAAAAAAGGAACATAAGAGGGGGGAGGAGTGTTGATCCACTCAGTGGTGAAATCACGACACTCTTCTCTCTATATGGCATTCAGTCCATCATCTGATGCTGTAAGGTCATGATGTGATCAACTCTTGATTAAACCAGGACAGTAAAATAAGATAAGGTCATAAAATTGAGACCAAGGTGTCTGGTGGTAAGAAAGTCATGTTGGGATGAAGGTAGGTTGAGATAAAGGTATGTTGTGATGAAGGTATGTTGAGACAGATGCATGTGATAGATACATGTAAAGGCAGATGCATGTAGTGACACCGCCTAGTAAGTCAGAGGTAGGTTGAGACTGATGCTTGATAAGACAGGATTTGTTGAGATGAATGCAGGTTGAGTTAAAGTCATCATGATACATCTCATCATCCAGAGTCCTCTCCCAAGTTGAGAAAATCATGGTATGGGTTATACTGGTAGTCTCCAACATCTGATTTTCCCAGTATTCAAATTAATCGTTTCAGGGTCCATCTACTGGAGAATGGGGATGGTGATGACATGTTAATTGCCAGAATCATGTGCCTGTAATGTTAGATTCATTCATTCATCTGGGTTTGGCTTAGTTCTGAAATGCCTCCCATCATCATCATTATTAATGTATTTGCCCTTTTATATCAGGGGGAAAATTATAACTTTTCCTCCCACAACAAAAGTAATCATCATGAACCAACATCAACTGTACAACAACCACAAATGAGAATATATTTATTTCATGAATTTATGCGAGAGCCTTTTTAATAGTTAAGCATTCTGCATAAGCACTGATTCGAACACAAACGTAAATTGTCCCTCCCAACTGTCTCCCTAGAGCAAGGAGTTGGAGGACGACGTTTTCAAACCCACCCACGATTGCAAGTTATTTCCGTGCTCAAAAGTCAGAAATGGGCTGCTTTTTAGTTATTTTCAGAACGTAATTGACAGGCCCCAGAACGTAATAATCACCCAGTCATCATCACAATTGTGTGAGGATGTTGGTGACTACAACGAATGGCAAAAAGTTGGGTATATGGCGCAAGGATCTTTTCATATTAAAGAGCATATATTCTCATGACAAGAACATAGCGAATTCACAGAGAGTATTCAGGAAAAATGTGAACAGAATAATCACGTACATTCATAAAAGTATGAGTACAGGGGTTTTAAGAGATAGACTCTTAGCGACATTTTCTCTGCAGAAGCACCGATGCCTAGGATGTGTATTTAAAGAGTGCATTTTCATTGCATAGAGAAAAGTTTTTATATACATATTCAGTTAGGAGGAAATAGTATTTTGTAGCATGTTCCGACAGAATGTCTAGCCGAAAGGTTCTAACTTGGCAGGTGCAACGAATAGCATGTTCCTTCTGGAACAATGGCATTGATTAAGATCATTTTAAGCATCTTAAATATCACATTGACATTCATCATCATCATGTGCCCTGTCAGCTGGCGTAGTCGTTCATGGCTCTCCACAGATCTCGGTCTTTGGTTTTCTGGATCAACTCTGCTGCTGATATTACTCCGTGCCACCGTCTCAATCTATCCAACATCCTTTCTCTTGGTCTGCCTCTGCCTCTCTTCCCCTCGATCTTTCCAGTTGTCACGATGTTCTCCAATGCCTCTCTTCTCATTACATGACGAAAGAAAGCTGTTTGTCTCTTTCTTATTGTTGTATATAGTGTTCTAGTTTCATTAGCCTGTTTCAGGCAGTCGTCGTTAGTTACTCTGGCAGTCCAAGGAATTCTCAACATTCGTCTCAGGAACCACATCTCTGTTGCTTCTAATTTCTTCTTAATTTGTTCATTTACATTCCAAGATTCACTGCCATACAGCAAAACTGGTTCTACGTAGCATTTCAGCACTCTATTTCTTACACTCAGTGATAGTGAACTATTGCACAAGATACTCTTCATTTTCTGAAATGCGGCCTTTGCCTGCCCTATTCTCCTCTTAATCTCTGTTGTACATCTTCCATCTGATGTTATAAATGTCTCTAGGTATCTAAAATTATCCACTTGATTAAGAATTTTTCCTTCTATGTCTATGTCACATTTTGGTGTCACCATTTTCTTTGATGTCACCATTGTTACTGTTTTCTTGATATTCAAGGAGAGTCCTTTCCTTGCACTCTCTGTTATTACAGTGTCCAACAATTGTTGTAGGTCTGTTGATTTATCTGCCACCAATACTGTGTCATCTGCATAGCGTATATTATTTATATTATAACCTCCAACTAGTATTCCTGGCATCTCTTTGATCTCTCTCATTATTACTTCGCTATATAGGGAGAAGAGATCTGGTGACAAGACACACACATCCCTGTCGTACTCCTAGCTTTATGTGTTCGTAACTACCCTCTTTATTTCCAATTTTAATTGCTGCTACTTGGTTCCAGTAAATATTCTTTATTATTCTTAAATCTTTCCCATCAATGTTGATATCTTCCAACATTTTAATCAGCTCATCATGGTTTACTTTATCAAATGCCTTAGTATAATCTATGAAGCATAAATATATGTCTTTCTGTTTCTCTATTGACCTTTCTATTAGTGTCCGTAATGTATATATTGCATTGTTTGTGCCCTTTCCCTCCACACATCCATACTGTTCTTCACTAATTTCCATTTTTATTTTCTTTCTGGTTCTTCTCATTATGATTCTGAGCAGAAGTTTAGTGATATGGTTTATGAGGTTAATTGTGCGAAAATCTTCACATTCAATTGCTCCTGGTCTTTTTGATATAGCTATAAATACAGATTTCAGCATATCACTGGGTAGATATCCACTGTTGTAAATTTCATTTAATATTTTGGTTAATATATCTACTCAAAATTCTCCCAATACTTCTAATTCTTCTATTGTGATTTCATCTGGTCCAGCTGGTTTTCCTTTCTTCATATATTGCATAGCGTCAGCGACTTCTTCTTTTAGAATAGGTGGACCTTCTAAGTTACTTTCTTCTGTTAATTCTTCCCTTTCCCCATCATATAATTCTTTTATATACTCATTCCACCTCTTCATTATATCATCTTCCTCCAATAATATCTTTCCTCTTTTTGATTTCAAACACCCTGTATTTATTCTTATTTTTCTTCCCGTGAGCTCATTGATTTGTCTGTGCATATTTTTTGTATCTTTAATGGTATTTAATTCAATTTTTTTGCACTGCTCATTTAACCAACTTTCTTTCGCCTTCCCACATTTATCTTTTATTTCTTTATTTATCTTAGCATATTCTTGTTTGTCATTTTTATTCTGTTCTCTTTTGTCCATCAGCATTAAGATTTCTTCATTCATCCATTTTTTCTTAGCTATTTGACTTCTCTCCGGTAATATTTCTTTTGCTAGTTTGATGAATGGAGTCCCTTAACATTTCCCATTGTTCATTTATACTCTGTATATTTTAGCTATTGCATTGTACCTATTTTTCACAGTCACTATGTTTTGTTCTTGAATTTCGTTATCTACTTTCAGAACCTCTTTATTAAGTCTCATGTTCCTAACCATTTGTTTTCCTATCTTTAATCTTACTTTTATTTTTCCACATAGTGGTACATGATCACTATTACAGTCGGCGCCAGGCATAGTTTTTACATTAATTAGAGCATTTCTAAATCTTTTATTAATTAGTATGTAGTAAATTTGGTTGCGTATTTTCTGATCAGGGCTTTTCCATGTGTATAGTCGTCTTTTCTGGAAACCACATGTTTCCAATTATCATATCAATGATATTTGCCCATTCTATTAGCTTTTCCCCTCTGTCATTTCTTGTATCTAAACCATAATTCCCCACTACATCCTTCATTTTCCCCTTTCCTACTTTTGCATTAAAATCTCCAAGTATTATTTTTATTTCCTGTGATCCAATTTGAGCCATCGCCATTTCTATTTCATCGTAAAAGTGTTGTATTTCTTCATCACTACTACTTGTTGGTGGTGCATAAACTTGTATAATATTTATATCTATTGGTTTGCCTTTGATTTTGACCAAAATAACTCTATCTGAAATACACCAGTATCTATTAAGTGACTTGGCTGTTTCTTCGTCATGTATTATTCCTACACCTTTTTCATGTGTATCCCCTCCAGAATAAATTATTGTGTGGTTGTCAGTTATAATTTTGCCCAATCCCTTCCATCTCATCTCACTAATGCCTAGTATATTCATATTCATGCTATCCATTTCTCTTAGAACATTGTTCAACTTTCCTAGCTCATTTAATGTCCTAACATTCCATGTTCCTACTCTAAATTTATTTATTTTATTTATGATTTTGCCATCAGTAGCTGGATGACGGTCTGGTGTCACCTGTGGCTCATGACTGTCCCTACCGGACGAGGATGTCCTAAGACAGCCATTAACGTCGTTCACTAACTCTGATATGTGTTTTGCCATGAAGTCTTGGGAAGATAATGTGGTGGTTTCCCCTTGCCTTCCACATTCACATGGTGGTCTTTTACCTCTACCTTTAACAGCCATTTCCGACTGTAAGGACAAGTGAGTGCCCTGCTCTGCTCAACTGCAGAGTTGTCCACTTATTCCGGTGGATACTCGGTCCCCAGAGCTGTGTTAGCCACACCGTGGTGTGTTTCCCTCATTGACATTATTATACATAAACATCGTATTACCTTAACCTCATGGATCGTTTTAACACATATTCACCGTCAAGCTTTCCTGGGGGTGTCCAGAACACCGGCCTCTATCGGCTCCCAACCAAAATTGCTATTGGTCGTCTTGATAGTTTTGCGTGGACTGATTTCATTTCACCGCTAATTATGCTCAGGGGGTCTGGCGGACATCTCAGGCTTTGCTTTAGCCAATCGTTTCTCGTCTATTCCAATCGCCCACTCATTTACTCCTTGTTTTGAATCGGCTGATGGAATCTGATTGTCTATGGTGTTCCTTTCTGGTTAGAGTGCTGAATTTCGGAAGATGTGAAGTGACTGGGAAGTATGTAACAATCACCTTTCTGATTATGAAAGTCCTAATGAACTTATCATAAATTCAACATAATTGTTCTGAATACAATTGCAACTAACGATTATTGACAGAGCCTTAAATTCCGTTTAAGAATGGTTTGAAAATCTAACAAGATTGTCACAATGTATTTAATTCTATTTCTGTATTTTGAGAAGCACATTTAAAAACAACATCTTGCTTTGATTTAGATCTTTCCCTTTTAATTAACAGAAGAAGCAACAATTATAAGGATATTGATGGCATCATTAATCTCTTCAAAGATTTGATAATGTATATAGTTTTTACCAATGGAATTACATATGTGACAGACCAATTTAAAAACTTAACATATGTAATAAAACATAACTTAATGTCACAATTTCATCATCTATTCATAGCTTTGAGAATTCTTTCGACATAATCAGATAGTTTAGCATCAGGTGAAAGCAGTTTATCGAAACTCAAACTTAAAATTTTAAGAACGTCAATGACTCAAGAGAGGTTTAGACATCTAAGACTGTTAACTAAAGAGAAAGAATTGAGTGACCATTTGAAATTATTTGATTTAATTGTGGATTAACAAATAAGAAATTGTGGATTAACAAATAAGAAAGCAAGTAGAGTGAACCTTTAACTCCATGAACATGTATGTTGTTAAGTTATGGTACTTATGTACGCTATTATTGTACAGTTTTGTTTTGAATAGCCGGCTCCGCGGCGAAGGACTCAGTTCGGAATCCCGCATATCGCGTTTGAAAAACTCCTGTGGGCGATTTGGCAGCAGACCGCCATACGTTGGTTTTTTATGACATGGTTTTGGTGCCAGTCGTTCAGAAATAAATGGCAAACTACTGAACGTAAACTTGCCCAGGAATCGTGAATATCCAAAAAATGCTTGGGTTGACTGCTACGTCCTGTAAAGGATATGCAACTAACTTTGTTTTGAATATATATATATATATATATATATATATATATATATATATATATATATATATATATATATATATATATATTGGCACCTTGCCGTCTTGACAGACGATAGTTTGTGCTTTAAAAAGACATAATAAATTTTACTTTTACTTTTACTTTAGCGATTGTGACTGATAAGGCCAAATTGCGCTGTAAATGTCCGTTCACAGTGGGTGCATGTGAACACGTGGTCATTTCCACCATCATGCACCATCTTACGTCTCACACGCTCGGTGTGTGACTTATCTGCAATGTGCATTATCAATGCCTGTATCAATCATGTCCCGCTTACACACATCTTTGTATCGTAGTAGAGGCCGACCCTGAGATCTCTTACCCATCTGTAATTCACCAAAAAAGATGTCCTTTGGTATTCTACCATCATCCATCATCCTAAGATGTCCTATCCATCTAAGTCTACGAAGACTGAGCATGGAATAAACCGTCACACAACCTGATCTTTCCAATACTTCAGTATTTGTGATTTTGTCTTGCCACTTAATACCAAGAATTCTTCACAGACACCGCATATGAAAGCTGTTTAAATGTTTCTCTTGGTGTGAGTAAGTTGTCCAGATTTCACTGCCATAAAGAAGAGTACTAAGGACACAGACTTGATAGGCAAGGACTTTTGTTTTGGCAGTAAGCTTCCTGTTCTCCCACATTCTTTTTCTTAACCTGTTCATTGTTGTTGCTGCCTTACCAATCCGGATGTTGATTTCCCGATCTAGGGATAATTTGCTATTTACCACTGATAATAGATATGTAAAATGGTCTATCATCTCTAGTTCGGTGTCGTCAGTAAAGATTGATGATACCCTATATGCACCTTGTGACATAATCTGTGTCTTCTTTTTGCTAATTGTTAAACCAAATTCAGAACAAGCATTGGAGAATGCAGATAGCAGACATTGCAATTCTTCCTCAGAGTTGGTCGTAACTGCAGCATCATCTGCAAAAAGCAACTCTCTGATCAGTATCCTCCTAATTTTGGTCTTGGCCTTCAATCTCTGAGCATTGTAGAGGCCGCCATCTGGGCGTGAGTGAATGTATATGATATATATATATATATATATATATATATATATATATATATATATATATATATATATATATAGAGAGAGAGAGAGAGAGAGAGAGAGAGACAGAGAGAGAGAGAGAGAGAGAGAGAGAGAGAGAGAGAGAGAGAGAGAGAGAGAGTTAGGGTGTACAATATTATAATAATAATATATTATTATAGAATATTTTTACCCCTGACATCTCTACTGGACAGTAAAAAGAACATGTTTCCTAATATGTTCCGTGATGAGTTTTCTGTGTGTCCTGTTTAAATATCCACATTACTCGTGCTTGCAGCCCATGGTATTGTCTAACATTCTTCTCTAACACTGTGTCTTTTACTTGAGTAGATTTCTTGTCTACTAGCTGTCCAATCCATTCATGTTGCTTTTGACTAATCCAAACACACCGTTATTATAACTACTGTTTTATTTATTTATTTATTTATTTATTTTGCACACAAATGCATTTTGCTGCTCCTTTGCTATTTTATATTGCTGTGTTATGACTTCCATCTGACTCTATCAACGTAGTCAAATCGTTAAATCCCGGGAAGGTTAACCCGGTCAACAAATGCCCGCAGAAGTCGGATGTGTCGGCCTAACGGCGCAAGAACGCAGCTCTACTGTAAACAGGCACAACGCAATCACATCCGGAAAAAAAACTCCGGATGAACGAAGAAGAAGAAGAAATCATTAAATCTGCATGAAGTCAGTGCATTTGCCTTCTTTTTACACTGGGCAGACGGTGGGGTTTCATCATTAGAGGAAAATATTTAGTTTGCTCACCCAACTGTGCCACCAGTTACATCCAGTGAAACCTTCTAATGAATGAGAATTTTCGCTCCTTCTTCACTCCCAGAAAAACAACTCCTGTATTGTTTTTATTCAGAAGAGTGAGGAGGGGGAAAGTAATCAAGACAAGTTGGCTGTCAACTTTCAGTTTTGTCCCTTTAACGACATGAAGGCATTCTCAGTCTACTTGTGGTTGTTCAATAGATTACAATGGACATGTTGGGCCTATTGTATGCGTGTTACATATTCTGACTTTGAACTTGAGGTTTCATCAGTTGCCGATACATTCAATGTCTGGGACATAATACAGAGACTACACACATAGATCCCGCGCGCACACACACACACACACACACACACACACACACACACACACACACACGCGCGCGCACACACACACACATATATATATATATATATATACATTGCACATTGGCACCTTGCCGTCTTGACAGACGATAGTTTGTGCTTTAAAAAGGCATAATAACTTTTAACTATGGCGGTAGCGAGTGTGACTGATAAGGCCAATTTGCGCTGTAAATGTCCGTTCACAGTGGGTGCATGTGAACACGTGGTCACTTCCACCATCATGCACCATCTTACGTCTCAAACGCTCGGTGTGTGACTTTTCTGCAATAATTTTCTCCTTTGACCTTATTCCATTTCTGATATTTGCCCTCCATGCAACACGTTCAGCGGCGACTTGCTCCCAATGTGCATTATCAATGCCTGTATCAATCATGTCCCGCTTACACACATCTTTGTATCGTAGTAGAGGCCGACCCTGAGATCTCTTACCCATCTGTAATTCACCAAAAAAGATATCCTTTGGTATTCTACCATCATCCATCCGCCTAAGATGTCCTATCCATCTAAGTCTACGAAGACTGAGCATGGAATAAACTGTCACACAACCTGATCTTTCCAATACTTCAGTATTTGTGATTTTGTCTTGCCACTTAATATATATATATATATATATATATATATATATATATATATATATATATATATATATATATATATATATATATATTCTTGTATCTTGCGGTGTCGAGGTGAAGTATAAACAGCTGGAGAGTGCCCGCTTATGGGCTTCATGTATCGATATTCCCATGGACTCTGTTATTCCCTGCGTCCATCGTTTACGTGGTCGGCCTCTTCCTCTGCTTCCCTCTGGTCTGTACATCGTTGTTTGTTGTGGTATACTGTTAGTTGGTAATCTACCTGCATGGCCAAATCATTTGCCTTGCTGCCTTCTAATTAAATCTAGCGCAGCTCTAACCCCCACTGTAATCCTGATTTCTTCATTTCTGATCTTATCTCTTCTTGATACATTGCGTATTCTTCTCAAGAATCTCATTTCTGTTGTTGTGATTTTTTCTTTTCTCTTTTTCTGTCATTGTCCAGGTTTGGCATTTGTAACATAGAGTTGGTAGGATGGTTGTGTTGTAAAGTGCCTTCTTAGTAGTTATTGATACGTGGTTGTTCTTTAGTATTGGTGCCATTTGTCCAATGAGTTGGTTTGCCTTATTGCATCTATTTTCGAATTCGTCTTCTGATATATGAATGGATGATCCACGGATAGCCGCTCAAGCAAGAACACAGATAAGGGAAATTAATATTTTCATGTAGTATCTTTCGTGTATTCCAGTGGTTCTCAACCTTTTTTGGCCCGTTCCCCCCTCCACCATATTTTTAGGACGTTATTCCCCCCCCCTCACCATATTTTTAGAACGTCATTCCCCCCTTTCGAATTTCCTCCCTAAAAATTTCCCCCTGCCCCTACACAGCATACGTAATAATTGAAGCTAAATTTAATAGCACATACTAAAACAAGTCTAGACGTCCACATAAAACGTGATTTGTGGGTTTATTTACTTTATAAAATGAATTTTAGAAGAGTGAGACGTACAGAACCGTAAAGTAGGAAGGGAAAAACACGATCAAGTAATCGGTTTTTGTATTAACGCAATCTTGAAATAATCTTCATTCCTCCCCTGGAAACCCCAAAATTCCCCCCTGGGGGGGAATTCCCCACCGGTTGAGAACCACTGGTGTATTCAATCAATCATGTGCCATGCCGGAAAGCGTGGGCGGTCATGATTCGCCATTTCACTCGATCACCAGAGTCGTGGATCAGCTCAGTGTTCCTGTCTCGTCCATGCCATGTGGCCAAGCCATCCAGGTATTTTCCTCTCGGTCTTCCTCTTTGTCTGTTTCCTTCGATCTTGCCAGCTGTCACTAAGTTCTCCAGTCCATTTCTTCTCATAACATGTCCAAAAAATTTTGACTGTCTACGTCTAATTTCTCTAATCAATCTACGATTTTCATTTGTCTCTTGTAGTACTTGGTCATTGGTTTTTCTATCTGTCCATGGTATTCTTTGCATTTTCCTCAGAAAGCACATTTCTGCAGCCATCAGATGTTTTTCAGCTTGACTGCACATTGTCCAAGTTTCACATCCATACAAAAGAACAGGCTCTATGTATCTCCTCAACACTCTTTTTCTCGTTTCAATTGACATCATTTTATTGGTCAGAATGTTTTTCATCTTGCTAAAGGCTACTTTCGCCATGGCGATTCTTGTTCTAATCTCTTCAAGGCATCTCCCATCAGATGTTATGACTGTTCCGAGATAATTGAACCGATTCACTTGTTGAAGAATATTCCCATTTACTTGTATATTACATTGTGGTACTTCGTTCTTCCTAATGACGACCATAACCTGTGTCTTCCTACAATTTAATTCCAACCCCAGCTGCTCACTGTGTACAACAACCGCATCTACTAATTGTTGCAGATCCTGTGCATTGTCTGCAATCAATACTGTATCATCTGCATATCTAATGTTATTTATGTTTCGTCCTCCAATGTGTATTAGTTAGTCAATTTTTGTTTGTATGTTCTGTGCTGACGAAGGCATTGGCCGCAACGTCCATTTTGTTTCTTGTAGTCGTGCACTAGTAAAGCTCACAATCTACTTCTCGTTTTTCGGTGATTCATTCATTGTTTCATGAGATCTTCGTTTAGGTGAATCGTTGTTGCTTTTTCTTCTTTAGTTATAGTCAATACCTCTGTTTTACTTGTGCTAATTTCCATGTTATGTTCCCTACACATTTGGTTTAGACTATTCATGTGGTCTTGTAATTCAGCTTCTGATTTTGCTATTAGTGCTAGGTCATCCGTATCAAGGGGTTCTTCTCTGGTTCTCATTGCACTTATCTTTTTATAGATGTTTCTAGTTGCCTCCTTGTAGTTTTTATATAGAGTTTCTCCATACTACTCTTAGTCGTTTTGTTTTTTTCTCTCTTTACTATTCTGTTCACTTGTTTTCTCGCTATTCTTTATTCTATGTAATCACATTCCTGTTTGCTCTTCGACCACTTTTTATATTTTTCCTTTTTGTCTTTTACAGCTTTCTTTACTTCTGCGTTCCACAAACTTGTTATTTTCTTTATCTGTGTTTTGCGTTTTTTCGTGGTTCCACATGTTATCTTTGCAGTATTTTTAATGCTTGATTTGAACATCTCCCATTCTTCTTCCATTGTCTTTCTTTCTATAGGTAATTTTACAAAGATTTCAGTTAGCGCTTTTTCATAATTTTCGCTCACTGCCTCGTCTTTGAAATTTTTTAAGTTTACTGATTCGCATGGCATGTTTTTTCCTGGTCTTTACTTCCTTCTACTGATTGTTCTTATTGTGGCAACGACTGCTTTGTGGTCTGTATTTATACCTAAATTAGGCACTGCCCTTGCATCTAATATATTTCTCTTTCTGTTATTTCTTGTTAATATAAAATCAATTTGGCTTTTAGTATCTAAATCGTTCTATTTATACTAGGTGTATATTTATGAGTCTTCGTGTTTATAGTATGTATTTTTTATATAGAGGTCGTGTAGGCTGCATAGCTCTATCAGTCTATTTCCGTTATCATTTTTATCTATAGTATTCCTCTTGCTAGCCGTCGTTCGATGACTATTCCCACACCATGTCTTGCCCTTTCTTGCTGTTTCACTCCAGAGTAGACAAACGTGTAACTGTGGTGGATCTCCTTGCATCCTTCCCCCTTTATTCTGGTGCCCGCTATTCCCATCAGTCCAATTTTCCTTTCTTTCATTGTTTCTATAAGTTCTTCTTCTTTACTATTAAAACCGCACACGTTCATTGTGCCTATTTTTTCGAATCGCTGATCTATCTCGTAGTCCAATAACATTGTCGGGTCTATATACATGTTGGTCAGTCCGTTTATACTTCTTAGTTTTTCTACGAGCAGTATGGAGATCCCCTGCCGGTTTGCTAGGCCAGTCGCAGGTTTAGGACAAACATCTGACCATAAGGAGTCCATCCCCTACAGCGAGCCATATCCCCGTTTGCTAATGACCTCGCGGTCATGGTTTCCTAGTCTACACTCCGTTGAGGTAGAGTCGACTTGTGTAGTCTGCGGGTCATCGGCATGTTACTAAACTTCACAAGGGGTGTGTCAGATAATTAACGCAGACAGTTCATAGAGGCCCGGTACAGATACAATACACACCAAACAGTTCAGCGCTCGGGGTGATTACACGTCTGCAATATAACCTCCTGGGATAGGCTAGCCAATCCTAACTTGCTGGCTGCAGTGCCAGGCGCAGTCCACACATTGTAGACCATATATATATATATATATATATGTGTGTGTGTGTGTGTGTGTGTGTGTGTGAGAGAGAGAGAGAGAGAGAGAGAGTGTGTGTGCGTGCGTGCGTGCGTGCGTGTGTGTGTGTGTGTGTGTGTCAGCGTCAGTTGTCAGCGTCACTTGATGAGTTTCCATAAAAAGATACCTTTGTTCCGTGACACCAATTTTGGGTGTCTGAGAGGGTTGTAATTGGAGGGTCAAACCAAAGATGTGAGTCAACGTTACCTTGATCCAGCAACAGTCCCCAGTAGTGAAACGTGCAAGAGAGGTAGACTCTTTAGCAACTAACCAAGATTCCACAACTTATTATACACCAGTTGGTCTGTGGTTCTACGGTATATCAAACCTTTACAAACTACAAGTTGGTACCCAAAATTGCTCATGCCATGACAACTTACGAACTCCCTTAGCCCACTGACAAATTAGTACAAACTAATTAGAGGCAGATAATGTATTGTGTCACTTCTGGGTAAAACATAAGTGACACAAAAAGAGGGGTGAGGGGGACCCTATCAGCGTCCTGGGAGTTGTAAGAGGACATATGACAATGACAGGACATAAGTATGCCATGGATAGGACATAGACGGGACTAGAGTATCCATCTACAAACAGGATATAAGGACATAGACAGGACAAAGTGCCTGAGCAGTACAACCTTGCATTGAATAACCTGATACACCAGTCAGCAACAGACGGGGTGAGGACAGGACGACAGCCAGAATACGGACACATCTGACATAGCACGATTATTGCGGACCACACGGGATCAAACACCACGTGAACACAGGACTGAGGGCTAGAGATACTGTGGTGGACTGTGATGGAGGAAGGATGCGTGTGGCTTGGCGAGCGAATGTACTGATTGCCGACATGAGAACTTGCCTCTGTGAGCGAATGAGGCAGTGATTTGCCTATGCGCTGTGTGTGAGACAGAACTGCGTTACGAAAGCACGAATGCCTTTTTGTGGCTGAGTATTTGATCGTACTTATAATATATCATGTTGATAGAATGTATGCAATGTGCTAACGCGACTAGGTGAGTTAAATAAATAATATTGGTTCTACATGCATTTTGTGCCTTGACACCTTTGTGTATGCATATATCTAATGTCTCTGTCGCACCCATGACAACGAGTTATAATTGAGACGTTGACTGTGTATATATATATATATATATATATATATATATATATATATATATATATATATATATATATATATATATATATATATATATATATATATAGTGAGTGACACCTTGCAGTCTTGACAGACCAAAGTATGTGGAATTGAATTTTGCCAAAATTCCATCTCAAAATGCCTGGGCAGAGCTTCAGAGAACATGCGTTGCCCATACAGCATGTTCCCTCTCACGGCCTTGCCTTGTTTGATACAGAGAAAAGAATATATATATATATATATATATATATATATATATATATATATATATATATATATATATATATATATATATATATTTGTGTGTGTGTGTGTGTGTGTGTGTGTGTGTGAGAGAGAGAGAGAGAGAGAGAGAGAGAGAGAGAGAGAGAGAGCTAGTGTATGTGTGTGAGTGTGTGTGTAACATGCATGGGTGTAGAAAATACTGGGGTCATTGTACTTGTTAAGAATTTTCTAATAATAGCAGGGGTAACTGGGTCAGAGAAGAAGGAGACGGATGTTAGGTCAGAAGGTGGGGATAGGAATTTCAATGCAAAGATAGCCCATAAAAACATTGGAGTATATATCACGGAGATTTCAGGCTAGGGCACGAAGGCGCATAGGAATACGTGAGAATAGAGAGGGTGTGAGGTCCGAAAAGTCGATTAAGAAACTTTAGAACAATGGGTAAGTCTCAACACAGGGATCGATAGAAATCGTACGGGCTAAGAGGAGGTCACTCATGAAATGCTAATACATGATAGCAGAATAAAAGACAAAATGGAAACCTTAAAATGTAACGGTGGTGGAATGCAGATTGAGGTTGAAAAGGGTTAAATGGTGGGGTTCGTGGGAGGTCCGCGAAGAGGGGATAAAAAGATAAGTCTGGAAAAATTAAAGGCAGTGAGGATTGGACAGACAATGGAGGATTGAGGTCTGTCCCAGAACAGAGGATTTCAGAGCTGAGTTAAGTCAAGGAGAATTTACGGGGATCAGTGAAATTCTGAGGCTAAGTATTGGAGACTTAGCCAGGCTGTTAGCGGCAGTAGTGTCTGGACTACGATAAACTAGCCAGTTAGTCGGGGTCTGGGCTGAGGAGGAAATCTCAGCCAGGCATTCAGGGAGTGTGAACACAGGAAAGACCCCGAGGAAATTAAGTGTGTACTTGTATCTATACTGAGACTATGCCTAGAAATTATGCCATGTTTTGTTTCATCATAGACCTGTGTCAATAATACAAATGATGTGCGCGAAATGGTGTGTTTTCCAGTTGCAACAGCTGGTCATAAGTACACCTGTGGAGTGTTCATACAGACATACCACTAGATACAACCACAGCCACTTCTATCTGTCACTCTGTTATAACACTTTGTGACATAGAAATATCTGAGGGCGTCCGTTTACAGAGAACCTTGGTACAGATAGAAGATTATCGGCAAGGCTCGTCGCTGGAAAACCGAGACGACATCACAAACGACTGCACGAACATCAGTGTGATATTTGAAAGAGAAGATGTTTTTGTGGGCACGTCAATTTTTCAGTGGACCCGGTGCAGTCAGATAGTTTCTGTGACGCTCGTCTCTAAAGTAACAACACCGGGTGAGAGATCAAATGTGAAAACAACGACACTCACAGATGAATCAACATTACGACGAATCAGGTCAGCAGCGTGTAAACCAGACAGTCTGTTTTCCGAGTTCAGCCCTGGATTAGCCAGCAGACGCGTAACACACAAGGGGTGTGTCAGATAATTAACGCAGACAGTTCATAGAGGCCCGGTACAGATACAATACACACCAAACAGTTCAGCGCACGGGGTGATTACACGTATGCAAAATAACCCCGGGGAGGGAAGATCTACGGTGGATTGTTGCACACAAGAAAGTAACACGTGTTGGGTCGCTGAAGAGAACAGCGTCAAATTAGACACTCGCAGGACAAGGAATCAAACAAGCAGGTATGTTCGTATGAAGAATGGTCCACCAGAGGTGAACAGAAGTTTGATAAACTTCAGAGCTAGCAGACGTAAACTGCGGAGTCAAGAGTTCTGTTGGCCACAAGTAGGCAATATCTATGATAGCAGCGGGATAGTGTAGCTGAATTCTGCGTGTGTTTAAGACAGATCTCGGTGAGTGGGAGACACGAGAGAGAGAGAGAGAGAGAGAGAGAGAGAGAGAGAGAGAGAGAGAGAGAGAGAGAGAGAGAGAGAGAGAGAGAGGGGGGGGAGCAGAACTATTGTTTAACAATTAGGAGTGACTGAAAACACAGCCGTGAGGGTGTTTCAGGTCGAGTTTACATCGGAAGTGAGTTGAGGTGACCTCCAGAGTTAAGGGTTTTCACAGCGGAAGGTGACATTGTGACGCGTGAGCCTCAGACAACAGAGTGGCTGGATGTAAACAAACGAACAGCAGTTCAGCACTTTCATAGCAAAGTGAAATCAGAAGTCGATGTTTATTCGTTTATGACCTGTCTACGTACATTATTTGTCTTCATTGGTAAATCATCGGGCGAAACCATTCAATAGCAAGCAGTACAGGTGTGATAACATACATCAAACAATCAGGTGCCATCTCCACAAGGGAAGATGTACAATTTCCCTACCAAACCGAAGGAAATCTTTCGACATTTATCGTCGTCTTAAACTGGCAGTCTGGAATCCTTACCACCACTTCAAGGAGAAAGCAGACACATAGGAAAGCACTCATTTATCTTTCGGATCGAGCGTTGTAGTCACTTTCTAACATTATAAAAGACTGACGTGGGTGACTTTGCACCAGAATTTCGGTCAATCATTGGAGGCAGCCCAATATCCTATCAGTCCTTGTTTTGGCACCGAAGTCTACTAAGAACAGCTAAGTACTTATGAGATTGTTGCCATCACAATGTTGTCTCTGACTGATTTGTTGGTGTTGTGACGAAACGGGACTAGATACAGTCTGTCCTCTGTATTATTTCCCTTTGGTCGGAATAAGAAGGGTTAGCCTCCCTTGATATGGTGACCATAAAGTAGGCAATTCCCCGGTGAAAATAGTCATTGACGTCACACTTCTGGTGACTTATGGAAGATGCTAGAATGTCCCCGGCCTAGTGCGTGATGTTTGCTATCACGTTGGACCCACAATTGCTCGGGACTCACGGGGTATTAGATTTGTCCATGATCCTTGGGACTCTCGAGGCCCGACGAGGTAATTGTGGCAGCGCACTTAGCTATTCAACGTCAGTCGCCAGCCGAATTTCGTCAGGGAAGACCGCAGTAACTCACTGCTAAAAGAGATGTCGTTTATCGCTGCTAGAGCGGACACCTGCAGTGAAGTGTTGTGATTCTAAGATCACAGGTAATGTTGTATTACTTTATATATTAGCCGTTGTCAGTAAATACACCGCCGGCAGTCGACAGACGTTTAATCGCCGACCGAAATAATTATCTCCGCAGGGCGCATAAATTGACCGTCGCCTGTCTGCATTTTTAATTAGCTGTTATTGATCGGCTAGGTAATGTGTATGTCAGACGCGTCTAGTAACTCCAATTGTTGTGTGGGTATAAGCATTAGGCCTGTGTACGTGTTTTCCATCTGATAGTTGTGTAAATCCGATGTTAGTATATCTGATAGAATTTACTGTTAAATTACAAATTATATGCATTGTTAGTGACATGTACGTAGATGTTATCACTGCTCTGTGTAAGTTCGGGTAATTTACAAACTGTGTAGCAGATGTGTTAACTATCAGGTTTAGTCATTACATACTCAGAGCTGTAAGGAATTGTGACATTAGTTACACTGTGATGCTAGAATCATTTAATAGTGATGAGTTATTGCTTGTTGTTATTGATGTTTCATTTGCTTAGTTAGAATAGTGTTGTAACTTATGACGTAGATCAGTGGTGGTTATTATTCCGGGAAACAAGGTGGTGTTATTTCATTAGGATGTGTAGGTAAGTACTTGCTGTGTGAAGATGCCAGTGCTATTCCACATAGGCAGAAATGTTTTATATTTACTGGATAGCGGTTGATAGAAAGCATTTATGATGCCTGATGTCACTGCTTGTTTACATGCCCGTCCGCTAGAGTGACCATGCGTGTCCAATTGTGCGTATGTCTAGCCAACCGACTGGTTATTAGGCCTGTCCGACCGACCGTTATATGGCATATCCGACACAAAGCGATCGTGCGTAACCGATGGTTGAATTACCATACCCGACAGTGAGCGATGCGGCGCTCTGTAATCGAGGCCGTTGCGTCTATGTAGATCCGAACTATGTACAGAACCTGGTCCGTCTCTATTATTCTCCTCTTCAAGAAACCTGACTCTGATAATGGAGTAACTTATTCACTGCAGTGAGGAAGTAGTAGTATCCTCTGTGCTAATTGGACAGGATTTGGGGGACTGAAGATCTAGGAGATGAGGGGCTGGAAGCCACTCTAAAAATGATGACGTGGCCTAACTCGCCACGGAACATGATGCTCTGTGCCCACAGCAGCTGTGGGAAAGTGTTTCCGGTGGATGGCCACCATATCTGTGCAAGACCGGCACAGACTTGACCGTCATGGATGAAGGTCAATTAATAAAGGTCTAACGTTGTTCTGGGACGGAGATCCCAGAACAGAAGCTGTTGCTGTGTTATGAGTTTGTTAGTTAAGTTTAACAATTCATAGTTTATAATTTGTTAATGCTACGTTAATGAATTGTGATGTATATAATTTATTAATGCTGAGTAGTCATTAATGAGTTATGTTTAATTAATTGATCAATGGGTGAAGTGATTGATTAATTGTTGAGTTAAGTAGGTGAGGAGGATATGTCCGGCTGGCACCTCCTAGATAATGTAACCACTACACTGAAAGAGAAGGTGTATGTTTTGGTTGGTGGATAGTAAAGAGACATGAGTGGACTAGCACCAGGCGAAAGATACGTTGACAGAGTCATGCAGTCTACTCTGGTGCTATCGGGCTATCTTTTGCCCAGACGAGTTACTTGACTATACACTTGTGTATAATTGCTTTCTCTTGCAGCCGCATGCATATACATTGTAGTTAAGAGTGGATCTATGATGTTGATGATCATTTATATATATATATATATATATATATATATATATATATATATATATTGTATTATATATATATTACTGAGAGGCAAGTGTCAATGTGGAGATGCAGTGTAGTCCTTGTTGTAGGTGAGTACTCACACCAACCCCTCCATGTTTCAGGATCTATTATAGGTTAGATCCGATGGAGATTCATGAGTTCAACCATAAACTCGACGGGACTTGCTTGTTCCAGTGCCAATCCAGATGAGGTGTGAGGCATTACTAGGAGCAGTCATCTGAATCTGCCTACGTCAACTCTTGAGAGTAAATTGAGTAGAAATTAGCCATGTAGGTCTATGCTAAGACCACCGCAACGAGTCGGACGAAGTTAGTCAACCGATCCAGTTAGGGTCAAAGACTAAAGCGTCTATTGGTTCCAGCTAGTAAGGTACTGGTACAGTTCTATTTAGGTGAGGGCCTTGATACTTTCAAGGCAATGAAGTTCAGGTGTTGAGAAGTGTGTTTACCAGTCATGATAATAGCCAGTTTATTAAGTTTCCGGCCCGGCTGGGTCGTCATGGGACACATTGTCTAATTTCACGTGAACTACGGTGTGAATCTACAGTTATGAGCCTTATTGAAGCCATGAACTGGGTCATGTGACTGACAGCAGGGATTTGATATTCTGGTGAACTGTGCAGGTGGTTGATACCTACCGAACTGAGTTGATGGACATACTTGGTGAACTGTGAAGGTAATTAATACCTACCGAACTTTGTAAGATAGCTACATGAGAATATGTTCAGTTCTAACATTCACTTGTTGAATCATGCAATGGGGACATTGTGGTTATTTGGAGTCATCGCTCCGGTTATTGGTTGCAGATAAGTGTTTCACCCTAACTTGAAAGATTGAAGAGCTACCAGGCTCTTATATACTAGTGTATTGTGCTATCGTACTTTTCTTCAGTTGGGGACATCTAGGATTCTAGAGTCGACCCAGACGTCATCAGCGGGGTGGAACTTGTGACTTAGTTAGTCATCGAGGGATGATCCTCAATTGTTGGTGAAGTGTCTGTCAGGCATTAGTCCTACGCCTGACCAGCCCGAGATCTTGTTCACAGTGGGAGGAGAAGACTTTGGAAGGGTCTATGCCTTGGAATTCCTTTACACTTGAGGTTCCTCGGGTGAGTCGTTAACTACGACGGGACAGCCTCACGAACTGAAGGCACATGCTCTGTGATGAAGACGGATCATCAGGAGATCTTCTCGTGTACATATTGTCTTCTATCCAGGCTTTCAGCCATCCTTCTCTGAGTTACAGTTGACGTATTTAGAAATTAAATTTTGCTTTGCTAGCAAAGCCGACGTATTTAGAAATTAAATTTTGCTTTGTTAGCCATGGCTTTGCGTATTAGTATGACTGTTATCTTGTCCGAGCCCCCTGTGGGTAGGAATCCATAAGAGGGGAGGGAAAGGTCAGCTGTCCCGGCTTGTGTGGGGCCTTGTAGATGTAAAGTACTTTTGGGGTAGTCGGAGCAAAGGCTGGGGATATTAACTATAGCAACATACCTGTCCTTGCCCCGGGGGTCTTGTTACAGGTGTTGCTCTTTATCGTCCTAAGTTTCGCTGTCATATGCTTATCTATGTATTCATATGTTGTCTCTTGTATTTGGTTGATAGGGATTTTTGCGAATTTTCTCTGAATCAGGGCGGCATTGCAAAAATATTTCTCTTTGTGCACATTATATTTTTCTAGGAAGTAGCCGACGATTTGGCTTGTTTGTGCTTTTGGGCATTTGTTGGTCCTGGAAAAATACCCCGTGCTGTGTTGTCTCGTCAGATCTGTGTATAATATTGATTTTAAATTGATTCTTTTCTTTCTTGACATTTACATATGATATATGGTTTATTCAGATATATGTTATTATTGTGATCCTTGCGTGATATCTCCTGTATAGATGGTTCTGTCGTCTGGTATTATGCGCACTGTTTTGTGTTATACATAGGCATGTGGATTTCAGTGTTTTTTATTTATATGTAATCATCTGTCTGCGTGTCACCAGCGTCAAATAGGCATCATTAACTTCTTATCATCCAGTCGTGTATATGCATATATGTATGTCTAACATTATTTCCAGGAACTTTCTACAACTATTTTGTTATATATTCGAGTGGGTATAGATAATATTCCCCTCATTACTAGGAAGACGGAGATAGAGAGGAAGAATGGGACCTTATTAAGGACAGTGTCCAAACATCACATTAGAACCACGAGTGATTGAGTACAGAGTGATAGTATCAATATTACTAATTTACTTACAGAGTAAGTGTTTGAATACTCTGGGGACTCGCATAAGACAAACAGTAGTGTCTTAATATCTACAGTCGCTTGACGGACAGCAACGTGTCCACAATTACAAAGATGCCTACCTTAATGGATTACATTGAAGCGATCGAACGATTAGGCCTGACGGGCAGAGATTTGCAGGAATTTGCGGAAGAAAAATGAAACAACAACAACAATGTGAGAGAAAACAAAAACAAGCTCAGAGAGAACAAAGACAGACTGAACGGGAAGACAAGCGTCTACGGGAAGAGGAAGAGACACAAATGAAACTAGAAATGGAAAAACAGAAGTATCAGTTTGAGATGGCGAAGGAAATTGCAATCAAGAAATTAGAGCTTGTGTCGAATGGACAGAGTGATGAAGGCAGAAAACAGTCGCACTCTTCACAGCGACTTAAACTGCGGCAGTCTTCATGGCGAAGTGGTCAAGCCATTTCACTCGAGCTCCGAAGTTTGTGGATTCGATTCCGGGCCGCGTCCTTCGGTTCACGGGTTAAATTTGTCGGAGACTCCCTTGGGTCGTCGCTAGAGCTACGGAGTTCATGCTTTGTGCGACGCTTTCCGTGCTGTGGAAAGAGACCGAGCCATATGAGATAATACCCGGTGCAATGAAGTCGACTTTTAATCGACTTTTAACTTTACAGATAGAGAAAATATCCTAGCATATCTGGACAGATTCAAGGCTGCGGCTGAGGCTTTAAGAATACTAGAAGCTGAATATGCCATGAGTCTAAGTGAATATCTTAGGGGAAGGCATTGGACACGATGTTCAATTTACCAGTGACAGAAAGAAATAACTATACTATTCTGTGTCAACGATTGCTTACGAAGTTCAGTCTAACGTAACATGGATACAGAACTAAATTGAGACAATTTGTGCCATAAAAAAAAAAATCAGCACTTTGCAGATTTTGTCAATATGTACTGTGAAGAACCTATTTAATAGATGGCTAGAATTAACAGAAGTATGAAAAGACTTTAATCGTTTAGTGGACCTTATTCTACGAGACAGGATATTATTGACTTGTAATACAGATTTGGTCGCTTTCTTTCACGAACGTAAACCAAAGGACATTGAAACAATGTCCCAGTTAGGGCAAAACTACATGACTGCACATACGAACTATTCTATTGGCAGACAAATTGATAAGGAAATATTCTGTGCAGCCTATACAAAACAGGATCAGAATCCAGTTATTAGACCAAGGTCGAAAAGTGTGGACTCAGAACATAGGTATCAGCAACAGGGACCTCAAGACAATGGTTTCCGTATCAACCATTTTGTCAAATCAGGACGTTGCCTATACCACAGGGGGAATTTTAAGAGACGCCAGAATGGTTATTATGGATGTTTTATATGTGGCATAAGGCATAAGGCATCACAGTGTGATGTACAACCATCCAGTGGGCCAACGAATAATAGGAGGTAGGACATTATTTGTTTCAAATGTGGTGGGAATTGTCATTTCCGGTATCAATGTAGGAGGGCGGATGATGAGCACTCAAATGCTGCGCAAGTGACTGAGACAATCAATAATGAGATTTGTAGTGGATGCAAACCTCTGTTCGATAAAGACAGTCAGCCTGTCTTAATGGGGGGTCACCCATTTTCAGCAGGATTAGTAGTACACACAGGAGGAAGTCTGAAGCTTCACCGTGGGTTTGTAAATGATAGTCCAGCTTTAACGCATAGACATTCCGGATGTATGACCATCGGAGTCAGAAAACGTCTGGTACATCCTTTGGCGTACACAGGGAAACAGGTCAGGTGCGTAACTTTCAATGGGACTATTGAATTTTACCCATTAGCCGTGATCACAGTCACAACAGCATATATCGTCGAACGTCGAAGGGACAGAGTGATGAAGGCAAAAGACAGTCGCACTCTTCACAGTGACTTAAACTGCCATACTTTAATGAGGAAGTCTGAAGCTGTAACATGGGTTTATAAATGTTAGTCCAGCTTTAACACTTAGCGATTCTGGATGTACGACCATCGGATCAGAAAAAGTCTGGTACATCCTTCGGCTTACACGGGAAAAAGGTCAGGTGCATAACTTTCAATGGGACTGTTGAAATTACCCATTAGCTGTGATCAAAGTCACAACACCATATATAGCAGGCAGAGTGACAGCGTGTGTCCTGGACTCAGCAGTCGCAGACTTGATCATTGGAAATGTACCAACGGTCAAAATCATTACAGAGGAGTAAATAGATAATGAGTACCACAAATATGGTGTAAGAAGTAACGCGGTAGTTACCAGAAGACAAACTAAATTAGACACTATAGCTGAAGAAGAGGCGACATTTGAAGGAGACGCCCAGACAGAGAATAGTGATAGCACAACTGATCAGGAGAATACTGATCTCAAGCAGAGCTTTAGTGACTGTCAAAGACAAGACAGCACTCTTGAAAACTGTTGTCAGGTTGGCAGCCCAATATCCTATCAGGGTATTGTACTCCAGAACATAAGCGGTTAACGAATGAGAGGTTGAGCTTCGAAGGGAAGACTAAGAGTCTCAATGGCCAGTTATCAGATGACAAGACGAAAAGCAGGCAAGGTGGGGTAACTGTAGAGTATAGAGAACTGAATATGAGAACAACTCATGATATTCCGTGTGCAGGGCACGTGGGAATAATGCGTACACAGCAGAGAGGCATGTTCCAGTTTTATTGGCCAGGATTCAGTAAAGATAGCAGGCTAAACAGAGAATCCTGTAAACCCGTGCAAGCTACAGAGATGGAAGTTGGGCCATTTAAAAAGGGTGTTAATGACATCACTGACCCAGCGTTAGTGATATCCAGTAGGTATTCTAGGTATATCTTGACCATGATTGATTGTCACACGAGATGGCAGAGCCCGTACCTGTCAAACATAGTACAATAGAAGCGGCGACTGGCTCACTATTAGCGGTATTTGCTAGTTTGGGTTTACCTAATGATATTTTGCCTGACAATGGGTGACAATTTACGTTTCAGATGATTAGAGATGTGAACAGGATGTTACACATCACGCAGTTCCATAATAGAGTCAAAAAGAAGTTTGTGTCAGCCATTACATCAGTGTGGGCTGTGTGGACACAGAAGGGCAGACCCAACAAGGTGGTGTGTAACAAAACTCAGACGTAGTCAGCTATTTTTGAATAATCGACGGGACCTGGTGGATGTGTGACACATGAGAAGAATCCAGTCATTCATTCAGGGCTTCAGATCAGCAGTGAACTCTCGCCACCAGAAACTAGAGGTTCAAGTTTCAACGTGAGATTCGAGCGATCATGGAGTCTATGTATCCAACGGTCGATGTGCTCCATGGACAGATAAATCATTGGGTAGACATCAGTGACACTAGCACATACAGCTGCAATGAGGAACTCGCGTATTCATCGAGGGAGTATTTTACGACTGGAGTGTTTTTATGTGGTGTGATACTGCTACATGGAGAGGACAATACCAGCTTAGACTTGTCGTCCACACATCACCAAGGGCATGGATCCACGAGAACTATGAACTTTAATTTGTGTTTTGTTATTAGAGACGTTTAAACAGATATAACATTATGTATGGGAATACAGCGGCAATGTTCCGCTTCAACATTTGGCATTGATGTTGTATTGGATATACTATTATTGATCAACATGTGCAAGGTTACATTTGGTTTATGCATGGGGTATGTGTTAAGTTACTTGTGAGTATCAGCTGGATGAATGAGGGGGTGGTTGAAATGAACAAGAGATGGAGTACGAGGGAGACATTCTCGCGGCCACCCACGCATCGTTACTTGGTCATACATGTGGAGAAACATTACTTTCGTATCATTGGAAAACTTTCGTATCATTGGAAAACTATGTTTTCTTTTGAGGAGGGGGAAGGGGGGTAGTGTAACATGCATGGGTGTATAAAAAACTGGGGTCATTGTACTAGTTAAGAATTTACTAATAATAGCAGGGGTAAATGGGCCAGAGAAGAATGAGACGGGTGTTAGGTCAGAAGGTGGAGATAGGAATTTCCAAACAAAAATAGGCCCTAAAAACAATGGAGTATATATCACGGAGATGTTAGGCTAAGGCACGAAGGCGCATATGAATACGTGAGAGTAGAGCGGATGTGAGGTCAGAGAAGTCGATTAAAAAACTCTAGAACAATAGGTAAGACCCAACACATGGATGGCTAGAACTCGTACGGGCTAAGAGGAGGAAACTCATGAGATGCTAATACATGATAGCAGAATAAGAGACAATGGGAAACCTAAAAATGTAATGGTGGTGGAATGTAGAGTGGGTTGAAAAGGGTTAGGTGTGGTTCGTGGGAGGTCCGCGAAAAAGGGATAAAAAATCAGACAGTGGAGGGCTCAGGTCTGGCCCAGTACAGAGGATTTCAGAGCTGAGTTAAGTCAAGGAGAATTTACGGGGATCAGTGGAATTCTGAGGCTAAGTATTGGAGACTTAGCCAGGCTGTTAGCGGCAGTAGTGTCTGGACTACGATAAAGGGAACTAGCCAGTTAGTCGGGGTCTGGGCTGAGGAGGAAATCTCAGCCAGACATTCAGGGATTGTGAACATAGGAAAGACTCCGAGGAAATTAAGTGTGTACTTGTATCTATACTGAGACTGCCTGGAAATTCTGCCATGTTTTGTTTCATCATAGACCTGTGTCATTAATAAAAATGATGTGCGCGAAACGGTGTGATTTCTAGTTGCTATAGCTGTTCATAAGAACACATGAAGAGTGTTCATACAGACATACCACTAGATACAACCACAGCCACTTCAAGGAGCCGGTCTCCCTGGTCTAGGTGTTACACGACTTTCTCCGTAATTCCGTATACTCTCGTGAGTAACGTGACGTGTGCGAGAATCGGTAGCGGTTCTCTCAGCGTCGGTAACTTAGGGAGTATGCGAGCCGGTCACTCAGAAAGCAATGGCAAACTACTGAGCGTAATCGTGCCAAGAAATCAACAATCAGCTGAAAGATACTGATGTCGACAGCGATGTCCTGTAACTGCAAAGTATATGCGAACAATATATATATATATATATATATATATATATATATATATATATATATATATATATATATATATATATACATATATATATATATATATACATATATATATATATACATATATATATATATATATATATATATATATATATATATATATATATATACTCTGGAAGACCCCGCTATACGTCGCTTCGGTATACGTCGTTTCTCTATAACGTCGTTGTCACTCAGGGGACTAACTTCACTTTACGTCGCTACATTTCGCCATAACGTCGTTTTGAGGCTGGGTCAATTCATGCAGGTGCTTACAAAATCAATCAATCAATCAGGTGCCGTCTCCGCAATGAAGGTTGGCTGCAATAGATCTCCAACACTGTCTCTCGCCTTGACTGTAAATTCTGTCAGGCTGATGTTCGTCCGTCTCTTGATGTTACCCTCCCACTTGTATCGTTGTCTACCTCTCGCTCGCTTGCCCTCAACCTTGCCTTCCTGTGTGGTTTTTATAAAAGTATCATGTCTTTTAACGTGGCCGAAATATTTCACTTGTCTCCTTTTTATTTCTTTCATCAACTCTCTCTTCATTCCCAGTTTTTCTAGGACCTCTGCATATGATTTATTTTGTCTCCACGAAATACGACCTATTCGTCTGTATATCCACATCTCCAGGGCTTCTATGCGACTTTCTAGTTGCTTATTCAATGTCCAGGCTTCCGCGCCATACAGTAACGTTGAATATGCGTAGCATTTGACAATTCTCATTTTTAATGCGTTAATAATCTCTCTAGATGTTAATACTGATTTCATGCCGTTGAAAGCATTTTTGGCCATTCCTATTCTCTTTTTGATTTCCATTTCATTTCTGCCATCATCTGTTATTATATGTCCAAGATAAGAGAAACGTGTTACTTGTTCCACTGTGATGTTCATTGATGATCTTTCCTTTTCACTGCTAATTATCATAGTTTTTGTTTTTTGGATGTTAATATCTAAGCCACATTCTGCACTGGGCCTGTTTACTTCTTCCACAAGGTCTTGCAACTCTTGTTCACTTTCTTCTAGTAACACGGTATCGTCAGCATATCTAAGATTGTTTATGATTCTTCCATTGATGTTAAGTCCAGGCATTTAAACTTGTTTAAAAATTCTTTCTGTGTATACGTTGAACAGACTTTGGGATAGTACACATTCCTGCCGTACTCCTCTTTTCATCTCTATAGGCGACGAATAGCTGACAAAATCAAAGAGAGTGCTAAAAACGTAACACATTTGAGTGCTTCCGTGATCACTCGTACCAGAAGAATTCTTATGGAAAACATGGAAGCACTATTGGCCGTCTGGATTGAAGACGAGAACCAACGGAATATGCCTGAGAGCAAGATGGTTATGTAAGAGAAGGCAAAGTCTGTCTATGAAGACATAGCTAAGAAAGTGAATGAGAGCAGTACTAGTAGTGCTGATGATAAATTTAGAGCCGTTCGTGGTTGGTTTTAGCGCTTTAAGAAGCGTTCACACCTGCACAACATTCAGACAACAGGTGAAGCGGCGAGTGCTGATACTGCAGCTGCAGAGTTAAAGGCCATGATTGAGGAGGGTGGTTACTGTGCAGCAGACATTAGACAAATCTTTTGTTCAAGCAAAAAAGAGCTAGGAAAAGAGTCAGGAAGAGGTTACAGGTTCATCCTCAGATAAGAGGCAGAATTTAAATGCCTTTACGTCGCAATAATTCTACCACTCATCCTCCAACCCATCTCTATTTAGCCAATAAATATCAAAATAAACATTACTGTAATACACAATACAGTGTAAAACTGTCACTTACTGCCTATAGTACCTTGCGGTGTAGGACGGGAAAAGGGGGGGGGGGGGATGCCTTGAGCCTGAGGAATTAAAGCCGCATGGCTAGTGCAGTCGACGCGAACTGTGCAGGTTAGAGTGTTATTTTGCCCCGGATAGAAAAAACTCCACGCCTTACCGAGGATTCGAACCAGGGTCTCCAGAAGGAGAGCCCGGCATTCTAGCCACTCGGCCAGCCGCTCCGATTTTCATTTAATTCTATAGGAAATAGTGTTTCGCTATACGTCATTTTACTTAATGTCGCGTTAAAGAACGTTTCAAGAACTTAACCCCGTCGTTAACTGGGGCCTTCATATATATATATATATATATATATATATATATATATATATATATATATATATATATATATATATATGTGTGTGTGTGTGTGTGTGTGTGTGTGTGTGTGTGTGTGTGTGTGTTTGTGTGTGTGTGCTCGTTTATCACGTGCCAGCCGTTAGGTGTAGCTGTTTATGTCTCTCCAGAGACCTCTGTCCCAATTGTCCTGATTTAGCTCAAATGATATTCCGCTATGCCACAGTCGCAGTTCATTCTGTATTTTCTCTCTCAGTTTGCCTTTGAAAATTCTGCCAACCTTGTCGCGATGTTTTCCACTGCCACACACATGTATGTGTGTGTATATGTGTGTTTATACGTATATGAGTTTTTGTGTGTGTGTTTGGTGTGTGTGTGTGTGTGTGTGCGCGCGCGCGCGTGCGTGCGTGCGTGCGAACGCATATGTTTCTTCATGTTTCATATTATCAATCCATTTTGTGTAATTTATGAAGCTTAACTACAGACATGTATTTATACCTCTTTCTAAATGTATCCATGTTTAAGGCATTTCTGTATTCTTTCCTCTGCAAATTCACACTGTTCATCACTAATTTATGGCTTAATCTTCTTTCCGAATCTTCTCATAATTATTCTCAGTAATAGTGTTGTCAAAATGACTCATGAGACTTATTGTGCAATGCTTATTGTGTTTTTTTTTTTCACATTCTAAAGCATTTGGTTTCTTTGGCCGAGCTATAAAATTGGATTTTAGTAATTCACTGGGAATATGTCTACTATTGTAGATATCATTTGGACATTATTTTCATTATTTCGATTCCAAAATCTTCGAGGGACTCAATTGTCTCCAACGTAATTTTGTCTGGTCCGGGCGCCTTTCTTTTCTTCATGTAATATAGTGCATCGTCATCTTCCTTAGTAATTATTAGTGGCCATTATCATAGTCAGTATTTTGATTATTTACATCTGGTCTCCTGTCATCTTCAGTGTGTTATGCTATGAAATATAGCCACTTGTTCCATAAATATTGCGCCATTCCTTGATTTTAAACATTCAGTGGCATTTCGTGTTTTCTTGCTTATTAGGGTATTTATTTGTTGATAATGAAATGTGAGTCTTTTCCTTGATGTGTCCCAATGTTTGTGCATTTTCTGAGACATGCAGATGTCTTTAGTCTTACGCTTATTTACCTCAGTATTATATTATATTCTTCTTTTTCTTGTCCCCGCCTTCTGCAGAATTTCATGCGCAATCTATTTCTTATGTATAGGTTGAATAATTTATATTGATGTGTGATGTATTGACTACCGCAATATATTCCATTATTCATCAATAGTCTGTATTTTCTCCGTGACGTACTGTCTTTTCTGTAATAGTGTACTTTTCTCGTAATTTCTATGTTTTAAGTAATGCTCGATCTAACGTGATGTTTCTTCGTATCTTCTTTGTAGTTTTAAGTTTTAACCTCATCTTTCTAACAACTGGACGATGATCACGGGGACAGTCTACTCCTGGTGCAGTTTTTGCTCCTAGTAAACCGCTTCTGAATCTATTTGAAATCAGTATATAGTCATTTTCATTGCGCGCAATATCTCAAGAGTTTTTCGAAGTCCATAATCGTCAAGGGTGGTGTTTGAAACAGATGTTACCTATTATCATATATTCTGAGCACACTATTAATTTACACTCCCGTGTGTTGCCGGGGCCCATAAGGGAAGCAAAGAATAGCAACACTGTAGCCTACCACGCATGTCGTAAGAGGCGACTAAGAAGGCTATGGTTCCGTCGCCCTGCTACTGAGTGAGTGCGTGGCGCAACACTGTGAGCTGTGAGTTTTGTGTGAAATGCTTTTGAATCTGCCCAAGGTTTTTTGGAACGTGACTGCATGTTCGGAGCGATGGCAGCTGGCTATGTCCCAGAGTTGACCGGTTTTTGCCTTATGCAGAAATGCGTGGCTGCTGGGCTTCTGGTTGACTGCCACTGCCATCGACGATGAACTGTATTTTCGTGGACTGTGTGGGTGAACATCTAGGAAACATCCAGATGGGAAAATGACTGCCGATTCCATAAGAGATAAACTGGATGTTTCGTGGGGGACTATTGTGTTGACATTCTGGCGGCGGCATTATGCACAGTGTATCTGTGCGGGCTGTTGTTTGTCGAGACTCCTGTCTTTTCCACTTTTCACATTGGGCAGTGGGGAGCGTTTTATGTGATATTCACTGGCACAGGAACGGAGCATAATGGGGACGACCCGTTGCTGTGAAGTTGGAACTGTGACTAACTAACTAACTATTAATTTACACCTCTCTCATCCCTTTTACCTAGGCCATAGCCACTGGTTACGGCGTTCATTTTTTCGTTGCCTACTTTTACATCTTTCAGGATGTATTTTAGGATCCTCGGCGGTGCTACGGAGTTCGTGCACTGAGCTGAGTTTCTCCAGACTCAGGTTTGAGTTAGGAGGAGAACGGAGCACTTATGGGTTGCACTCGTGTGCCGTGATGTTGATCCATCGACTAAACTAAACTAAACTAAACTACTTTTACATCGAAGTCCTTTAGTATCACAGACATTTCAAAATGTTTTCAAAGGTCCAAGGCCATGTATAACTCATTGTAAAATATGTCTGTGTTTTTTTTCTGTGCTATCTGTTGTTGGAGAAAAGCATAAATAACATACACAACATAGACTACAACACTGTTCATCTTTATCTTCTCTAGCTGTCTTTTTTACTTCCTCCTCTTTCTCTCTCTCTCTCTCTCTCTCTCTCACGCTCTCAATCTCTCTCACTCTGCTCGGCCCTACTTCAGCCTAAACATTATAAACATGGCTGTCCCACGAGGGGGGATTTGCATACAAGAGGAGACATGTTCTGTTATCAGTTTATTTCGACGCCAAGAGTTGAAGCGTATACAAATCCATGGGTGATTGAAGGCCCAGAACCGTGATGTACGCCTGTCACTCTGGTGGGTGTAAGAATCGAGTTAGTGGAGTACCGTTCACCGAGTTGCAATCGCAAAGTCGAATGAATTCCTTTAGTATCATCGTTAATTCGAAATGCTTGCAATAGTCTAAGGGCACGTCTAACTCATTGTGAAATATACCTATATCTTCGTCTGTGATATTTATTATCAATGCCCAGATGTTTCCATAGAAACTACTAAGAGTACTATTGTATGCAGTAGCTCTTTACGCTAAATATAATGTGTTAACCATATTAAATGCAGTAGGATTTTGCTGCCGGTCTCCCTGGCGAAGAGGTTAACGACTTTCTCCGTAACCCGCATATCCACTTGAGGAACACAGCTGCACGAGATTCGGCAGTGGATCGGGTCGTGTTGGTTACTTACAGGGTATGTGAGCTGGTTGCTCAGAAAGCAATGGCAAACTCTCATCTCATCTCATCATGTTCCTCTTGTACCTTGCGGTGTCGAGGTGAAGTATAAACAGCTGAAGAGTGCCCGCTTATGGGCTTCGTGTATCGATTTTCCCATGGACTCTATTATTCCTTGCGTCCATCGTTTACGTGGTCGGCCTTTTCCTCTGCTTCCCTTTGTCTGTACATCATTGCTTGTTGTGGTATACTGTTAGTTGGTAATCTACTTGCATGGCCAAACCATTTGACTTGCTGCTTTCTAATAAAACCTTGTTCAGCTACAACCTCCACTTTAGTCTTGATTTCCTCATTTCTGATCTTATCTCTTCTTGATACATTGAGTATTCTTCTCAGGAATCTCATTTCTGTTATTGTGATTTTTTTTTTCTCTTTTTCTGTCATTGTCCAGGTTTGGCATTGGTAACATAGAGTTGGTAGGAAGATTGTGTTGTAAAGTGCTTTCTCAGTAGTTATTGATACATGGTTGTTCTTTAGTGTTGGCGACATTTGTCCAATGATTTGGTTTGCCTTATTGCATCTATTTTCTATCTCGTCTTCTGATATGCCATTTTATGATATTATACTTCCTAGGTACTTGAAACTCTTTACTTGTTTCAGGGGATGTTCGTTTAAGTGCATCGTTATTGCTTTTTCTTCTTTAGTTAGAGTCATTACCTTTGAGCGTAATCTTGCAAAGAACAGCAACGGTAGCTGAAACATGCTGGTGTTGACTACAACGTCCTGTAAGGGATATGCAACTTTAAAAAGAAAGGAACTTGCTATGAAAAGGATGTAAATCAGCAAAATCACTATGTCCTGCGCACACAAAAGCAAGTTCAGATAGGGATTAAACGACTTTCTCCGTAATCCCATTTATCAACGCAGGGTAACGCAGCGCGCGAGAATTGGTAGCGGTTCTCGCCGCGTTGGTGACTTACGGGATAAGTGAGCCGGCCGCTCAGAAAGCAATGGCAAATTACTGAGCGTAATCTTGCCAAGAAATCAACAACAGCGATAAAATGCTGGTGTTGGCAGCGATGTCCTGTAAAGGATCTGCGGGGAAAAAAAAGTGTTCGTTGTGATGTTACGGGTTTGTGTGGTTAATGCTGCAGGAACCATACCGTATTGTTGTCTGTATGCCACGTTGTCATTCTGTCTCTGCTTATACTTGAGAAACACGTTCAAGGTCTCTTTGAAAACTGATAGTCATTAACGGTCAGGGCCACCGCGTTCTCATACCTACAAACGTTATCACTAATGAATGCAGCTGGCAACATCGCTCGGCTGTGAAAAGGTGTTTTTGAAGAAAGTTGGTGACTTCCATATTGAGGTCATTTTCCTAACTGGTTCGAAGAAGACAGCAAATGTGACGCGATAGATACATAAATATGCTTGCACACTCAAACAGATTCGGTTGTTATAATTGACATGACTGATTGCGTGTGTACCATTTGCCAATATCTTTGTCTATATGAAGATAATTAGTGCAATATTCTTTCATTGATTGTTGTATCTGAATTATAAGACCAACTATGACATTTACAAGTACAAAGTGTTGACTTTAAAACCACCATGTTAGTGTGTTTGTGTATCTAAAGCGCTGGAGAGATCTCAGTGCAGCATGTTTGCTCAGTCTATATCATGGCATAGAAGGTGCTCATTACATAACCTGCCTACTCTCTATGCACATTTTCGATATGATCATCATCATCAAGTGCCCTGCTGGCTTGCTTAGGCGTTCATGTATCTCCGCAAATCTCGGTCTTTGGATTTCTGGATCTCTACGGATGATATTCCTCCATGCCTCTGTCTCAGTCCATCTAGCATAATTTCTCTTGGTCTGCCTTTGCTTCTCTTTCCCTTGATCTTTCCAGCTGTCACAATGTTCTCCATAGCCTCACTTCTCCTCACATGACCAAAGCAAGCGGTTTAATTTTCAATGTGTGTGTGTGTGTGTGTGTGTGTGTGTGTGTGTGTGTGTGTGTGTGTGTGTGTGTGTGTGTGTGTGTGTGTGAAAGAGTCTATTTTAAATGTTATTGGCAACATTCATTCATTCATTTATTCATTCATTCATTCATTCATTCATTCATTCATTCATTCAGTAGCATATCCATTGCAGAACCTCGCTCGCATAACAACCTTCCGGAAAACTTGTCGGTCATAAGCAAGATGTCCGGTGTCCGATACATCCATCTGGAGATCATCTGCCGCATCCTACACCAATCTTCTCTTTTGCTTCCCTCTTCCTCTCTTCCCGGGCATATACCCCTCCATTGCTGATCTCTCCAAACTTTCATGACGTTTCAAGTGACCACATTACTTCAATTTTCTTTGTTTTAAGGTCTTTAGAAGTCATCCTTCTTCAGTATTCAGATTTTGCCGTATGGATAAATTTTTTCTCTTCTGTATCCAAGATATTCTTAGAAACCGTCTACATTATTTATATTCAAAGGCATTTATGCGCTGTTCAGTTTGTTTAGTAAGTGTAAAACATGAATAGTTTAGTTATATATTTATTAAAATTATCAACCTTTTATCATTATTATGTTATGGGACCTACATTGTTCTGAAGATCTTGAAAACAATAATTCGACGAAATCTTGCTGAAGTTCCTGCGCCACTTCAAAACGAAGTGTTCATTTTTAACAAATTACAACAAAGTGAAATCCTTTTTTAAGAGAAACGAACGGAATTTCCCAAGTTGCCAATTTCCAATTCTAGTAGAATAATTTCAGTCTTAGAAATAATGTACTAAAATTTTATTCCTTAAACCTCATGAAACCAAAAAATAAACGGTATATCGCTTCTTACAAAACGTTATCATGACGATTGCATTCGTTATTTTCCTGATATTGCATAATGCAATTTACATCGACGATGAATGATAGTTACCCAAGATAATTTTATAAACGTGTCAATAATATGAGAAGCATGCCCCAGCCACCAGGCACCAGACCCAGCCACCATCATAAACAGCAAAAGGGGTATACCTTTATTCAATCCACAACAAAGACTAGCAAGTTGGTCAGAATATTTTCAAGAACTACTTAATCCTACACATAAAAGCATAGAAAACCTAACTTTTGTGCCTAAAAGCTTGGACAACAAGAACTAAACTTCATCCCTGCAAAGGTCAAATCAGTTATACATAAAAGTCCTTAAAAAAAGCACCGGGTCTGGATGGAATAACCACAGCAGCTATTCGGGCATGTCGGAAAACATGAGTTAAATGGCTGACAAGACATTTTAAAATAGCGTAGGAAGACAGAAAAATCCCAGACGATTGGCAACAGGCAGTAACAGTACCAACATGGAAGGGGAAAGGCAATATGAGAGAGTGCGAAACATACAGAAATATATCACTCCTGAGTCATATAGTGAAAATGTACGCAAAACTATTGGAACAAAGAGCTACACCCATAGTTGAACAACAGTTAAGCAAAGTACAATTTGGCTTCAGAAAAGGTAAAAGTTGCACTGATGCACTATTCACGCTTGAAAAATATGTGAAAACCCCATCGAATGTAGTGATCAGCAGAATATTATGTTTGTAGATCAGGAAATGGCTTTCGATAGAGTAGACAGATACAAATTATGGACCATCCGAGAAGACTGTGGGATAAAAGAACAATTGCTAGAAAACATCATAGCCATTTACGACTCGAGCCAAAGTGCAGTAAGAACACAAGAAGGTATATCAGACATTTCCAAAGCCAATACAAGAGTAAGACAGGGATGTGTGCTCTCTTATCTGCTATTTAATATCTACACAGACAGAATATCCAAAGAAGCAAGCCTTAACAGACTCTGACAAGTGTTTCAAAAGCTGTATGAAACCTTTACGTTCA
>OY992876.1:284222139-284302139 GCA_963921405.1 Cepaea hortensis
AATAACAAGTAAACTAGGCCACACTTATTGTCGCATTATATATGAATTGTGCATTGCATGGTTTATGATATAAGTTGTCTATATATATATATATTAGCCAGTACGGACGGATTAGCGTCACAGCCAGTAGAAAACAATAGAAAGCTCACAAAAAAGTAATACAACGCGTCAGCTATAAGGCAGAAAACCTCACCGAGCAAATATGACAAGAAATAAGAGTCAAATATTAGCCGAAAATGACAACAGAGCAGAAAAAAAATAGTCATATAATAAAATGATTAATAAAAAAAAAACTAATACAGAGGGTTTGGTACCAATCAATCACATACGTCCCCTCATTCGGGTTTTGTCAATTTGGTTGGGTAAGCTTGTCAGTTTTAGCATTTGAGGGACTAAGACTATAGATTATAGATTAGTTAGCCCAGCCCTCCCATAGGCTGGTGCTACACGACGTTTACCGCAGGTGTAGACAGGAGTGCGTTCCTGACATATAATAATTTTTTTTTTTATATTTTGTGTGTGATTGATAGGAGACCAAACCATCAGATTAGCATAGCAGTAGGAATAGATTATATACATATGACTCATGGACTCTGAACTGCTACTTGTCAGGCTGGTTAAACTGACTACGGTCAAAAATGGTTGCACAATTTCAAGGGGGAGGGGGCATGCTGCCAAGTAGCAGGCCAGAGAATATGACGCAAAAGTAAATTCGCGACGAAATCGCGAAACCAATGTATCGAATTGGCTGACGTAGAACAGAGAACCCGTCAGGAGAATTGTCAACAACAACAAAGATTCGAATCACAGAGCTCCACCAGAGAAGCAGCACGTTGAAGTTGTCTGGAACTTAGAAAGATATTTACTGGCAGGACAACCGTACTCATGGCCAACACATATTAGAAAGGAGAACCAGAATAGTATGGCATCTTACATGGCAAAAGAAATATCTTTGACAGATGCGGAATATTAGAATGAAACTTAGAATGTTACAGCAGAAGGACACTTTGGCAACCTTGCAAAGGACAGAAGGACTGCGAAACGGACTTGATAGTTCTTAGTAGCTAGTCTGGTCAACAGTTGATGATTTATAATTAATGTTACTATGACCGTCCCTACGGAAAAAATAGACACGGTCGAAACCAGTTATGATTTCATGAATTTTCTGATTGATCATGCAGCACGAGAATATGGGCAAATAAACTTGGCCCCATCAATTAGATTGCCGGCCTTCGAGTCCTTTCATTGATGTTCAGTTGATGCTTCGTTGCCATTGCTGGATTGTTTCTGCAAACCCTGGACCTTTTTTATTTGAGCTTATTCTGTTGAAGTTACGCAGGACAAATCTCAGCAAAAGACATTGTACAATCGAACAGAATAATACTATCAAGTGCCACCCATCGGGCGCTGGAACGCTAATTCGTCCTCCCCATGACGCTTGACGGCAAAAGTTGAAGATGATGACGACGACGACGACTTCGAGGACGACTTCGAGGACGACTTCGAGGACGACGACGACGACGACGACGACGACTTCGGCGACGACGACGACGACGACGACGACGACGACTTCGACGACGACGACGACGACGACGACGACGACGACGACGACGACGACGACGACTTCGACGACGACGACGACGGCGGCGGCGGCGACGGCGGCGACGGCGGCGGCGGCGGCGACGACGACGACGACCACGACGACGACCACGACGACGACCACGACGACGACACATATGTAAATTATTATTACTTTATTCCTTTCTGTTTTCTCTGAAAGTGTTTGTTCGACTCCAGAAATGTTGAGTTTTAGATCTAAATTTGTTAATTACGCGGTAAACAATTTTACCACAATGTTCCATTTAAAAAGTAAGCGGTTACAACCTAGGTCGGTTACTTTTAGTTATTGCGCTAACTGGCAAGCACATTGAAGTATGTTGACTTTCAATGAATAATTAAACACAGAAGAAATGATTGCTATGAAAATATTGGCCTTATTAAAGTTGATTGATTGATTGATTGATTGATTGATTGATTGATTGATTGATTTAGGAACCGACATCACAGCATTCGGGGCACTCCGTCCCAATCCTCAGGAGCCAGCGAAGAGTTCCAACTCCAATAGTACCAGTAGCAATCTGATTATATGTGCGTCTCGCCTTTCCTCTAAGCGTCGAGCATCGGCCAGATCCCCTCGTCACTCCTCGCTGTCGCATTCTTGCCAGACCATGGTGATCCATTTGCTCCTTTGAGGTGTACACGTGCTCCCACAAGGCCGTAACCACGTGTGCCTTATCATGCATCAATACTCCACCAAGTTTTGCAGAGCCAGCCAATCTGTCCGCCTGTTCATTCCCCAGCACACCAGCATGCCCAGGAGAAAAGATCCAGACGATGCTTGCCACCCATGACTTCTTAAGCTTGCCTGTCCTCATCCTACTCGGCATGCTTTCTGAGTCAGTTACAATCACGATGTGTGTTTATCGTATTCTCAATCCAGCGGAAAGCTGCACTGACTGCCTCCACCTCCATTCTTAAACTAGATGTTGTGGTATCATATGCCAGGCTCTCCTGCACCAAACGTCGACCATTAACCTTTGCCAAGAACCCTCAGACACTTCTACTAGCTCTCGACACCGAACCATCTGTGTAGATAATCACATCACCCGGGCGAGCATTGTCCTGAATTAGTTGCTGGATTTCCACTTCCGTGGCCCCTGCTGGACACTACCTGCACTCCCGGCTCAATGTGATTATAACTCTGCACAAGTCTAACTGCTCCGCTGGCACTCTGACCCACTCCTCTCCTCGCCTAATGTTCTCCAAGATGCACACCTGTCTGATCGTATCCTCCGTCCTGAGCCATCCATGATTTCCCTCTTATCAGTCGGTGGCCCTTAAATGCGTCCAGCGCCTCATGCAACGGATGATCTGTGTCAGCAGCTACTCTGAGGTATGCCTTCGCCTGCATCACCTTGAGCCTACCAGCAACAGTCGGCAAACCAAGGATGTACCGCATACACACCACTGGAGTGTCTCTGGTGCATTTCAGAATGACCGGCATAGCCTCGTTCTGTATGCGCTCTAACTTCACCAGCTGACTCTTTGAGACAGTGAGCAGTCCTAGTCCATAATCAATCACTGAGAGGATCAAGTGCTGGTATAGTCTGAATAGCATTCTCTGCTCCATGTTCATTGCAGCCATAGTTTTAAGTGCATTGAGTCCCTTTTGAGATCTTGTCACAACCGTCTCCACATGATCCTTGAAGGACAGGCTCCTGTCAAGTGTGATTCCCAGATACTTCAGTTTGTTCTCTCTGTTGACGCCTCCAACATCTATCGTGAGGTTGGAATATCAGCTCTCACAATCTTGTTGTCCAGAGAGCACCACAAAACAGGTGCCTTTTCCGTGTGGATGACAGCACCCATTTCAGTGCACCAGTCAATCACTTTGTCTACTGTCACCTGTAGCTCCTCGGCTGTTTGTTCCCTATCTCTTGCCTGCCTGTATGCAAGAATATCATCTGGAAATGTTAGTATCTGTCCAACCCCTGGTGCTTCTAGGTTTGCAATTTTGCTCGTGTACACGTTAAAGAGCACCGGTGAGATTGCGGATCCTTGTGGCAGTCCCGGGGTTAAAATATGTGGCTCTGGGGTCCATGCACCCAGACGGAGAGCAATCCGACGAGAATGCAGGACGGCCGCTATCCAGTTCACCAACCAGGGATTGGCCCCCTTCTCCATCAGTGCGGTCATCAAAATATCATATCGAACTCTAATGTAGGCATTCTCGAGATCAAGCGCTGTCGCCATCGTTTCCTGTCTACTCTGGAATACCTCATAAACGTCAAAGGCAAAAGTGGCTGCATTTGACCAGGTATCTTTTCCTTGCCTGTAGCTCCCCAGGCCTCTTGGAAGAAACTTCCCCCTTTCCAAAAAACTCTTGCAGCTTGACAGCGACTATCGTCTCTAAAACTTTCCCAAATGTATTTTGAAGGGTGATGATCCTAAAGCCGCTAAGCTTTGAAAGATCCTTGAATGGTTTTGGGAGAGGGATGAGACAACTGTGTACCCAATCCTGCGGTACTGATGCTGTCCTAATGCTATGGTTAAAGCAGTCGGTCATCTCCTTCAGGTCTACATCGCTCAAAGCCTTTATGTGGCCATACCTGACCACATGAGGCCCTCGTGCCGTATCTTTTGTCTTTTTCAAAATATGTTTAACACCTTCAACCCGTATGATGTCTTCATAAGGCATATTCTCCATTGTGTCAGATAATTCCTCCCCTCACAGGGAGTCTCTGTAGCGAAGTGGCCAAGCCGTTTGACTCGTGCTCCGAAGGTTGTGGGTTCGATTCCGGGCCGCACCCTTCGGTTTACGAGTTAAATGTTTCGGAGACTCCTGTGGGTCGTCGCTAAAAGCTACGGAGTTCGTGCTTTGTGCGACGCTTTCCGCGCTGCGGAAAGAGACCGAGCCATATGGGATAAAACCCGGTGCGATGAAGTCGACCCTGTCGACTTTTAAGCGACTTATTTTTAATTCCTCTCTAACTGGATCCCTGGTGTCCACATCATCATGATTGGTCTGCTCTAAAAATCTCTGGAGAAACGCCTCCCCTTTCTCTTTGTCTGTTGTCACGCGCATCCCATCATCTCTACAAATTGTTCCCACTGTCATAGGCCGATCTTTTCTTTGTATTTGTCTGAGTAGTTTCCAGAATTTTCGCAGTGTTTTATCACCTCCAATATCATTCATGAAACATTCCTATTTTGCCTTTTTGGCCTCTGCAGCATAGCGCTTGAAAACCTCCACCTTGTCTTTCTTGACATTTTCCACCGTGTCCACTTCCTCTCGTGAGCTTATAAGTGTCTGTCGCACTTTCCTTAGCTGCTTCACTGCAGCTCTCTTTGCTTTCCAAGCCTGGTCTACTTCTGGGGTCCACCATGGGGTCTTGCAAAAAAGGAGTTTTAACAGCCCTGTTGCATGCCCCCTGTCTGATGCGTCCAAGAAGGCTGTCGGTCCACTCATACCGGAAGGCCTTGCGCGCTCTCCCAGCCTTAACTTTCCTGGATTTAGAGATCAGGACTGAGCATGACATGTGATCACTCCCATGGTCATTCAAAACAGTCCACTTTACATCAAGGACTGATAACTGGGAGACCAGTGCCAAGTCAATAGCTGTGTCCGCATCGCCAGGCCTCATTGCCATTCTAGTAGGCCTACCATCATTTATGCAGACCACATCGGAGCCCACCATGGCATCCGCAAGGGCAATTCCTTATCGATTTTCTCCACTGCTGTTCCTCGCATTGAAGTCTCCACAAATGAGTAGCCTATCACCTGGTAATTCCTCTAATTCCTTAAGCCAGTCCAAGTGTTCCTTTCTGACAAAACAGTCCACTGTGGCAGATACATTTATGATGTTCCAACTTAATCCCCCAATCCCCATTTGTATACCCTGGACCTCTCTTGCACTGTGATTCCACTGGATCAAGTCAAGTACCACATGCTTCACTCCTTCCTTCACCGGCAGACCTTGCCCATGTGTTATATAACTGTCGTACCCAGGGCAATGGTATTTACATGGTTGAGACCTAGTCTCTCCACTTTTCGTCTTGTTCTCCGGGCGCCTGCCCTCCTATTGCTATGCCTTCTTTTCACACGATTTCCTCGTCTTCTCCTCCTCACTCACTCTTCGCTAGCCACTGAAGCATGTGTCAAGCGCAGAGCACGTGCTCCGTAGCTCCGGCTACGATTCCCTTGTTTAAATAATACCATATACATTTTGGATATTGCAGGAAATGAGAGCGATCATCCTAATAGAGCCTGCCTGCTAGGGAAGGGGCAGGGGATGTCCCTCAGGAGTCCATACGCATAAAATTAAGAAGTGTTCTTTTTATAAAATACTCGCTTTACCGTACTGTGTTAGCTGCTCAATTCGACAACGAATTATATAAAGAGGGTTAACATAGTGAAGAGGCTATTTGGCGAAGGAGTTACGGACGCAGTTCGTAATCCCGCATGACACGTTCATAACACAATTTCAGGCTATGTGGCTGCAGACTGTCTTGGGTTGGTTACATTGGCACCTTTCCGTCTTCACAGACGATAGTTTGGTACATTGTGCTTCAAACAGGCTTAATAACTACGACCCATGGCGGTGACGAGTGTGGCTGATAAGGCCAATTGGTGCTGCAAATGTTTGGTCCACAGTGGATGCATGTGAAAACCTAGTCATTTCCACCATCATGCACCATCTTACGTCTCACACTCTCGGTGTGTGACTTATCTGCAATAATTTTCTCCTTTGTCTTTATTCCATTTCTGATGTTTGCCCTCCATGCAACACGTTCAGCGGCGACTTGCTCCCAATGTGCATTATCAATGCCTGTATCAATCATGTCCCGCTTACACACATATTTGTATTGTAGTAGAGGCCGACACTGACATCTCCTACCCATCTGTAATTCACCAAAAAGGATGTCCTTTGGTATTCTACCATCATCCATCCTCCTAACATGTCCTATCCATCTAAGTCTACGAAGCACACCGTCACACAACCTGATCTTTCCAATACTTCAGTATTTGTGATTTTGTCTTGCCATTTAATACCAAGTATTCTTCGCAGACACCGCATATGAAAGCTGTTTAAACGTTTCTCTTAGTGTAAGTAAGTTGTCCAGGTTTCCCTGCCGTAAAGAAGAGTACTAAGGACACAGGCTTGGTAGACGAGGACTTTTGTTTTGGCAGTAAGCTTCCTGTTCTCCCAGACTCTTTTTGCTAACATGTTCATTGTTGTTGCTGCCTTACCAATCCTGATGTTGATTTCCTGTTCTAGGGATAATTTGCTATTTACCTCTGATCCTAGAATATGTAAAATGGTCAACTATCTCCAGTTCGGCGTCGTCAATAAAGATTGATGGTATCCCATGTGCACCTTGTGACATAATCTGTGTCTTCTTTTTGTTAATTGTTCAACCAAATTCAGAACAAGCATTGGAGAGTAGATGTTGTAATTCTTCCTCAGAGTGGGTCGTAACTGCAGCATCATCCGCAAAAAGCAACTCTCTTATTAGTACCCTCCTAATTTTGGTCTTGGCCTTCAATCTCTGAGCATTATAGAGGCCGTCAGCTGAGCTTGAGTGAATGTATATACCGGCATCCTGATCACGAAAGGCATATTTCAGTAGAAGTGAAAAGTATAATCCAAAGAGGGTGGGGATAGTACACAGCCTTGCTTAACTCCACTCTTGATTTCAAACTCTTCTGAAGTTGCACCATCAAACTTCATTATACCCTTCATGCCTATGTGGAACGAATCCACAATGGACAGAAGAATTGTTGAGCAGCCAATCTTCTTTAGTGCTTTAAACAGACCCTCACGACTGATCAAATCAAATGCATTTGTGAGGTCGATGAAGGCAATAAACAGTGGTTGATTTTATTCACGATTTATATTGGGGGGTACGGGGTGTCAGGCATTGGTAGCACCTTTGGTAAGGATGGCTCTCATGTCCTTTCAGGACCCATCCCCCACTGGTCCAAGTCTGACACCCAGCTCGTGCCTGTGGCTCCTAGTAGCTGTCAGCATGCGACAGCGGCCACCCCCCGGGCAACAGCTGTGAGAGGCTGGCTAAACCAGGCATGGGTATCCGATTTGGTGTCAAACCAAGAGGTAAACTAGGGTATGCCTACCCAGCATGTGAAGACAGGATTCGGCAGACTGCGCGGAAGAAATCATTCCTGATTCAACGGGCAAGACGGCGTTTACCTGCAAAGCGTTGTGGAACGTAATGAGCACGGCAAGGCACGTAGAGCGCCCTGGTCATCCACTGCACCTGTATTCGTCTCCAATCGTCTCGACTTGTCTTGCCACTGGACTCAGATGGACTCAGGCGAGAGAGTGAGGTCGACGAATTGCGCAACTCTTCCTCACTTTAATCCAAGTCATCGCGCAAGTCATTCTTCATCCAACGTCACATATCACCTTCAAGCCCTGTGGCGATGGGCGAGCGGCAAAGCGGCAGGCGTGGGTACGCTGGCAGCCGTAGTCGCAGACCTGCACACAGGCGGCTCAGGCCATATGGTCGTCTTCTACTGACCGGAGCAGCAGTGGGATTCGGCAGCCCCCTGAGCGACTGAGCAGCCCTCTATAGGAACACACTGCTCACCTCCATAGCATGAGGAAGGGGCTAGAAAAGGTGCCCTAAACATTGTCTGCTTCATCACTACCTAACCAGCTAGCCGCGGTTGGTGGGTACCCTTAACTGCGGTCGACATACAAAGAAAGATAAAACAAGCAAAGCTAAAAGAGTAAACCATATTCCCTTAACAATTGGAACTTGGAATGTACGCACCCTACTTGACAGAGACGGCGCGTCGGGTCCAGAGAGACGAACAGCACTGATTGGGAAAGAGCTGGGCAGGTACAACATCGACATTGCAGCCTTGAGCGAGACACGACTTGCAGAAGAAGGCCAAATCTGTGAAATTGGTGCCGGCTACACATTCTTCTGGAGTGGAAGGAAAAGCGAGGAAAGACGCCAATCCGGTGTGGGATTTGCCATTAAGTCGGCCCAGGTCGGCAAATTAGCTGGATTTCCAAAGGCTATAAACGACAGGCTCATGACCATGAAGTTGCCCCTGCTGAATGGAAGGAAGCACGCAACCATTGTGAGTGTCTACGCACCAACTATGACCAACGAAGATGATGTCAAGAACAAGTTCTATGAGGACCTGCACAGTGTATTAACATCTGTTCCCAAAGGAGACAAACTTATACTCCTTGGGGATTTCAATGCCAGAGTAGGCATGGACACCACCTCTTGGAGTGGCATCATTGGAAAGCATGGAGTTGGAAATTGTAACAGCAATGGACTCCGCCTCCTTCAGACATGTGCCGAACATGATCTCGTGATTACGAACACAATTTTCCGTCTCCCCATGAGAAATAGGACATCGTGGATGCACCCTCGCTCGAAACACTGGCACCTCATTGACTATGTCATTGTCAGGAGGAGTGACAGACAAGACGTTCGAGTCACAAAATCCATGTGTGGTGCCGAATGTTGGACAGACCATCGTCTCATTGTCTCGAAAATGAACATCCACATCAGGCCACCACGGCGTCCTCAAGGGGCGAAAATGCAAACAAAGCTAAATGTCACCCGCCTAAACAGCAAGAAAATGCAGCAGTCGTTTGAAAATATGCTGGAAGACCGCCTCAAGCCCAATGCTGATGCTAAACAGGATACAGAAACAGAATGGAGAGCCCTAAAGGACACAATTTACAACACTGCTATGGAAATCCTGGGTCCAGCCCCCCGAAAGCATAAAGACTGGTTTGATGAAAATTCCGAAGACATCAACCAATTGCTGGCCGAGAAACATCTTCTCCTCAAGGCACATTTGAATGACCCAAAGTCAACATCAAAAAAAGATGCTTTCAAGAACATTCAGAGAGTAGTGCAGCAGAAACTTCGGCACATGCGGGACTCCTGGCTGAGCAGCAAAGCTGATGAAATTCAGGGCTTTGCTGACAGACATGATATGAAAAACTTCTACGACTCACTGAAAGCGGTCTATGGTCCTTCATCACCAGGCATAGTTCCCCTTCTCAGTGCAGACGGGGGAACATTGGTCACCGATAAGAAAGAAATCCTCCAACGCTGGGCAGAGCATTTCAGCAAAATCTTAAATGCAACTTCCTTCTTCGATGATGAAACCATCAACTGCCTTCCTCAAGTTCCCACCAATGAGACACTTGGTGACCTGCCAACCATAGTGGAAATAAACAAAGCCATCCAGCAACTCTCCAGCGGCAAGGCACCTGGTCCTGACTCCATCCCAGCAGAGATATACAAGGCAGGTGGGCCGGTCCTAACAGAGCAGCTTCACCAAGTCTTCACAAACATATGGATGAACGAGACCATGCCACAAGATTTTAAGGACGCGTCAATAGTCCACCTTTACAAACGTAAAGGAAACCGCCAATCCTGTGACAACCACCGAGGCATCTCCTTGCTCTCAATTGCAGGGAAGATACTCGCCAGAATTCTTCTCAATCGCCTCACAGCCCATCTCGATCAAGGTCTTCTTCCTGAGAGTCAATGTGGCTTCAGAAAAGAACGTGGAACTGTTGACATGATTTTCGCTGCAAGGCAGCTGCAAGAGAAATGTCAGGAACAGAACTGCGAAATGTTCTCCACTTTCATTGACCTTACCAAGGCTTTTGATACAGTCAGCAGAGAAGGACTGTGGAAGATTATGGCAAAATATGGCTGTCCACGAAAGTTTGTCCAAATAGTGCGGCTATTTCATGACGGCATGCAGGCAAGAGTACAGGAAAATGGTGAACTGTCTGAACCCTTTCCTGTAACCAATGGAGTGAAGCAAGGATGTGTCCTGGCACCAACACTGTTCAGCCTCATGTTTTCAGCCATGTTGATGAATGCCTTCGAGAACGACGACATTGGAATAGACATCAACTACCGTATGGATGGAAAGTTATTCAATCTCAGAAGGCTGAAAGCTAAAACCAAAATTGACAGCGGCACCGTCAGAGAGCTCCTGTTTGTTGATGATTGCGCTCTATACGCCAACTCAGAGGCGGACATGCAACATAATGTTTCAGCTTTCTCACATGCCTGTGCCAACTTTGGGCTCAATATCAACTTGGAGAAGACTGTAGTTATGTACCAGCCAGCTCCAGGGAATAATCACACTGTGCCGAATATCAAAGTGAATGATCATAGACTAAGTGTTGTGGACAAATTCACCTATCTTGGCAGCACTGTGTCACAAGCTGCCACAATCGATGACGAAGTGAATGCAAGAATCTCCAAGGCCAGTGCAGCCTTTGGCAGACTGTACAAGAATGTATGGGACAGAACTGGAATAAGCCTGCAAACAAAGCTAAAAGTCTACAAAGCAGTTGTATTATCCACACTGCTATATGCTTGTGAAACCTGGACTGTTTATCAGCGACACGCTAGGAAATTAAACCACTTCCACACAGTCTGCCTAAGGAAGCTACTGAAGATTAAATGGCAAGACAAGATTCCAGACACTGAAGTCCTAGAAAGAGCATCCATGCCCAGTATCCACACTCTACTGATGAAGAATCAGATTCGCTGGGCTGGTCACTTGACCCGCATGCCAGATCACAGGCTCCCTAAACGAATTTTCTACAGTGAACTGCGTTGTGGTAAACGCTCCCAAGGTGGCCAGAGGAAACGCTTTAAAGACACTCTGAAAATTTCACTGAATGCTTTTGGAATTCATCATGACACCTGGGAGGCTGCAGCCAGAGACCGAAATTCGTGGCGTGCATCATTGCGCAAAGGTGCAGTCATATGTGAGGCAACCAGGACTGCAAGAGCTGTGAAGAAAAGGCAGGACAGAAAAACCACTGCAGGAAATCCTCCTCCAGAGACGTCAAGCATTCTTTGCCCACATTGTCAAAGAACATTTAGAGCCAAAATAGGCCTTATCAGCCATCTTAGAACCCACGGCTCCACACCTTCAACCCCACTGGATGAAATGAATGGTCATCATCATTCTTGATGGACAAACAACAACACAGGGTTATGATGCTTCAATCTTTGAAATCCTGTGGGACTTGTCCTTCTCGCCAGCATAGCTCTATTAGCAGGTGGATCTGTAGAGTGAGTGTGTCTTGCTCACTCCTGATCTTCTCTATTGGAATCCCATCCTTACCAGGAGCCTTGCCAGATGCAAGTTCATCTATAGCACACTTAACTTCTGATATGGTGGGAAGTGTGTCCATGTGGTCAAGAGTTGGCAGTGCCTCTATGGCATTGAGGGCATCATCCGCTAGCTTGGTCTCACTTGAGTAAAGCTCTAAATAGTGCTCTACCCGTCTATCCATATGCTGTTTCTTATCAGTGATGATTTCTCCAGTCAAGGTTTTCAGTGGTGCACTTCTTTTGATCATTGGACCACAGGCTTTCTTTATCCCTTCATAAATGCTTCTGATGTTTCCCTTATCACTTGCGATTTGAATGGACTCACATAACTTGATCCAATAGCCGATTTGATCCGATTTGTGTTTGAGTTCCCTTGGAGCAAGTTGGCGAGACATTTCTTCGTCCCGTAAAATAGAACGTGTTTTTTCCGAAATGTTTATGGATTAAGTGTGTTTTTCGAGATGAAATGGAGTTCCGACCGTGCAACGGAGTTTGTGCACGCACGCCCGGACTCCCGTCGGCATATCATCGGCGCCCGGTGGCGACAGTTAAGCCTAACATTACGACCAGACGACCGGCAAGGACACAGCGTGGTAAGAGGGCAGACGCACGCAGAAGGCGATTAAAGTGTGACAGATTGGGCATCGGACACTTTCGAGTATTGTACTGGAACTGTGCATCTTTTAGTCAACGCCGACCCATTCTTGAAAAACTACTCTAGGGAAACGATATTGTAGCTCGGCGACGGAACAGTCAATGTCGCGGGGTTTCAGGGCTTCTTTACCAGGCTTCACCTTGGACATGCCATTCTGGTCGACGACAACATACTGGTGTCTGTGATCGATATGTCCGCCTGGAACAGTGTTGCCCTGCAAGTGCAGACATTAAGAATAATGACGCCAGTGCAGCTTGTAATCGTGAATGTTTATGCGCGAAATGGGAAGGTCGAAGTGCGACAATGGCAGAGTTTGTTCGATATGGATGAAAGACATATCATCCACAGTGGGGACTTCAATGCTAGAGGCAGTCAATGGGAGAATTGCATCACCAATAGACAGGGAGAAGATCTGGAGGACGCCCTGCCCTAGTCTGTCTGAATGATGGGAAGGTCACTAGAATAGCCACTCGACCAGGTGACTCTGTCAGCGTCATTGACTTGGCTCTGGTGTCGCCAAAGGTGCCGGTGGGGCACACTGGGATACCACGATAGTGACCACTACCCTTGTATCATCCTGATCGAGAAAGACAGGGCCAGGAGTAAAGGAAACAAGACAAATGCCTTCCCGTGCGATAACACTGGGTCAAGACGCCATAAGCAAGATCAGAAGAAGAAAACTAACTTCCTCCCGCAGGAGACAAGAAAGATGGAGAGGTCGAGAAGGCATGGCTGGGAAAGAGGCAGGCTGTCAAAGACTGGCAAAAAGCCAGAAAGGCTAACATGCCACAGGTTGAGTTGGCGAACCTGAAGACTGAGGTCCATAGGACGATGACTTTATTCAAATCCTGCGCCAAACAGACCAAGGCCGAGAAATGGGACACGTTCTGCAGGAAGGTGTGCTCCGAGCGATCTCTTACGATATTTTGGCGCCTCCATAAAAGCATGAACGGTGCTGCAGAATGTAGGGGTATTCCAGACTTTCAAGGCACAGACCTCACATTGAAAAAGTCGGATGCGGATAAAGGTAAGGCCCTTCTTGCACGCTACACAGAGCAGCCCGACTAGAAAGACGAGCCCGCCAGACAGAGGACCATAATGACACTCTCTCAGTTGTGCTAGGGGGTCGAGACAGATGAAGAATGCATAATCACAGCTGAGACAATACGTGCGATGCTCAAGAAATCACCTAACACCGCCCCAGGCCCAGACGGCATCCGATATGGTGACCTACTGGTGATGTCAGATAATGACATGGAAGAACTGGCCAGAGAATTCAACACCAGTATCCAGAGGGGTCGGATCAAAGAGGAATGGCTACACAGCTACTCGCTGCCGCTGCCACTGCCAAAACCTAACAAAGACCATTCCAAGATAAGCGGCTACAGAATCATTACGATGCAGAACACTGCTGGCAAGCTACTGGAGAAAATTGTAGCACACAGACTTGCTTGTGACTTGGAACAGCTCGGCTACTTCCCGCCCACACTTGGAGGATACAGACGTAACAAAGAGTCGTGGCTGAATGCGGCGGTCTTTGCTCAAGATGTTTACGAAGGATTTCAGGTCAGAGAAGATACATGTGCGGCCGCCATAGACTTATAGGACGCATACAATAGAGTATACTTCGAGCACTTGATGCAAACCCTCCTCAGACTGAAAGTGCATCCTCACCTTGTACGATGAATAGCTGCAGTTCTGCTCCAAAGGAAGGTGGTGCTAAGATGCGGGAGTTGGTCTTCTGAGCCGATAACGATATGTCCAGGATTGCCGCAGGGTTCACCACTGTCACCAGTACTATTCAACGCGCATACGGTGCCGATCACTGAACAACAGTTGGACGGGAGGGGTAGGACTCTATCAATTGCTGATGACATTCTCGTGTATCGGCAGGGTCGAGATAGACAGGCGGTTGCCAATGATATGCAGGGCGAACTAGATCGAATTTCTTCATGGTGTGCTTGCCTGCTTGCTTGCTTGTGTTCGTTGGCTTGAAGTCCTGTATGTCGGACGAAGGCATCCTGTTGTCCAACATCAGTGTGATGTCATACAGGACCTGAGGTTTGCGTGAGTAACCGTTGTCCCATGTCTGGCTTATTGGTTTGCAGACTGGTGGTTCCTCACCGTACAGGCAGACACTCTCCGACTTCGGAGATGCCGGTGCCCTTGTCAAACCTGCAAAGGCATCGGTTACATGGTTCTCCCTAAACAACCATATTGTGAACATAGACCTGCCAGAAGTAAGAATTTTGAGTAGAACCCAGTCAATGACTTATCTTGGCGTGAGGCTTGATCGTAGCCTGTCCTTCAGAGATCATGTCGATTATGTCATAACGAAAGCTCGAAAAGGTTTGTCAGCAATGAGAGTCATGGCGACTGCCAATATCGAGCAAAGACTGCTAATACGTCTGTTCCAAGGACTGGTGCTTTCACCATGCCCTGGCCATCCTCACTGTCAGCCCTACACAGATTGGAAGACTTGAAAAGGTACAAAACGAAGCCATGCGCATAATTTTGGGCTGCACGAGAGACACCAGCTGTGTAGCAATGAGATACCTTCTTGACTTCCCGACAATGGATCACAGGATCAAGATCTGGAGAGCTCGTACATACTTGAAAATAAGTGCAGATGAGCAACACCCTCTGCATGACACTATATTCAGAGAAAATGGTGACAGGCTAAAGAGGGGCAAATCATGGATAGGTCGGACGGAATGTGTCGTCAGACTGGTCTGCAGTCTTACCAGTATCAACCCCGGCAAGGAATGGGTGCCGGTGCCTCCAGCTTTTAAGTGCACTTTCTCCTGCATTATCACACTCGACAGACGGTGCAGAGAGCAGAACCCTGCCGCTGTCAATGCAGAGGTCAACGCGCTCATATATGAACACTCACATAGTCCCGAAGTGCTCATCTATACAGATGGATCTGTTGTAAAGCAGCAGAGAAGTTCGTGGGCATTTATAGCCCGTTAAGCGTTCCGAACCATTCAAGAATTCAGTGGTGCCCACTCTATGACCACGAGCAGCATGACGATGGAGGTGATAGCAGTTGCACAGGCTTTCATATGGCTGGAATCACAGCATTATACCAACGTGTGTGTACTAAGTGATTCAATGAGCATGATTCAGAAGGTCGAAGCTGGATCTGTACGTAGACAGTGGACTGAGTCGCTGCGGAAGTCTGTTAACCGTAAAGACACCTTCTACTTCGTCCCGGGATATGCGGGAGTTAAGGGAAATGAACGAGCTGATAAACTGGCTGGCTCTGCACCCCCTGTAGATGTCCAGCCCGTGGATCGTGCCGATGTTATTAACGCCCTTAAAGATTTGGCGAGAACAGAGGACTTTGACGTCAGTGAATCCACATCGCTGTCCAGGATAAAAGACTTGGGAGTAAGAATCGGCACGGCCAGAAGCGATGGGTACATCGGGAAAAAGAGGTGCCTCGTCAACCAACACAGAACTGGCACTACTAGCCACTGGACGCTGATGCATATGCTGGGGAGGGGGAGGATCTGAGCACCTAAGGACCTGTCCGGAGTGCAATGAAGATACCCCAACTGATAACTGATAACTGATCCAATAGCCGTTCGCACACTGCCTGGCAGCCTTTTGCACATCCTTCCTGGCTTGTTTCAGCTCACTGAGAAGGTTACGCGTTGTTCTTTCCTTGTTTCTTAAGATAGCTATCTTCTTTTTATCAATCAAGGGCTGCAGTATCTGGCTGTTTGTCGCAAACCAGTCCTGCCTCTTATGATCCACAGTGTCATAAACCATTACCGCTGTTTTATAAATAGTTTCTTTAAGTTTACTCCACTTTTCACTTACTGTACAATTTTCTGATGTATCAGTGAAAGCGTCTTCAAGTTGCTGTTGAAACTCAAAGCACTTTCCAGGATCGTGAGTGTGAATAATATTAATCCTGGGGCTAAATTTATGTTTAGCTGTGTAGATTCTCTTTGGTCTCAGTCTAACCCTTGCAACAACCAAAGAGTGATCCGTATCACAGGCAGGACTGTGGTAACTTCAAACTAATGATGTATGGTTCAGATGTTGTCTCCGTGTGATAATGAAGTCCAGCTGATGCCAATGGCCGGATCTTGGATGTTTCCATGTAACCTTATGCAGCTCTTTTGTTTTCAAAAAGGAGTTTGTAATACATAGGTCATTTCTGGTGCAATGCTCCAGCAGCCTTTGCTCATTTTCATTCATGCGACCGATGTTGTATTTTCCAAGGCACACCGGCCATGAACTCGAGTCTTTGCCCACACGAGCATTGAAATCACCGAGCATATAAATGTAGTCGAATTTTGGAACTGCCTTGATCACAGAGTCTAGCTCCTCATAGAACGTATCCTTCACATCATCAGAGGAAGCGAATGTCGGTGCATATGCATTGACAATGGTGACAAAACCACAAGAGGTTGCCGATCGCAGGGATAAATAGTCTTTCATTACCTCCAGCTGGGATATCAATCATTCCCAGTAGTGATTTCTTCACTGCAAAGCCCACACTATGTTGCCTTTTTTCTGCCTGCCCTCTACCCTTCCAACAATAGGTGTAATTGTTTTCCCTGAGTGACCCTTCCTCAGCGAAGCGAGTCTCCTGCAGGCCAGCAATATCAATGTTAATGTGACAGAGAGAAAACAAGAGGAAGAAGGAGAGAGGAAGGGAGGGGAGGGGGAGAAGGGAAAGAAGAGGATGAGGGAAATGATATAAATAGTGTGAAGCCTAAAAGTTCGTTTCTCAGTCGAACTCTGCCTACTCAGCACTACCTTTGATAATGAGGAAAGATGAAGAGAGAGGGAAGAAGGTGATAGAGATGAAAGGAAGGGATAGGAAAGATTTAGGTTCGTGTCTCCGCGTGAAAATAATAGTTAATTGTACTATTGCACCGTCAATGTCTCGTGGTGTATGTTATCAGGTTATAGGAGAGATGCACAGCCCACCTCACAATGTCTCTAAACTACTCTAATCTACACAATCTCAGACTGACAAGTCGAAATAAAAGGCAACTCAAACATATATTTATTTCCTTCTGAACAGTAACAGAGTGACAATCTACAACATAATCGCATCGAGTAACCAGTACATACATTGCAGACACATAATGCTTAATCAACTCTAATAATACATGCTGCATTACCTCACAAGGGAGAGGTAGATAGTATAACAGACTATGCAACTGGGTGTTAGGGGAATGCCACTTATGATCACCTACTAACCGCATCGAGCAAAGAACTAAAGCTAGGATTTCCACCTGCCTTTTGTCTATCTCGCAGTAACCGTTCTGCAGGCCTATAAGTGGCCCATTTACTTAGTCGGAATACCCAGGGGCCATTTTGTTCAGATGAATATCTGTTTGTTCAGATACGCCCGGTATGCTTGGGTATCTCCAGTTTACCCAGGCAATGCCTGAAACATTATAAAACAATACCCCTGAGTGTTATGTAAGAATAAACCTTAGTCTTCCCCTACCTACAAAGTCCTTAACATCTATCGCTTCTTTATCTATACTAGTATTAGTATATCTTAGCCATAACATAAATTAAGAACAGTATTGTAAACACAGCAATCTATCGCCTACATATATTTAACTAACATTATTATCGCCTATTTCCCGACGCGCCGCCTACAGCCAACATTAAGTATGTAACCATTTGCCCGGATTTCGTGTAGATTTAAACTCGCTGCCTGTACCCCGCAAGGCCAGCCTTCGCCACCTTAGCTACACAGCAGCAGAAGCGCGACCTCCTTTCACCCCTGTCTAGTCGGACAAAAGACACGCATTCTTTTCCATACCGCTCCGTCCCCGGCGGGTATTGTCCTCCGGTCTCATTGTTTGGGGTGACCGAGTGATCGCTAGCGCCTTAATACTTTCCTCTGTCCGTTTACTGTGTTTGACCGCCGTGTTTATATTCTTGTAGTACGTTTTTCGTTCCGTAATCACATGTTGCACTCGCCTAGTTCTCATTAATCTTGTAGTCTAATTGCTTAGTTTACATGCACATATATAGTTTATCTACACTCTGCTTATCTAACCGATTAATTTGACTCCCATCACTATATTTCGACCATTTAATTATAGGTCATATGCAGGACGTCGCATTCAGTCCTGATCCTTTGCCGGGCTGCGACTCCTTAGCGGGTTAATGTTCAGTGGTTTGTCAATGCTTCCTTGCTTAGACTGCTATTATAGTTAGCTAGTTAGTTAGATGTGGGTCCTTTGCAGGACGTTCCACTCAGTCCTGACATTTGTCGGTCGTTCGTGATTTATAGCACGTTAACTTACGGTAGTTTGCTATAGGTGTCTAAACTAAGGTACCTTATTATAATCTAGCGAATACTCTAACAATGCCTTATGTCTACTTACATTCGCTTCTGCCATCCAGTCGATCTTCTGGGTTCTATAGTTGAAATATGATTGCTATCTTCAACCTCTCGTTTGACGTGGATCCCGCCACACGGTTTCCAGTCGTATTTGACATTAGTCTCCTGTGTGATCCCGATTGACCTTGGTCTCCTGTGTGATCCCGATTGACCTTAGTCTCCTGTGTGGTTCCGATTGCAGTGTCTCTGGCTAGTGGTTGTCCTATTTGACTTTAGCCATCATCTGCAACTAATGAGCTGAGCAGTTCCCTTAGCCAGCAGTCCCTCTCAAATGGCTCGCACACCATTTTGTGATCCTCGGAATTTGCGGTCCACTCCATCAGGTTTATCTACCTGGAATAAATGGTTCACAGATCCTTAACCATCTGCTTGTCTTTGGCAGTCCAGACGGAACTCTGATATGTGCATCTTTTCCGTCTTCAATACTACCTCGTCATCTTCCTGGACACTAAACAGCCTGGGATATGGACATCACCATTGCTGAAGTTCCAAACTCGGCCCTGATGCTAAACCGCACTCTTGCTCGTTCCACACTGTCTAAACTGACTGGATCCAAAGTATATATCACCTTTTGAGTTGGCGCCTTTCTTGAATCACGTGACGTCGCTGTCCCTTGTCATGAAGGCTTACCCAATCGGCATTTAGCTGTGCCGCATAATTAATTCTCCTTAATCCGCTTTATCCTAGATCCCTTGACACCACTAGGTTATAGTTTGAGGTTAAGGACCTATTCTTGTCGCCTTTGCCTGTTTTGGGTCATTGGGCGTGTCCGTTCCCATATATCTAGCCCCATCCGTTGTATTTCTTGCCCATTTGACAGTTCCTATGCTAAGTTTGGCTTCATGTTTTCTGAATTTCTTATTTCACTAACAACGAAAGGTAAACTGTCGGTTAGCGGGCCGTGTCCCAGTCAGTGCCCGGCCACTCACTAACTTTGAACTTATACTGGTCGGTGAACTTTCTGTTTCACAAAAATATTCCAGTTCATGTTCTCCGGTAAACTTAGGCGGTATGTGCAAACCATTTTCCATACTGTCTCATTAAGACGATTGAGTTCGGCATCAATCACAGCCTTTTTTCTCACATCGTCAATATTTGTCAAGTCAGTGGAAAATCTTGAACACATGGTTCTTACGCTCCAGCCGTAGCTTGAGGTTTCTACTTTTCTTTTTTTTTTTAGTACCTATGCATTGGTTTTACAGCCTGCGATTCAGATTTTGTCCCAGCCCCAAGCACCCATTGAAGCAGGCACGCCGTGGCGGATCAGCACCCAATTGGCCGGGGGCTGCCCAGCTTTAGGCGGGCGGTAGCTGATCAGTGACACATGTAGGTGTCTCCCATCGTCAGAGGCAACGCGTGGCGCCCCATGTCTACGCCAATTGACAGGGACTTATAACCCGTAATAATTACCTCTCGCTTTGATTCCGAGAGTAAGATCAGGGATGGAGTTACTGCCTCTCCATAGCACAAAGCCTGGACTAAAATATAGAGACCATGTGTTGCCCATTCAGCATGATCCCTCTCTCGGCCTGCCTAGTTCACTCCAGAGGAAAGGTAACACCTATACATCTGGAACAAGGCAAGCTGCAGAAGCTGCCGGATCAACCAAGCAATGCTCTAGCTGTCCGCCTGTCGGAGCTTCGATCCTAGACCAGCTGCCAACCAAGGCTTAGGGCCTGGTCTGCCCTGCCATGACATTTTGTCTTTATCTTGCATTTCCTCGCACCAGGATAAGGCTTATACCCTCCCAATTGCGCTCTTCCGCCCGAAGCCGTTGGCACAAGGGGGTGTCGGGATAGGTAATCGCCAACATTCGGCGCTGACAGAATGCAGGTAGTACCGTCTACTGTCATACGGTTGCTCAGTCATATCTGACTAAGATCTGACTGGAAAACTAGAAAAAAAATGGAAAAACCTGACTTGCGTTGGTACCTTACATACATTGGTATGAGAGCAGAATGTTCAGAGCGCTGTGACAAACTAATAAACGTAAACTTGGCAAGAAATCACAAACAGCCAAAGAATGCTAGGGTTGACTGCAACGTACTATAAATTACTTTATTTTACTATAATGTAACTTCTGACTGACAACCAGCTTTCCATAAACACAAATGGACAGCGCGACAAGTTGAAAAAACATGTATTTGTTATTGTGCACTATAGACTATAGCAGTAAATTATTCACATATGTGTTTACATCCATCCATCCATCATGTGCCATGCTGGTAAGCGTGGGCGGTCATGTTTTGCCATCTTACTCGATCACCAGAGTCGTGGATCAGCTCAGTATTTCTGTCTCGACCATGCCACGAGGCCAAGCCATCCAGGTATTTACTTCTCGGTCTCCCCCTTGGTCTCTTCCCTTCGATCTTGCCAGTTGTCACCAAGTTCTCCAATTCATTTCTTCTCATAACATGCCCAAAATATTTTTACTGTCTGCGTCTAATGTCTCTAATCAATTTAGGATCTTCATTTGTTTCTTGAAGGACTTCTTCATTGTTCTTTATGGCTGTCCATGGTATTCTTTGTGTTTACATAGAGACAGCTAAAGTTTCCTACATTATATAATAACTATACCTCAGAAGTCGACGTGGGTTCGAATGATGGCCAGGGACACTTGTAATAAGGAAAGATAACCCACACGCAAAAAATCAGTCCAGTGCACTAGAAGTATAATACATGTATGGACAACAATTGAGTTCAAAGTGAGTGAACGCAAAAACATAAATAAATAAATAAATAACAACTTTGATTTATCAAAAAACGGATAAATAAATAAATAAATAAATAACAACTTTCATTTATCAAAAACGGAAATAAACGGCAATTTACCTTCGAGATAAAATTTACCATAAAACAATACAGGATGTGTGAAGAATAATTTTTTTTTTTTTTTTTTAGCATATCCTTTTTACAGGACTTAGCTGTCAACACCAGCTTCTTTCAGCTGTATGTTGATCTCTTGGCAAGATTACGCTCAGTAGTTTGCCATTGCTTTCTGAGCGGCCGGCTCACATACCCCGTAAGTTACCGATGCGATTCGAACCACTGCTGATTTGAACCGTCATCACGTTACCTGACGAGAGTATACGAGATTACGGAGAAAAGTCATAACCTCTAAGCCACGAAGCCGGCTTCGGGAAGAATAAGCCGGAAGAATAATTAGACATCTTTCACCGCCTCCTGATAATTTCAGAAATCTATACTAAGATTCGACGATTGACAATCGTTTTAGTGTGATTGGATGGCAAATGAGACAAGGTCTAAGTTTGGAAAATTGTAACCAGCTTAAGCAAATATCCCTATGCTATTTCCATATTTGATATATTTATTTTCATGTATCTTAGGCTTTGTTGTCAGCTCGAATTAATTACTCGAGGACATGAAATCACCTATTAATCGCATTATTTTCAATGAACTTTCGTGGGGGGGGGGGGGGAATTTACTTTTTAAATGCGTCAAAACTATAACACCTCTAGAGTTTATCTTACATGTTTAACTTACGGACTTTCTAAAGTTCTTAATATATTTCTCACTTGGTTGCAAAGTCTCTCCATGTTAATGCAGCTGTCTGTATGGCATACTTCTTGTCACTGCGGACTTATTTATGTAACATTACTTCCCACAGGAGACACGACACTCTGGTCGCAGTGGTGGTCTTACAAGGGAATATCAGGTGAGTTCAAATGCCACAGACAATTATGTTCTTAACAACGTATGACCCAGTCAGAAAACATGACTAGACCCAAACACTGACAGCGCCAAGTAAAGCCCAGACCCTAGGCTATCCACTCACAAGTCGTCGTTATATGCTTGTATAGATGAGCCGGCACTCGACGGAACATGTGGCCAATATCAAACCAGGTCACCTTTGAAAGAATCGAGATGTATTCAAGGAAATGATCACCTGGCCGGCAAACAAGCTACTTAAAAAAACAAGTCTTACAAGTCGAGAGGATCAACTTCATTCCACCGGGTTTTATTCCATTTGGCTCGGTATCTTTCTGCAGGGCGGCCTGTCGAAAGCGTCGCACAAAGTACGAACTAAGTAGCTCCAGTGATAACCCCCAGGGGTCTCCGAGAAAAATACACTCGTGAACTGAAAGACGTAGCCCGAAATCGAACCCGCAATCTTCGGAGCGCGAGGCAGACGGCTTGACCAGTTCAAAAACAAGCTACTGACCATTCTTGATACGCAAAATTCTAAACGATCATGCATTCATCTAAAATCTATTTGCATTAACAATTGCAGAACTAGTTCTCTATACGTAATATGATTTATGCCAGCTCCATGGCGAAGGCGCTACGGACGCAGTTCGTAATACTGCATACCGCGTTCGAAACACAGCTGCGGGCGATTTGCAGCAGACCGCCTTGCGTAGGTATTTTAAGAAATAGTATGTGTGCCGGTCGTTCAGAAACCAATGGCAAACTACTGAACGTAAACTTGCCAAGAGATCACAAACAGTAAACAAATACTGGGGTTGACTGCGACGTCCTGTAAAGGATATGCAAATAACTTTTAAATATGATTTATCCATTTAATATTAGAATGTAAGACGGCTTGAGTCCGCTGGGTCCTCACTTGAGATCTATATACAGTGTATTTATGTCCTTCAGAGACCACCAGCATGCATATCCTTCGACACTGACTGGGGGTGGCAGTCCCTACTGTCCTGAATGCGGTGTACCTGAAGTCTAGTGACTATACTCTAGATGAGTCGAACATCACGATCCATAAAAAACAGTCCAATTGAATGCCAATGATAACAAGACTAATATGACATGTCATGGGTCGAATAAAACGTTGCAGCTTTGTCTAAACTGGAAGGCCCCGATTAACGTCGGGGTTACGTTCTTGGAAAACGCGACTTTAAGTGAAGCGGCGTATAGCGAAACACTATATAGGTGTATACACAGGTGACGACCTTATGCTGGAAAGTAGCGACGTAAAGTGAAGTTATGACACATTGTGACAACGTCGTTATAGCAAAATGACGTAAACGGAAGCGATGTATAGTGGGGCCTTCCAGTACCGGAAAATATGTAAAAGACAAACAGAAACAGGCATAACGAAAAACATGTGAAACACAACCTATGCCAAGTTGCGTAATAAGCCAAGAGAATTAAGAACTCCAACCATAACACTGAACTATTGAAAAGGAATAATAACGAGATAGCTGCTCACAATAAGGTCATTAGTGTACACACTGACCTTATAATTTCGTTCATGTGCAGAGTATCACATACATAAAGGAAAACACGGACCATGTCAGCAATACTCAGATCCGAGGACACAACTAACAACGCGATCAGCTCGATAGGTAGCTGGTCACATTGATAGGTGAGACTTCTGAAGAAAGAAGAGCAGGGATGCTGAAAACTCAAGACAAATCACCGCCTGAATTGTTTGACATGTGAATGATTAAGATTATCTTTATTTGATCAGCTTACACAACATCAGTGAAGATTTGTGCTATAAGGATAGTTGCTGATTTGTTGTATCACTACCAGTTTCACGAAGAACTTCTTGGAACCCGCCATATGTGGCATTGGAGTAGTCAACGTCGTTATTACAATGGTGGTTCTTATCGAGAAATTGCACGTGCACATCATGGAGCTGTTATCTGACCGTACTCGCTGTTGGAGATCTGCTCATTCTTATTCTCTTCTTTGCGTTCATCCGGAGTGTTTTTTCAGATGTGATTGCGGTGTGTCCAGTTAGGCACGCTTGGGCCGAAATCCGTGGGCCGAAACCCTTAGGCCAATACATCCGACTTTTAGCGTGCAATTTTGACCAGGTTAGCATTCCTGGGAGACTCACATTTGTGGTACCGTCTACATGCTAGCTGGTCAAGTTGGAACAGTCGAAGACTTCACGGTCACCCTCAAGGGAAGGCAGGGACTGTCCATGGCATTTTCCACCATCCAGAGTGGCTTCCATAGTTGCATGGCCGGCACATAGCGCCCTGGTACTGGGCTCACCGAGGGAATCGTCACGTCCTACTCATGGCTGCTTTAATTCCTCACTTCAATATATTGGGCGTTTCGTTCGCCCCTGTCCATTCCCGCACAAACCAGACCGGTCGGCAGACGGTATCCACTCAGCGAGTTTTCGATTCGGACATGTGCCTGTCGTTGTGCCCGGGGACAAAATAGTCAGAGCACGACTCTATAGTTCCGGGCACGACGGACATTCGGAGAACTATCTAGTCAGAGCTGTTCCGGACATGAGCGGCGTTCGGAAACTAGGTAGTCAGAGCTGTTCCTAATAAGAAATAAATAAATGGGGAGAACCGTTGAGGCCACTAAGACGATTAAACAAATAAACACACATAGTATTATTTGGCGCTCACAGAAGAAGAAGAAGGAAATAGAGATTAGAAGACGCACAAGACAACATAAAATTTGAAAGCTATAATAGTTACCGACCGGGATCGAACCTGTCGCCTCCATATGACGACGGCGCCTCGCTGCAGGAACAAGTGTACTTCGACGCACCTGGAATACGAGTCAACTGCGTGGTGTTCAGTATCAAAAACCACACTACAAGAGCTGGACAAGGTGCAAAATCGAGCTCCTAGAGTCATCACAGGAGGGATGACATCAACCCCTATAGTAGCAATGGAGAAAATGTGGAGGACACAAGCACTGAGAGAACGCAGAGATACAAAAACACATTATATAAGCAGACAAGTTCCTCAGCTTGCCAGGCCACCCTATGAAGAACCGATTTGAAAACTTACCTATGGAGCGGTTGAAAAGAAGTAGTTTTATCCACCAAGCCAAACGACTCTGCAGAGAAACCACCGATCTTCCAGCAGTTGGTAGTTGGTATCCCACTGACAACTATTCCAGAGCGAACTCCATGGAAAGATGAACATAGACTATCGCTACAAATCCAGACAAAAGGGAGAGGAATATTTGACAAGGAAGACAGAACAATGTACAGCGCAGAACAGCCACTCTCAGCTTTTTTGGTGACGAATACTCACAGGATCTCTGGATCTGAGTCTACACAGATGGGTCAGCGCAAAATGCTGTTCGAAATGGAGGAGCGGGAGTGCATATAGAATAGCCAAATAATACTAGGGACACGGCCAGAGTTCCAACATGAAAGTACTGCCATAACTGTGATGCTGAAATTGAGGCAATCAGATAGCAATAGAGAAATTACAAAATACTATCCATGGTAGACAACCTGTGGTGATATTGACAGATGCAAAATCAGTAATAGAGGCACTCCTGTCTGGGAAATTACCATAGTTCTAAGAACACTACTTTCTGAACTTAGCAGTCAGCATACAGTGGATACCATCCCACTGTGGAGTACCCGGAAACGACAGAGCTGATCGTTTGGCTAAGGAAGGAGCAAATGAAGAACAGCCTGATGTGCCCATTACATTCCACCAAAAGAAAAGAAGGATCAAATCAGTCAGAAGGCCACCAAACCCTACTCAAGACGACTACCACGTTATGGACAGACCAGAACAGGTCATTATTCTGCGCCTCAGAACAGGACACAATAGATTACACAACCACATGTATGCACAATTCAAGATTGGTGACTCAGCCATGTGCACATGTGGTTTGGCGTCGCAGACAGCTGAGCACATACTCCAGGACTGCCCAAACTACAACATATCCAGGCGATCCTTCTGGCCTAGAGAGACAACAGTGGAAGATAAACAGTATGGACCGCTGAGTGAACTAAAATAGACTGTTGGATTCATACAAGAGACAACATTTCAGTTATAGACATATTTCAAGCGAACGAAAGAAGAAGAAGAAGAAGAATTGTCAATGACACAGACGGCCAGACAACGATGACTGTGGTATGTGTGGGTGCCTTTCGTGAGATACGTAGACTGCTGCTAAGGAATTGTGCCTTGGATACGTATGAGGCCGGGACAGTGGGAAGTTTGTTTGGCTGCTAGAGAGCCTATATTGACCAGTCTTCATGTGTACAGATCTTCAGTTTTGTAAGCGATCAAAGTGTACCTTCTATATATGATGCAGCAAACAACGAAACAATAATGCGCAGACTTAAGGTTAATAATGGCAAATTGCTCTTTTACACGCATTAGTACGTATTGGTAATATGGTGCTAGCCGCAACTTAAGGAACATGCAATACAAACCTGAAGCTAATGCTGCACGCCGATTGCATCAATATTCGATGTATATCCAATCAAAATATTGAGCATCCACTTAGATACCTGCTAAGTGATACTGGGAGCTTGTAAGAGTGTCCCGGGTGTCTTAACTTGGCTTCTGTTAACCTATCTTATATATAAATTAGGATGTATGTATGTAAATATATATGTATGTATGTCCTTTATACTTTCGCGAACGGTTCATCCGATTGAGATGAAATTTTCTACACGTCTTCCTCTCATTCCAGCGCTGCCAACTGTCATATTTTTTTTCTTCTACTTCCTCCCCCTCCTCCCCCTACCTAAATACGTACGAAATTTATGATGATGATGATGAAAGAATCCCCGAACCAAAACGCTAGGGAAAGCGAAGAAAATGACGTGACTACACAGAATCGTCACATGGCAATCATCATCATCATCAAGTGCCGTGCCGGCTGGCGTAGGCGTTCATGGCTCTCCATAGAACTCGATCTTTGGTTTTCTGGATCAACTCTGCTGCTGATATATATGCCTCCATGCCACGGCAATATCAATAACAATTCATCTTTTTGTGTTTTTTTAAGTTATCTACAGTCGTGTAGAAGGGAAGAACAATCAATGGAAGAACCGAAATCACAGAAACTAGACGAGTATGAATTCGGAATGAATTCGGAACTCCCTCCTCCTCTCTTCTCCTCCTCCCTCCTCCTCCCTCTACCTCCTCCCCCTCCTCCTCCTCCCTCTTCCTCCTCCCTCTTCCTCTCCCTCCCTCCTCCCTCTTCCTCTCCCTTCCTCCTCCATCCTCCTCCCTCCTACTCCTTCCTCCATCTCCCTCCGCCTCCTCCCTCCTCCTCTCTTCTCCTATTCCATCCTCCTCCCTCTACCTCCTCCCTCCACCCTCCTCCTCCTCTCTCCTCCTTCATCCTACTCCCTCCTCATCCCTTCTCCTCCTCTCTCCTCCCTCTACTCTCCTCCTCGTAATACCTCATCCCTCCACCCTCCTCCTCCTCCCTTCTCCTCCTCGTCCTACTCCCTTTCCTTCCTCCTCCTTCTCCCTCTACTCCTCCTCCTCTCTCCCTCTACCTCCTTCCTCCACACTCCTCCTCTTCCCTCCTCCTCCCTCCTCCTCCTCTTCCACCTCCCTTTCCTTCCTCCCCTCATCATTCTCCCTCCTCCTCCCCTCCTCCCTCTCCCACCTCCATCCTCCTCCTTCCTCCTTCTCCCTCCGCCTCCTCCCTCCTCCTCTCTCCACTCCTCCCTTCTCTCCCTCCTCCTCCCTCCCTCCTCCTACTCCTCCTCTTCCCCTCCACCAATTCCTACCCTCTTCCTCTTCCCCTCCCCCTCCCTCCTCTTCCTCCTCCTCCCTCCTCCTCCCTCTTCCTCCTCCTCCTACCTCCTCCCTCCTCTCTCCTCCTCCCTCCCTCTCTTTTCCTCCCTCCTTCCCTCTACCTAATCCCTCCTCCCTCCTCCTCCTTCCTCCACGTCCCCCTCCTCCCCTCCCCTCCTCCTCCTCCTAACCTCTTCCCCTCCATCTCCGCCCTCTCCCCTCCTCCATCCTCCTCCTCCCTCTTCCTCCGCCTCCCTCTTCCTCCTCCTCCCTCCTCCTTGTTGTGTGGGTGGGTGGGGGATTGTGTGTGGGTGCGTGCGAGATGTATGGGTGTATGGGGAGATGTGTTTGTGGGTGGGGATGTGTGTTTGTGTAGGTGTTGTTGGTGAGTGGGTGGAGGAGGATATGTTGGTGGATGATTGATGGTGGGTTATGGGATGGTGGGGGTATATGTGTGGGTGGGGAGATGTGGGTGTGGGGATATGTAGTGGGTGGGAGATGTGTGCAGGTGGGGGTGGTTGTGGGTTTGGGGATGTGTGTGTGGCGAGGGATGTGTATGGGAGTGGATGTTTGGGTGGATGGGTGGGGAGTGTGTTGGTGAGATGTGTGGGTGAGAGATGTGTGGGTGAATGTGTGTGGGAGTGTGGGTTGGGGGAGGGGTGCGTGATGGGTGTGGTGATGGATTTGGAGATGTGTGTGTGTGGGTGGGGGGATTTGTCTGGCTGGGTGGGGGTGTGTGTGGCTGTATGAAAGATGTATGTGTGGGTAGTGAGGGTGATTGTAGTTGGGGGATGTGTGGATGGGTAGGAGATGTGTAGATGTGTGTGTGGGTGGAGGATGTGTCTTGTGGGTGTGTGTGGGTGTGGTATTGTGTGGGAGGGGATCTGGGTGTGGTTAAATGATGTTTGTGTGGGTGGGTGAAGGTGTGGTTGGTTTGGTGGTGGGTGAAGGATGTGTGTGAGGGTATAGGAGATGTATGTGTTGATGAGTCCGTAAGGGATGTGTGGGTGTTAGTGGTTGAGGGATAAGTACGTGTGTCTAGGGATGTGTGAGGGGATGAATGTATGGGTTATGTGTGCGTGGATGGGAGGTGTGTGTTTGTGAATGGGGAATGTGTTGGTGGGTGGGAATGTGTGTGAGGGATGTTTGTATGGGTGGGGAGATTGTGCGTGGGTGGGATGTGTGTGTATATGGGTAGGGGTGTGTGGTTAAGGGATGTGTGGCTGGGGGAATGGTGGAGGGAGGATGTGTGGTTGGGTGGGATGATGTGTGGTTGGATAGAGGATGTGTGGGTGGATGATTGTATATGAGTAAGGGTGTGTGGTTAAGGGATGTTTGGTTGGGGATGGGTGGGTAGAGGATGTGTGGGTGGGTAGAGGATATGTGGGTGGGTGAGTGTGTGCAGGGTTAGGAGGTGGTGGATGTTTGTAGATGCGGGCTCGGGATCTGTGAGTGGGCTGGGGGAGATGGAGATTATGTGGGTGAGTGCGGAATTTGTGTGTGGGTAGGTGCGGAATATGTGAGTTGACGGGGAGACATGTGTGTGGCTGAGGAATGTGTGTTTGGTTGGGTGGTTGGAGGCGTGTGGGTGGAGGAGGATATTGGGTGAGTGATTGTTGGTGGGAAATGGGACGGGTAGAGGATATGTGAGGGGGTTGGGAGATGTGTGTAGGTGGGGGATGTGTGGGTTATTGAATGTATGTGTGCTTGGGGTGTGGGTGGATGGGATGTGTGGTGGGTGAGAGGTGTGTGTGGGTGGGGAGATGTGGTAGGTGTAGGGATGTGGTGGATGGGTGGGGGAATGTATTGTATGTGTGTGTGGTTGGTTGGGTGGGGAAGTTGGAGTGAATGGGGGATGTGTGGGTGGGTGGTGGATGTGTCTCATAACATAGTAATATGCATTGTTTATGTTTACAAAATTCATGTGACAATGTTTTTTTTCCTATGCACTGTTGATGAAATTAAAGATGAATGATTGGAAGGGGCCGAATGTAAGACGGGCCTGCGTGCCCAATTTGTTACCCTTTGAAAATAAATCTTGTTCGTTCGTTCTATCGCGTCTCTCTTCCTTCCTTCCTTTCTCTCTCCTCCTCTCTACTCCTCTCTCCCTTTTCCTCCCTCCTCCTCCTCCCTCATCCTCCCTCCACCTCCTTCCTCCACATCCCTCCTCCTCCCTCTTCCTCCTCCTCCCTCCTCAATCATTCCTCCTCCTCCTCCCCCCTCCTCTCCTTCTCCCTTCTCCATCTACCTCTTCCTCCCTCCTCCTCCCTCCTCCTCCTCCCTCCTTCTCCCTCCTCCCTTCTCCCTCCTCCTCCTCCTTCATTCTCCTCCTCCCTCCTCCTCCCTCCTCCATTATCCTTCTCCTCCTCCTAATACCTTCCTCCTCCTCTCTCTCCTCTCCCTTCTCCTCCTTCCTCCTCCTTCCTCCTTCTCCCTCCTCCTCCCCTCTTCCTCCTCCTCCCTCCTCCTCCCTACTTCTCCTCTTTCCCCCCTCCTCCTCCTAATCCTTCCTCCCTCCTCCTTCCTCCTATTTCTTCCTACTCCTCCTCCTCCCTCCTCCTCTTCCGCTCTCCGCCTATCTCTTCCTCCTCCCTCCTCCTCCCTCTTCCTCCTACCTCCTCCCTCTTCCTCCCTTTCCTCCATCCTCCTCCTCCCTCTACCTCCTCCCTCCTCTTCCCTCCTCCTCCTTCCTCCACATCCCTCCTTTCCCATTTCCTCCTCCTCCCTCCTCATCATTCTTCCTCCTCCACCTTATCCCCCTCCTACCTCCTCCTTTTACCTCTTCTTCCCTCCTCCTTCTCCCTCCACCTCTTCCCTCCTCCTCCCTCTCCCTCTTCCTCCTCCCACTGGATTCTCCTCCTCCTTACCTTCTCCCGCCGCCTCCTTCTCCTTCCTTCTCACTCTTCCTCCTCCCTCTTCCTCCTCCCTCCTCCTCCTTCCTCCCCCTCCTCCTCCCTCTCCTCTTCTCTCTCCCTCCTCCTTCTCCCTCTTCCTCTCCCTCCTCCTCCATCCTCATCCCTCCTACTCCTTCCTTCCTTCTCCTCCTCCTCCTCCTTCTCCCTCCTTCTCCTCTTCCTCCTCCATCCTACTCCCTCCTCCTCCTCCCTCTTCCTCCCTCTACCTCCTCTTCCTCCCTCTACCTCCTCTCCTCCCTTCTCCTCCTCTTCATCCTCCCTTTCCTTCATCCTCCTCCTCCCTCTACCTCCTCCTCCTCCCTCTACCTCCTTCCTCCTCCTCTTCTCCTCCTCTTCCACTCCCTTTCCTTCCTCTCCTCCCTCATTCTCCCTCATCCTCCCTCCTTCCTCTCCCTCCTCCCCCTTCTCCCTCCTCCTTTCTTCCTCCTTCTCCCTCCTCTCTCCCTCCGCCTCCTCCTTCTTCCCTCTCCCCTCCTCCCTCCTTCCCATCCTCTATCCTCCTCCCTTCTCCTCCTCCCTCCTTCTCCATCCTCCTCCTCTCCCCTTCTCCTCCTACCCTCTTCCTCTTCCCCTCCCCCTCCTCACTCTCAATCCTCTTCCTCCTCCATCCTCCTCCTCCCTCTTCCTCTTCTTCTTCCCTCTTCCTCCTCCTCCCTCCTCATCCCTCTTCCTCCTCCTACCTCCTCCCTCCTCCTCTCTCCTCATCCCTTCTCCATCTTCCTCCCTCCTCCTCCTTCCTCCACATCCCTCCTCTTCCTCTCCCCCTCCTCCTACCCTCTTCCTCTTCCCCTCCCCTCCTCCCTCTTCCTCCTCCTCCCTCTTCCTCCTCCTCCATCCTCCTCCCTCTTCGGCCTCCTCCTACCTCCTCCCTCCTCCTCTCTCTCTCCTCCCTCCTCCCTTTTCTTCCCTCCTCCTCTTCCCTCTACCTCCTCCCTCCTCCTCCCTCCTCCTTCCTCCACATCCCTCCTCCCTCCTCTTTCCTCCTCCCTCCTCCTCCCCTCCCTCCTCCTTCTACCTCTTCCTCCCCCTCCCCTTCTCCCTCCACCTCCTCCTCCTCTCTCCTCCTTCCCCCTCCTTTCTCCCTCCTTCTCCCTCCCCCTCCTACCTCCTCCTCCCTCTCCTCCTCCTCCCTCCTTCTCCCTCCTCCTCCTTTCTCCTCCTCCCTCTCCCTCCTCCTCCTCCTCACCCTCCTCCTCCTGCGTTCTCATCCTCCCTCCTCCTCCTAATCCCTCCTCCTCCCTCCTATTCCTCCCTACTCCTCCCTCCTCCTCCCTTATTCCTCCTCTCTCCGCCTATCTCTTCCTCCCTCCTCCTCCTCCCTCCTCCACCCTCTTCCTCCTCATACTCCTCCTTTTTCTTCTTCTTCTGCTGCTGCTGCCGCCGCTCCATTTACCCAAGTTAATTTTTGGGGGAATATGTAAGTTGGTCTTCGTTTATCTAAGGTTGTTCTAACCTCAACCAATAAATGATTAGACAGACAGGCAGACAGACAGACAGAGAGGGAGGGACAGACAGACAGACAGACAGACAGACAGACAGACAGACAGACAGACAGATAGTCGGGAACGGGAACTTATATGAATTAAATGAGATGCTCCCCATCAGGGGCTGGGCGAAGCCGGGCCGGGTCAGACAGACAGACAGACAGACAGACAGACAGACAGACAGTTAGATAGTCGGGAACGGGAACTGGAGCTTATATGACTACTTATATGAATTAAATGAGATGCTCCACACCAGGAGCTAGGCGATGCCGGGCAGGGTCAGACAGACAGACAGAAAGACAGACAGACAGACAGACAGACAGACAGACAGACAGTCGGGAACGGGAACGGGAGCTTATATGACTACTTATATGAATTAAATGAGATGCTCCACACCAGGGACTGGGCAAAGCCGGGTCGGGACTGCTAGTAACTTATAACCAATAACTATTAACATAAAATAATAACACACATTTCATGTTTTATTTTCTAAACATGTTTTGATATTTTGCTGCGCTGATAATTATTATTAAAATATGTCCATTGTGACGACCTCTGCTGTCTTCGGCTTCTGGTTTTATTGCAGGGCCAGAATATTGGGGCCTGCTTAACCAGGACTGGTCACTGTGTACTAGAGGACAACACCAGTCACCGGTTGACATCAATCCCAGAAATCTGGTTTTTGATCCAAATCTCCGACCAGTCAGAATGGATGCACACAGAGTAATCAAGTTGCTTGTTCCTTATCTTTGTTTTCTCATAACACAATCACGGAAATGTGGTATCGTTTTTGTTACATTACAACGGACATGGTAAAAACTTTGAAGTTGCTGTAGTTTCCCACACTCAGCCCTAGTTACTGAGAGCACAGAACACACATCACATTATTCACAACATTAATCTATGTGACTATTTTAATTTTACCATGGTACTCGACATGACCTCTTTAAAAAAAAAACTATCATCCGAAGAACAACTAAAGGCAAACAGACAAGATCAAAACAAAGAAAATCATAATACAAAGGGGCTTCAAATCAAACCTTAAAAGTGTGACATACATTACAATAACCATGCCATTGTCTTGTAATCTGTCAATATTGTTGATAAGGATGTCAAGAGTGTTGAGGACGTGATATCACTGTGCAGACGAATAGGGTGACTTCATAAGAACAGTTTAAAGATGGCCGCCCTACTGTTCACAAGCAGAAAAGAGGAGTAGCGTTCTGTTATCCGTTCTTTGTTTGTTTGTTTTTTTATCAGCGAAGGAGTGGAAACTAGAAATTCATCGGAGAATGACGGTCCAGTTTGGTGATGCATGCCTGTCAGTTTAGCAAGTGTATGAGTGGAGTAGGAAATTTCAAAACTTTTCGGTCCGATGAAGAGGTACAGCAGGTGGTGCATGAGTTGTTATACAAATGACCAAGAGAATTTTTTCCTACAGAAACCCAAGCACATTATTGGCGCTGGAGGACTTGCATTGAAGGCAGTTGTAATTACATCGAAAAATTATAATATTTGTTCTTTACTTTTTCAGAATATATGTAACAGAGGAAGGGGTTTTGGTAGTATTTAGGTGGGAAACGACTACAGCACGATTGAGCATCGGGGTCGAACGAGAGGAGAGATGCTCAAGTCGTGACGTGGTTTGTTGTCAAAGGGGCAGTTACCATCAAACTAGAGAACCAGAAGGTCGTCAACTTAGATCCGGCTGTCATCTATAATATTAAACACTTGTAATAAGAACTAACTGAGTTCCGTCAATTATGTGAGTTCACCTTGTTACAGAAGGTGAAATTGGTGCCCACGACACAGGATTTGAGCCTGGTGTAACGCGAAGTCATGCTGTATACTATATAACATCGCGGAGGCCAAAAACTAAGAAGATGATCCTTGCTCCGTTTGTCTAGTCGCCAGAAATAATTTCGGCACGCTTTTGAACAACCATTGAACGTAACAAGGCGCAGTGGGAAAAATGGCCAATAACGTATCAGCGAAAAATACAGCGACCAAAAGCCCGCCCAGGGGTGGTTGTCTGTAAGTCTTTTTCAAGACTGGCTGTCAAAATTTTGCTGGCGTCAGGAGAAAAGTGAAATTGGCCATAACGAATTGCGACACCTGAGATCGTTATCAAACCGGCGAGCGTCAACTGTGGACACCATCCTGGCGACTCCTCTTATCCGTTCATCTAACGGACGTGTCAGGAGCAGAAGTTTTCCTGAAGGTCAAGCCGTCTAACCGATATCTCGAGCGAGCAGGAGTGTGCTGAAAGTCGGCCCAGTTTAATCGTGTCTTGACCGAGCAAAAGTTTGGCTAAAGGGCAAATCCAGTCGGATCGTTGTTGCAAGTGAGCAAGAACTTTTCAATAAGACAATCAAGTCAGCCGCAATGTTAATAGGTTTTGTTCTGAGCGCTAACAACTGAAAAAAAAAAAAGAAGAAAGTTGGTAAAAGACAATCGAGACAGCAAATAAATACCTCATTACTTCATGGATTGCCCAATGTTTCGTTTGACGCAGTCAGACTATCTATAGGCCGCTAGCTTAACCTTTTGGGCTCTGCTACCTCTGAGTCCTTCTCAAAACGTCGACGAAGTACCCCACCCGGGGCGAAATCAGAAGCCAGAAAACTGGTCGGGACCCAACCAGGGGTTGAAGTTTATCCAGGCATCCCAAGAGAAGTAACTAACTGAAGAGACGAAGTACCTGGGAGAAGAGACAGACTACCTGAACTCCGCTACCTGAACTCCGCGACTGATTTTCAGCTGACGCAGAATCCTAGTGTTTGAGTGTAACCTGAAGACGAGTCTAGAGGAATACACGAAACTTGCTTGGATCAGGAACCGAGAGTAGGGTAATCTGTGAGCCTATTATCTAGTCGAACTGTTCTTGTGTATATGTAAACTGAATTTCTTTAGTTAGCTGATTACAAATGAGGTTGTGATTGTTTGTTCTATATAATAATATTTCAGCATGGCGGAACAAGACTCTTTGGTACAAGTATTGACGGGGGTAGGAACAGCGGTAGGTAGACTTGATACGATTATTAAACAACAGGGAATGGCAACCGAAATTGTTAAGTTTAGTGGACAGGCCAGAGAGTTTAAGAAATGGATCACTTCCATAGAAAAATATGCGTATTTGGTATCTGCATCAGATGAAGAGAAAATGAGACTTGCATATCAGGCAGCCACAGAACCAGTTTCACAGCATATTAGAAGAAAGTTAGAGGCTAGAGTAGATGAAACATGGGAGCAGTTCAAAACCGACCTGGCACACAAGTACGCAGAAATAACGGATCCACAACATGCCTTTTCGGTATTGAGACAGTCTAAACAAAATAGTGGGGAGACGGTACAGTTGTTCAGCGATAGGTTGATTAACCTGGCTGAAGAGGCATTCTTGGGACAGAATGTACAAGGAGAAGAGGTAGAGAGGATGATAGTCGGCATTTTTGTAGATGGCATAAAATCCGATGGTTTGAAATTTAAGTTGATGAGGGAAAACCCTGAGAGGTTGTCACAGGCTGTAGATATTGCAGTACAAGAAGAAAATTTGAGACGTAGGTTTAGATTGAGAACAGGACGAGAAATAGGAACTAGTCGAGAAGATAGAGTTGAGGAGCCCATGGAAATAGGACAAACAAGGTTCGGATGGAATAGGAGGGGAGGTGTACAGATGGTACAAGGCAGAAATAGAAATGAGTATGAGGAAAGAAGACAAATGAGGTATCCTACAGGTGAGACTGTAGGTAACACAAATAACACAAATATTGTCTGTTATTCTTGCGGTCAGCGGGGACACATGGCTCGTTTTTGTGGAAATAGGCGTGTCCAATCGAATACACAGAGTAGAAATGGCAATAGGTTAAATAGGAATGTAGAAGATAGACACAGAAATTTTATAGGTACAAGAACAACGCAGGAAAACCGGCGCCCTACCTATTAAATGGGACCTGGAGTAGGAAGGGAAATAATAAGGTTCCAAGGTTTAAAGAATACGTTAATAACAGGTATACTAGGACGAACAGAGAATATTTTCAACTAGATGAAGTCAAGCAGTTTATAGAAAATAAAACAGATTATAGTTCTTGTATAATAGAAGTAGGAAAGTATAGAATTCGCACATTAATTGATTCCGGAGCTCAGGTTAGTGTAGTAAAAGAAAGTTTTCTATACAGAATAGTGAGAAATTGTAGGATATTTAGGAGTCATAATAATCTTCACTCCGTTACGGGACAGAATTTACAAGTAATTGGGCAAACGATGATAAATTTCAAGCTAGGAGGGGTCAACGTAAGACATCTTTTTCATGTAGTGAAAGATTTAAATAGAAACATGCTGTTAGGAAGAGATTTTTTGATAAAAAATGGAGTAAGACTTTTCTTTGATTTACACAAATTAAAATTTAAGGACGTCTATGTAGATATGGAGGAAGACATGCATATATCAGCACTAGTGAGAGTTAAAATGTCCACGACGTTAAAGCCACAGTCGATTAATTTGATACAAGCAAAGCTAAAGAGAAACCCATATTATGTAGCAGGAGACACAGTCAGAGTCACTGAGTTACAAGAAGAAGTAATTGATGAACCTGGTTTGGAAGTTCCGGATGGAATAATAGCGTTAGATAAACACTTAACCTTTCCAGTTATGGTGATTAACAACACAGGTAGAGAAATTAAATTATACAGAGGGTGTGTAGTAGCAAAACTAGAACGTAACGTTAGTGAAATGTTGGCAACAGATAGAGTAGAAATGCCGGGAACAAATTGTTCACAATCTTCTACTGAAAGAGTTAATAACAGACGCGGACGCGGAAGTAGAGGAAACGCACAAATGGATGAATTGATCCATCCATTCAAAAGAAATACAGCACAAATACATTCACTAGATAAAAAGACAAGAGAACAGGAATTGTTGGCACAGTTAAAGACTTCACCAGAAAATAAAGAAGTGTTGGAACAGTTTATAAAGGAGAATCAGGATGTGTTTGCAATTAGTGATTTAGAGTTGGGTAAGACAAAAACGGTAACAATGGAGATAGATACGGGAGACCATCCGCCGATTAGCTTAAAACCATATAGAACTCCCTTAAGAAATAGAGAAATTGTAGAAAAGGCAATAGAAGAAATGTTGAAAGCAGGAATAATCACAAGATCAAAATCAGAGTGGTCATCTCCGGTGGTAATTGTGGCCAAACCGGATGGTTCGAGTCGATTCTGTTGCGACTATCGGGCGTTGAACAAAATTACTTAAAATGTAGCATATCCACTGCCAGTGATCGATGATATTTTGGGGCTGCTTAATGGCGCTACATTTTTCACGACGTTGGACGCAAGATCAGGATTTTGGTGTATCCCGATGTCAGCAGACGCGCAAAAGAAAAGTGCTTTCTGTACTCATATGGGTTCTTATGAATTTTTACGAATGCCTTTTGGAGTCAAAACTGCGCCATCTCACTACATGCATTTAATAAATGAAGTATTAGAAGGTATGCAAAGGTTTGCATTAGCCTATATAGACGATATTCTGATTTTTACGACAGGAGATGTAGGTGATCATTTAAAACAGATTAGATTGGTATTCGATAGATTAAGGGTACATGACGTTAAATTGAAACTTAGTAAGTGCCAGTTTTTAAAGACAGAAACAAAATATTTGGGTTATATTATAAATAGAGACGGAATAAAACCAGACCAAGAAAAGATAAAGGTTATAAAAGAGTTACCTCCTCCAACTAATGTTAAGGAAGTGCGAGCGTTTATAGGAACTTGTGCGTATTATAGGCGGTTTGTCCCGGCGTTTTCAAAGATAGCAGAACCTATTACAAATTTAACAGGCAAATACGCTAGATTTAAGTGGGATGATGAGTGTCAAAAAGCGTTCGAGTATTTAAAAAACAGCTTAACACTGGTACCATTATTGACGCATCCAGATTTAAACAAACAGTTAATACTGTACACAGATGCTTCGGACAATGCAATAGGAGCATGTTTGGTTCAACCATATGAAGGAAAGGAGTCTGGAATACCAGGGGTTAAAAATGAAAGGCCAATTTACTTCTTGTCTCATAAACTTAGCAAATCTCAACGCAAATGGACGACTATTGAAAAAGAAGCGTATGCCATTCATTATGCCCTTCAGAAACTAAATTACTACTTACATAACGCAAATTTTGTTATTAGAACTGATCATATGCCTTTAAAGTCTTTTTTAGAAGCTCCAGTGCAGAACAGGAAAATACAGACGTGGGCATTGAATCTACAGGGATACAATACGAAAATTGAATACATTCCAGGTAGGATTAACACATGCGCTGATTTATTATCTAGGATTCCTTACCCACAGTCGTCAGGTGACACAGAAGATGAAGGAGAACCAGAGATTGACGATCGAAACTGGCAAGTAAATATTTTAGATTCTGCCATAATAAATGGAGAAGACTTTGAGAGTTTACCATCGGATCAGGAGGCTGAACATAGAGTGGAAGAAGACCCACATTTAGCACAGTTTAGTATGAAAGAAGAACAGGAATTAGATCCAAAAGTCTTACAAATAAAACAGAAATTAAGTGAAACGGAGGAGAACAAATATAAGAAGAATTTTTTGGTTTTACAAGAGGATGGACAGTTATACTATATGTGTGAAAGGAACGAACAGCTAAGGAAATATATTCCAAAACATTTAGAAAATGAAGTTTTAAAAGCATATCACAATGAAAATGGACATCTCGGTCGGGATAAATTGGTGAAAGCACTTACAAGTAAATATTATTGGCCAAACTTATTTAGATCTGCTTGCAAATATGTGGATACGTGTGAAAGATGCAGGTTAAGGAATATGAAAACAATTAAGTGTCCTTTGCAAGATACAGATATTCCTCAGTTCCCTATGCAGAAAATTAGTTTAGATATATCGGGTCCTCACCCTAGAACATTGTCAGGGAATGTATATTTAATTCATATAGTAGACGTTTACAGTCTTTGGCCGGAAGTTTATGCAATTCCAGATAAGAGCGCTGATACTGTCATTAATATTTTTTTTACAGGAGTTTGTACCAAGATTTAGTTGTCCACAGATTATACTTACAGATAATGGTAGAGAATTTGTGAATAAGAAATTTGAAAAATTATTGAAGGATTTAAATATAAAACACGTAAAGACCTCATACTATAGACCTTCTTCAAATACTAGGAACGAACGACAACACCGGACGTTATATGATATTATAGCAAAGATTGTGGATGAACATGAAAAAGACTGGGATTTATTTTTGGGACCAGCGCTTAGCGCCATACGTACAAATCCAAATGTGAGCACAGGCTTTTCACCATTTTATTTAATACACGGGAGAGAACCAGTATTACCAATAGATAATCTCTTAAAACCAAGACGGAAGTATATGGGAGAAGACTTTCAGGAGACCATTATACAAGAAATGCATAAAGCACACATGAGGTTGAAGAATAATATAGTTAAAGCTAGAGAAAGACAGAAAAAGTACAAAAACCTGAATACAAAGTTACAGGAGTTTAAAGTAGGAGATAGAGTGTATTACAAAAAGCATAGAAGGAACTCTAAGTTTGATGATCGTTGGGTCCCAGGTTATTATGTCATAGAAAGGCTAGGAAATGTGTCGTATAATATTAAGAACCAGGTGACGGGACATGTGGCAAGGGCACACGTGGAACACTTAAGAAGAGATGATGATGAGAAGGAAAATGATAATTATAATAATAATTATTGTTCAGACACCGGATACTTAGATGAACGAGTCGTTAGGGGAACTACAATAACCCCAGCTTTTAGAAAAGATCCGACACACAGTCAGTTAAAAACGGCTTCAGGTTACGATGATACTCAAGAACAAACAATACCGAAAACGATAGTAGGAGAAAAGTTGAATGAGACCCATTGTGATAGTATAGAATCTATGGAAGAAGAAGTAAGTGCTCCATTTAAAAATACTAGACAAGCAACAAAAAGAAGAATGGATAAACAAAGAGAAAGAGAAGTGAAAAGACAGAGGAGAATTAGAGAGTATTCAACAAGTGGTGAAGAAATGCCTTTACTAGAAAGATCCTTAAGAAATAGTGATAGACAAATTAGATGGGATATTGAACGGAAGAGATTAGCGGCTGCTAACGAGAGAAATACAGATGAAGAAGAAGAAATGGATGAGAAATCAGAGTCAATTAGTAGTATGGAGGAGGATGATAGATTATACGGGGAGGATGATATTGATGTAGAGATAGCATTGATACAGAGAAACTTGGAATTGTTGAAGAAGTGGAAACGTAAGAGATAAATTGATAGAAAATATTGCAGATTGCAAGATGTAAGTTTCAGGCTTTAAGGAAAGAGATACCTGATGAAGTGTGTGAGACGGTGGAAATGGAAAAGGCTTCTGTTGATACTTTTTATAAATGATCTGGAGGAGTAGTCAAACAATGGATGTAGGTTCGACTGAGGTATATATATATATTTGTTCTCTCAGTGACGGAATTGCTAGTTGATATTATGTTTTGGTTTCTTATTGGATGGATAAGTTAATCAATGGTACAGCAGGTAGTTGTACTATATAGTAAATAGACAAGTTTTTACTGCTGCTAGGAATATCGTGGTGTATGGTAATGATTAAGTAGTTATAGGAATTTGTCCACGAGAAGCAATTGGGGTGTAGATAATACGGCCATTGTTAGTTAAAGGCTTGTACGAAAAGAACAGATATTGTTTTAGATTAGAATTTGGTCTGTAAATAACAGATATAGATATATATAGACCTGGCGGTGAATGGTTTCAATTTCTTGCTTATAAAAACAATAGAGTGACTTGAGTGAATAGATATGACTTACGTTGATTCGTATAGGAGGAAAATTTTGCTTGGTTACTTTAAGTAGATAATTCTATGTGAATTATAATTTTTTTTTGAAGAACTTCTCTTTAGCGAGAAGACACTTGTTTTATTGAGTCTGAGTTTGTAATGCCTCATATATAATATGTTTTTTCTTTGCTTAATTTGCTTCTGTAATATGATTGTTGTTACTTGATTTTAGAATAGGGTTATTGTGTTCTTAGACTTTTACGTACAAACTGTTGGTCCGTAAAAGAGACCAATAGTGTTAGGTAGTATTAGAAAATTTTATTTTGGTTTGATAAGATGCATGTTGTATTATTTTAAAATCTGTTTTCTTTGAATGAGTTGGGGGATATCTTGTTTTGACTTTATTTCGTTTAAGTTAATTAAGTTGTTTGGTGTATTAGGTTACATAGTTATAAATTTAATTAAGTAAGTTAATTTTCAAGTAGTTATGGTGTTGGCTGGAATAAAGAAAATAATATGAGGGCTAACAGAGAGACACATACTGAGGGCTAATAGAGAGACATATAGATAGTCGTCATGAAGAGGTTCTTATGGATATGAAATGTTAGAAAATAGGAGCTACATTAAAGTTAGCATTATAGGAGGGGGGAGACTGTGAATCGCAGCATATAAATGGGAGTGTTTATATAAATATTATGGGAAGTGAGGGGGCAAGAAATAGGTGCTGTGAAAAACCAGCGTTAATTAAATTGATAATGTTCATAGAATATGAACATTGGCTCATGGTGAAAGGTGAGGTGACGGAAATATAGACAAGATTGTGGATGGCAATATAAATGTTATCTTATATATAAATGTTGAGAAAACGTATGTCAACTTGGTTTATAGAGAACAAAGATCTATTTTCATAAGACGTATTTAAAAAAAAAAAATTGTTGTACAAATTTTTTTTATTGGCAAGGGAGGTAAATGTGGTTATGTGGACTATGCATTGCTTTATGTAAATGTGATCACGTTGTCTTTTCATCCTTTATGCTTATCACTGGGTGCGCACCCCTTCTTTGCTTTTCTAAGTACGTTGTTGTTCTGGTTGTCTTGTATTGTGAGAATGCGAGGGATTTTATAATGCCATGTGTACAATAACGATTATACGAACTATTCTTCTTATGATATGTATATTTGATACAGAAACGAGCCAAGAAGGGACCAGAAATATATATAGTGGATGGCTATATAGTTTGAAGAAATAGATTTGGTTACTTAACATAAAGTGCTTTGGGGAGGTTTGGGAACTGTAAGAAAGACTGTTTGGTTTAAAAGAGTTACCATACGTGGTATGATATATTGTACAAAGCAAAATCGAAGAAATAGTTTATAGTAGGTTACTAGGGTGACAATATGACAGGGAAGAAGGGTTAAATGATATAATATATACTCAAATTTGAGTTGGGTTGGGGAAGATTAGAGGAAATGTGGGAGTTAAAGGAAAAGAAGGAATAGAGTAAGAGAGTTGGGAATAAAGAATTTTTCCTTTAGAGGAAAAATTCTTTAGGAAACATAGGGAGGTGTAACAGAGGAAGGGGTTTTGGTAGTATTTAGGTGGGAAACGACTACAGCACGATTGAGCATCGGGGTCGAACGAGAGGAGAGATGCTCAAGTCGTGACGTGGTTTGTTGTCAAAGGGGCAGTTACCATCAAACTAGAGAACCAGAAGGTCGTCAACTTAGATCCGGCTGTCATCTATAATATTAAACACTTGTAATAAGAACTAACTGAGTTCCGTCAATTATGTGAGTTCACCTTGTTACATATATTCACACATACACACACAAAATTTGAGGTTTTCATTTGAAGCCCCCTCCAGGCCACGGTACTTCTGCTCGCATATGTTTGTATGAGAATAGTGGAAGACTGTATGGTGATGCACATCTACCTCCGGCGACGGGATACGGAAGGATGATGTTGATGTTGATGATGCACATGATAATATGATAAACATCATCATTACAAACATTATCATCATTATGCTATGTGGAAAAGGAAGTTCATGAAAAGTTCATGAAAAACAACCAAATATAAAACTACAGCTGATAATATACGTGATAAGGTTGAAGATAATCTGAACAAATACTATATAACGCAATGTAGACCTTAAATCGAATTGTACATGCATGAAGACTGGGAAATTACTACAGATTTAGAGCGAAGGATTTAGAGATTCGACCATGAGTAACAGAATATGTCTACGTAACTTGTAGACTATGCCTCAAAACCACATGACAGTGTAACCGAACGAGTACATACATGAGCTAGCAAGAACCTTTGTAGTCGACAGTGAAATGGAAATATTTGACTAGATCAGTGACATGATTCCTTATCGAAAAGAGTCCTACGGTGCAGACAAGCGTGAAGAGGCAGACAACTTGGAAGTCTCCATGGCGAAGGGTTCCGAAGGTCGGGGTTCGATTCCGGGCCGCGTCCTTCGGTTCACGAATGCATTTTTTGAAGACTCCTGAGGGTCGTCGCTGGAGCTACGGAGTTTGTGCTTTGTGCGACGCTTTCCGCGCTGCGAAAAGATACTGAGCCATATGGGATAAAGTCCCGGTGCAATGAAGTCGACCCTGTCGACTTTTAAGCGACTTTTAAGGCAGGCAACAGCAGTCCCGAACTTATAACATTAAAAGTAAAGTAAAGGTACTTTGTCCCCGCCTTATGATGCAATGGACATATTGTGCCAAACTCACATTTTTATAGATCAAGTGGTTATGTGTTGAGTATCACAACGATCGCTTTACTTCCCGAGATATGTTATAAGGAAACCGAAAATGGCTCGTAAAGGTAACGTTTCGTAATAGAGGCCAGGAGAGCACTGGGATGTCACCGCATTCAGAGGAGGAGAAATCTCACTCTAGATAACCTGACGCGTGTTGTCTCCAAGCCACACTATGTTCTCCAAAGGTTTGTTAATTGTTGAAGTACTCTAACTTTAACACAACAAAATACCATACACCAATTAACAATAAAATAAACAACTCCAGTCTATAAATTATGACATTGAGTGGTGCATAGGGAAGGGGGTATTCAACTGGCATAATTAATCTACACAACTCAAAAACATGCACACAAATAGAACATGATAAAACCACTAATTATCGTTAGTAAGTAGGTAAACTGTTCTTGTGTTCTAACAAATGAGTACTAAATTAACACAGTTCATTCCTTAGTGAGTTGTTAAACTGTTCCTAAGTTCACCGAAGATGGTATTAAACTGCCCATATGTTCACACAAAATATATGACTATAAAGTCCATTAAACCATCATAAATGTCCACGTGGTTCTCACAACTTCTAGATTACAAAAGTCCATCAGGCCACACGGACTACTAGATTTAAAAGTCTATTAAGTCACACGTACTTCCTGTTGTTGGCCATGATCTAAGAGAGGATATGTATAGTGTACTTAGCTGATTTCCAAATGCTGGGATTGCTTTGACATCGGAGGGATCAATAATGTTCATTGAAATTGTGCTCTTTCAATAGTAGCAAGGCCAATTCTTTCTTCGTTTACTGATGACTTTGACCCTTCACGATGACAATATGCAGCCTTCGTGATTATGCCCCAGCGGAAGACAAAAAGAAGACCACCATCTCTGTTGGAGACGTGTATCAAACTTATAATAAATTTACAGAAACAAGAGGGAAACAGGAAAAGGAGAGAGAGAGAGAGAGAGAGAGAGAGAGAGAGAGAGAGAGAGAGAGAGAGAGGGTGAAGGGATTGGTAAATAAGAGCTGGCTAACCATACCTTGCCCTGTGGAGCACCATCACTCTAATAACTGGATGTGACTCACCTTCTCCACCAACATCGCCAAGAAATGTCTCACTCACTCCTGCGTTGTGTCGGTGAATCATCCTCGAGTTCTCAAGGTCATGTCGCCAAGAATATGTGGATGGCTAACAGTAAGAATGACACTATGTCACAGTTCTGGCATTACCTCTCTTCTCCAGGATAAGTGATTGCATAACATTACATCATAGGTGTGTCACATGTTTATATTTATAAAGAAAATCATTTTTAATCATCCCATTCAGATATGCATACATAAAGAAACTTATTCTCTTTTTAATATATTTAATATATCATAATCATAAAAACCTCATATAATCATAAATGATAGCTCTGAAAAATATCATCAATAAAGAAATCATAAGTGATATCTCAAAAAAGTATCCATACAGAGATTATAAGTGATATCTCAAAAAAGCATCATGTTAGTTCCTTTTCTACTCATAAGCTACACATGAAGACTCTGAATGAATAGGGAATTAGAAATGCATCCCTCATAATATACATGAATTGAACCCCAAAAAAAATTCTTTCGAAATTCTTCAATGTCAGAAAAAGAATCACTTATATCATCTGGAAATTCTCTAGATTTAAATCACTACTTCTCTTATCACAAAGACAGAGAGCTCTAACTAAGGTTCAAATCTTTCTTATAATATCTTCCACTGATATAAATGGTAATTAATAAATGTACACTAACCTCAGCCAATAAAGGACACATTTTATTCCAAAAATAAAACACAACTTTCTCCTAGAGATTCATTTTGTTGACTGCCGCCTAAACTTAGCAATCTAGATGCAATTTGCAGCAACCCAACCCAACTGCCTAGTTTAAATACACTTATGATAATTGTTCTGTCTACATCATTCAGCTTCATCCTAGTTGGGTGTTTGGCACGAATTATTTTCATCAGCCTGCAGGTGGCTGGTAGATGTTGTGCACGTGACAGACCTTCAACTAAAATCTCCTCAGCTAGATGACATCAGACGCGCAGCTGTTCTGCAGGTGTTCAGCATCTGTTGTTTTATCACATTGGTGGCGATGTCTATTTTTAGCATGATTTTGGTTGCGTTAAGAGATCTAAGAAGCTGTCTGCTGTAATCCGTTTCCAAGTAAAAGCTTCATAATATTGCTGCGTGGCGTAATCATCCCAAAATGTCACAGAAGCACTGGTATATTGTAAACATCTGCCCCTAAATGAAATAGAACCCATGAACACCAGGCCAGCAGGCAAGCCTCTAGCCACCAGAACACAGCGGTTGGTATAATATTGGAGGGTCATGTCCAGCCAGGGGAGGAAGGGGAAGAGAGTGACATCACACAAGCATGCTGGGACATTGCGGGCGGTAGAATGACTCACACAGAGCTTTCTGGAATTATTGACAATAAGTCGCAGTAGGCTCGCATGATCGGCAACACCAGTCTTCGTACTGGTCATCCTGGTGATGGCAATAATGATTATGTGTTTTGGTTTTTACTGTAATTAGTGCTGTCACCTAACATTACAGTAGAGCAAGGCTCAATTCCCAGCAGTTAATATTACGGATTTGTTTCAGACCGGTCTCATTACATGGATACGGGAGATTATCCAGGAGGGTAAAGACAACCGACTTATTACTGTCTGTACTAGCCCTATTGTGAGCATACGATCAGCACTATCTCATCAATATGCCTTAATGAAGAGGGGTGTTGCTATTAAATGTTTTTCACCTTGCTAATTTGAAGTGAAGTTAACCGTGAGGTGAACTTAATAAAGTGGGTTCTTATATGGACATGGCTTCATTTCTTCCATGAGTCAGTTAATGGTATAAACATGTTCCATTTCCTCAGGTGGATGGTTATGTTGTAAACACAGGCCATGATATCACCTTATATATCAACGAAACGAACCCAAGACCATTTGCATTCACAGGAGGCCCTCTTTCTTACACGTACAGGTAAGGTGGATGTAATGTCAACGTAAATCAGTCGATAAGACATGCTTTCATGTTAAAATAATGACATTTCGCTTTGGTTTAACCTTTGGTGACTTAGTGTCTATGATTATAAAGTAAAAGTCAAAATATGTTTCCACAGGGTTCACCACATCAAACTGCACTTTGGAAGCCTGGATCTGATAGGATCTGAGCACACAGTTAATGGACGACCTTTCCCTTTAGAAGTAAGAGCTTCCTATCTTGGTACTAACCACCGAGCTATAACTAGTAAATAAAGCAAAGTAAAGAAACTTCCTCATCATCAGACATTATTTTTTGGTTAAGTTCTGGCTGTATGTTATGTAGAATATTGGCACGGATGGGTAATGTCAATATCTCGCCTACCGCTTTTACTTTCCAAAACATTTCCTAGTACCCATTTTAGGCTGAGTCGTCCTGAGAGCACAAGTGCATTATAAAAATCCCCACATACAACTAGTACTGAAGTCTGAAGTTAGCAAGGCGTTTTAATGTTCGTCTTCGTGGCCGCTTCGGAAGACAAGTCAGACATGCATTTGAGCACGATGTAGTCTTCATTGTTCATGAAAAACTCTTGTGGACTAGCCATGGTGTTGGCTTGCCCAAAGGCAAGTGGGCCCTTATGAAGTTACTACTTTTAGACATTCTCATCTCATCTCTCATCTCATCATGTTCCTCTTGTACCTTGCTGTGTCGGTGTCGAGGTGAAGTATACACATCGGGAGAGTGCCCGCCCATGGACTTCATTTATGGATTTATTTTTGCCTCCATGGACTCTTCTCTTCTCTCCGTCCATCGTTTACGTGGTCGGTCTTTTCCTCTGCTTCCATCTGGCTTGTACATCATTGCTTGTTGTGGTTCTTCTTCTTTCGTTCGCTTGAAATATGGCTATAACTGCAACGTTGTCCCTTGTATGGATTTAACTGTCTTTTTAGTTCACTCAGCGATGCATAGAGTTTATCTTCCACTATCGTCTCTCTAGACCAGATGGTTTGCCTAGATATTTTGTATTTTGGGCAGTCTTGGAGTATGTGCCCTGCTGTCTTGGCGGCCCAATCCACATTTGCACATGGCTGATCCAGCAATCTTGAAATGTGTATACATGTGGTTGCGTAATCTATTTCTCTTGTTCTGGGGCGCAGAATAATTACTTGTTCTGGTCTGTCCATAACGAGTTAGTCGTCTTGAGCATGAATCACCGAAAAACGAGAAGTAGATTGTGAGATTTACTAGAGCACGACTACAAGAAACAAAATGGTCTTTGCGGCCAAAGCCTTCGACAGCACAGGACAAACAAATAAAAATGGACAAACAAATACACGAAAGACACTACATGAAAGTATTAAGGTTACTTATCTGTATCCTTTCTTGAGCGGCTATCCGTGAATGGAATAAACCGGTTGTAGTGGTTAACAGGATCAACTGACTAAAGGTCAATAAAGCCAGAATCTTGGGGATTGACAACCGGTGAGGGAACCAACGCTGGGGGGAATGGGGGTGCATCCATGAGAGCGAAAAGAAAAAATATGGTTAGGTAGAGCACTGTAGCCGACTCTGTGGCGATGTAACAGATGCAGTTCGAAATTCCGCACGCCAAGCTCGAAACACTGCTGCGGGCGATTTGGATGCAGACCGCCCCGCGTTTGCCATAATAAAATAGCACAAGTGCCGGTTGTTCAGAAAGCAATGAGAAGCGACTGAACGCAAACTACCCGGAAAGTCACAGGAGGCAAAAATAATGCTGGCGTTGACTCGACGTCCTGTGAAGGACATGCAACTAGCTTATTAGTGGACTATACAACTACGGGGATGGGAGGGGACATGGGACCTTAGGGACTTAAATAAAACTGTGTTGGACATTGAGGCCGTGAGGGGAGAGTGAACCCAAGTGGAAGATGAGACGGTTTTCCAATGTCTTGCGATTGCGTTCGTGTGATGTGCACAATTTTATCGCAGCGACCTGTATGTCGGCAACGCCACAGTGGTCGGAACTGTTGAAGTGTAGGGGTACCGGTTTCTGGGCACCACTGTTGATATCAGAGAGGTGTTGCCTAAATCTGTCCGTCAGACGAAGACCTGTCTGCCCAACAAATCTCATGTCACAACGTGTGCAGATGATCGCATAGATAACGTTGCGACTTGTGCATGAGAAACCCTCCCGGATGTGGAAAGTAGTCTTATGGACAGCCAGACTCTGGGTTTGAAGAACATGTGGACAGGTCTTACAACGAGATCGAAGACATGCCGCCGTGTCAGGAAGAGACTTGTGAGGTTGGGGTAGAGCGCTATGGACCAGCACATCCCTCAGGATACGATACCGCCTATATGCTACCAGCGGGGCCTCTGAGAAGACATCGCGAGTGACCGGGTCTGCCTGGAGAATGGATAGATGCCTCATGAGAATATTCTTGGCAGCAATATTATGAGGATGGTAGGTTAGTTAGAGAATATGTCTATTATTACGTGGTTTCGGCCTGGAGGAGAGAGCCTCGGCACGACTAATAGATTGGCAGCGGTGAAGAGCTGTAGACAGATTGGTGGCTTTCTGACTGATTTGATCATTCTTTTTCATTTGGTGGTATGTAATGGGCACATCAGGCTGTTCTTCTTTTGCTCTTTCATTTGCCAATCGATCAGCTCTGTCGTTTCCGGGTATCCTACTGTGGGATGGTACCCACTGTATGGTTACCTTATGCTGACTGCTAAGTTCAGAAAGTAGTGTTCTTAGTACTGGCAATTTCCCAGACAGGAGCGCCTCGAGTACCGATTTTTTTTTCAATAGCACCATGGCTGGTATTTAGTAATTTCTCTGTTGCTATCTTGATTGTCTCAAATTCAGCATCATAGTTATGGCAGTACTTTACTGATGGTACTCTGGCCGGGTCCCTAGTATTATTTGGGTATTCTATGTACACTCCCGTTCCACCATTTCGAACAGCATTGTATGCTGACCCATCTATGTAGACTAGGACCAGAAGTCCTGTGGGTTTTCTTCATCAAGGAAACTGAGAGTGGCTGATCTGCGCTGTACACTGTTCTGTTCTTCCTTGTCAAATATTCCTCTCAGTTTTGTCTGGATTTGTAGAGATAGTCTATGTTCATCTTTCCATGGAGTTCGCTCTGGAATAGTTTTCAGGGGGATACCAACTGTGGGCAGATCGGTGGTTTCTCTACAGAGTCGTTTGGCCTGGCGGATAAAACTGCTTCTTTTCAACCGCCCCAAAGTTAAATTTTCAAATCTGTTCTTCATTGGGTGGCCTGGCAAGCTGAGGAACTTTTCTGCTTGTATTAGAGTTTTCGTATCTATGCGCCCTCTCATTGCTTGTGTCCTCCCCAATTATTTTCCATCTCCACTATAGGGGTTGATCTCGTCCCTCCTGTGGTGACTCTAAGTACTTGATTTTGTACCTTGTCCAGCTCTTGTAGTGTGGTTTTTATGCTGAACACCACGCAATTGACCCGTATTACAGGTGTGATCGTATGCTCTGTTGATAAACTTTGCAAAGAATTTTTTTACTGCCTCCCCATGTGGTTAAACTTAGTTTTCTCAGGATGTGTATTTTCCTTCTGGCTTTTGCTACTGCTTTGTTGATGTGCTTTCTCCATATCAGCCTGCCATCAAATGTTACTCCAATACATGTTGGTTCTTTATCTTCTCTTAGGGGTATTCTGTTTATCTGGATGATCCCTGTCTTTTGTTTTGGAGAGAGGATAACTAGAGCGGTGCTGCATGAACTTGTCAGTGTTTATACTGACACGGCATTTATTTGCCCATGCAACAAATGCATCAACAGGTCTTTGTAGCGATCTGGTGGCCACTGATGCATGTTCATTTGTGCACCACAGAATCAGGTCATCAGCGTACATTGTCGCTTTAATTCCATGCGGTATATTAGCAACAAGATCATTGATGAAGATAGAAAAAGTGTGGAGAACAAGATTCCACCCTGGGGAATAGCGTGACTTTCTTGCTTTAGAGTCCGTCTATCTGTACTCGGGCTCTTCTGTTGTGCAAGTATGCTTTGTGCGTTCTTCTATTGACGTTACAGTTTCTCAGTTTCTTCATCAGACCTTCTTTACAGACTTTGTCAAAGGCGTTCTTCAGATTTATCCATAGCAAGCACCAGCTTCTTCTCTTGGAATGCACCCTCAATTTCTTGAGAGAGGTAGGTTGTCTGATCTTCCGTAGAGTAGCACTGCCTAAAGCCGGCCTGCTGTGGCACAAGGTTGTTTTCACTTTCAATGTACCATTGTAGTCTGTGATTGATGATGCGCTCCATTGATTTACAGAGACAGCAGGTGAGGCTAATTGGTCTGTAGCTGGATTTTAGAAGGAGTATCATGATTGCTTCTCTCCAGGCTTGTGGGACACTGCCTAAGGTCCAGCTGTTTTTGAAGATCTGCAACAGTTTTGTTTTGGCCTCTGTTCCTAGGTTCCTGATCATTTCATTTGAGATACCATCATCTCCTGGAAATTTTATCAATTTCAGTTTTGATTTGGTTAGCGCTAATTTGCTGATTGTGAAAGGTGCCTCCAGAACCTCATGTACTATTTCTTATGTCCTGTATGTTGCCATTTCTCTCGAATCTCATGTTGTTTCTCTAGACTAATTTCGATATTGTTATCTTGTGCGAATGAGTCCGCAATATGGTCAGCTGCTTGCTTTCCTGTTAAGATGTTTCCGTCTTTATGTAGTGCCATTTTTTAGTTTCTCCCTGTGCCTCATCGTAAAGTTGTTTTATTAGCTTCCATAACTTCCTTGTGTCTCTTTACAAGTTCAGTGACTGTTTTTTCCTGCCAGCTTTTCCGTCTAGCCTGCAGCTGTGCCCTTTGGAATTTGGATTTTGCTTGCTGGTATTTATTGTGGTGCTCTTGGCTGGGGATGGCCTCTGCTTACCTTCTACACACTTCCACATCATTATGCAACTGTTCAAGTTCACTACTCTGCCATGAGCTTGGTGACTTCATGGTATAGTTGAACGATAACCCAGGTTAGATGAGGTTAGAGGTTATGGCAGTGTTCAGTAATTGACCACCTGGACCGTGAAAAGCGGAGACTTTTCACGCGGCGTGAAAACGCTGGGATCGGCTTCGCAGTGAACAGGAAGCAGGATCCGAAGAAAAGGGCAGTCAAGGTGGTTGTCGTCGTGGACGCACCACGTCTAGTTAGGTATAGCGTATATTATGCCGCTTTTTATTATGTGAAGTTTGTTTGTGGTGTCGATGAATTGCTGAATATCTGAAATATAGCGTGCTTAATATAACTGTGAAAACGCCGTTGGAGTTGTGTTGTTCTATAGTTGCGTTCTGTCCGTTATAGTATGTGTAGTATAGAAGAGAGCCAGAATACGCCGCTCGTAAACACCACGTCTAAGAACTGCAAACGAGTCATAACTACGAACTCTCAAATATCATCATGGTGTGAATAAGTAGTCCAGGTTTCACTGCCATAAAGAAGAGTACTAAGGACACAGGCTTGGTAGACGAGGACTTTTGTTTTGGCAGTAAGCTTCCTGTTCTCCCAGACTCTTTTTGCTAACATGTTCATTGTTGTTGCTGCCTTACCAATCCTGATGTTGATTTCCTGATCTAGAGATAATTTGCTAATTACCTCTGATCCGAGATATTTAAAATAGTCTATTATCTCCAGTTCGGCGTCGTCAATAAAGATTGATGGTACCCATGTGCACCTTGTGACATAATATGTGTCGTCTTTTTATTAATTGTTAAACCAAATTGTGAACAAGCATTGGAAAATGCAGATAGTAGATGTTGTAATTCTTCCTCAGAGTCGGTCGCATTTGCAGCATCATCCGCAAAAAGCAACTCTCTGATTAGTACCCTCCTAATTTTGGTCTTGGCCTTTAATCCCTGATCATTACAGAGGCCGCCATCTGAGCGTGAGTGAAAATATATACCGGCATCCTGATCAAGAAAGGCATATTTCAGTAGAAGTGAAAAGTGTATTCCAAAGATGGTGAGGGGTAGTACACAACCTTGCTTAACTCCACTCTTGGTTTCAAACTTTTCTGAAGTTGCACCATCAAACTTGATTATACCCTTTATGTCTGTGTGGAACGATTCCACAATGGGCAGAAGAGTTAGTGGGCAGCCAATCCTCTTTATTTCCTTGAACAGACCCTCACGACTGACCAAATCAAAAGCTTTTGTGAGATGAAGGCAGTAAACGGTGGTTGATTTTGTTCCCGGCATTTTTCTTGCATTTGTCGCAATGAGAATATCATATCAATGGTAGACCGGTTCTGTCGGAAGCCGCACTGTAATTCGGGGTAGACTTGATCTCCTAGGACTTGAAGTCTGCGCAGAACAATTCTGGCAAATACTTTCCCAACAGTACACAGACGTAAAATACGCCTATAGTTGTTACAGTCGCTTCGATCGCCCTTGTTCTTGTACAGCATTATGATGGCAACAAGTCAAGAATAAGAGAAAAATTGTTAAAACCACACATTTCAACAATTAATTTGATGTGAATGACTAGCGTACTCAAGTTAAATGTAAGAAAAATTATGTGTAAATGAGAAGTGGAACACGGAGAGTTCAAGGTTCAAACAGGAAGAACGAATATTCAGTGGTCAAAGTGTATGTTTTTTTTTTTGTTGTTGTTTTTTTTAAAGAACGATATCTGTGAACTATTAAAGCAATTAAAAAACTGTAATTATTGTAACGAACATAACGATGTAACAATAAAGGACAGGTGAACATGTGTATACAGATAGTTTTGACGGTGTTTGAGAAGACTCCTTAGGAGATTTCGTGAACAATGAACTAGTGACTTAGAGACGATTTCTAAACGAGACACGTCAAAAATAACGGTGTCACCGGGTACATGAAAAGATAAACATTATTATTATATGAGCAAGGGTATCTCTCGCCCTATAGAACAAGAACAAGAAGAAGACATAAACAGTGGCGTGCAGAGGGAGGTGCGGGGGTGCGACGGCCCCAGACATCCAGCCGGGAGGGGGGCATCCAATTAGGGAGAGGGGGCAGCACAGTGCAGTCGGAGGGGAGGAGGAATGAATGAGATAAAGGACAATTTAGGGGCATCCAATCAAGGGGTTGGCCCCGGGCTTCAAAGAACCTCTGCATGCCACTGGACATATACGACCATAAGAGATGACGACATCGGTTGTTGAGGTCAATATGTCAACAGAATAGAAACACAAGATATGTCGAACAAACATTTAACGCATTCGAGAAGATACAAACCAAACAGCAGAATAGAGGTCAGACATCGAACACGGAGACCGCAATTGGCAGATACTGGCAACCGGAGAACATGTTGACGGACACACAGGTCAGCGAATCGAAACGTGAGAACTTGATTAGCCAGTCTGAAATAAACCGTCAGCGATTCGAGAGAAATTCAACAGAGAACAGTGTTAGAAGTTAAAATAAGAGAACTATTTGTATTTATTAGAAACTGTGCAGAAATAAAATGGTTTTAATAGAAACACCGGAACTTTGTGAACTATAAAAGGTAAACATTCGATAGAACACCGGTGTTATATTCTTAAAGCTTTAAATGTGTAGTACTTAACAAATGTAAACAAACCAATTGTTAGTAGTATTGTAGTTATTACGTAGTAAAACTTTGTTAGAAAGTGACTTTCATATTTGAAACTGACTACGTATAATTAGTTAGATTATTTTATAATTGAGTAACGGTTTAGTGTTATAAATTAGTTAGCACATTAGTTAGAAGAAGTAGTAAATATCTGAAAAGAAGGCACTCTTCCGATTGACGGGTCTAAATAGTTCCGCAGTGAATAAGTTAGGGTTAAGGGTTAGGGTCAGTGTTAGTTTAACACTAACCCTAACCCTTAACCCCTGACTTATTCACTGCGGAACTATTTAGACCCGTCAATCGGAAGAGTGCCGAAAAGAATTAGTACCAGAGTATATGGTAATAATTAAGTATTAAATATTATGATACTTGTTAATTATATATATATATATATATATATATATATATATATATATATATATATATATATATATATATATATATATATATATATATGCCGGCTGCCTGGCCGAGGGGTTAGCAGCTTTCTCCGTTAATCCCGAATACTCTCGTAGTCAACGTGAACGGACGAGAATTAGAAGTGGTTCGAGTCACGCTAGTGACTTACGAGAGTATGCAGCCGGTCGCTCAGAAAGTCGTGGCGTGCTGATGAGCGTAATCTAGCCTAGGAATCAACATACAGCTGAAAGATGCTGGTGTTGACCGCAATATCCTGAAACAGGATGGAAACGCGGGGAAAAAAAAAAATATATATATATATATATATGTTATAGACGAGTTCTAAGAATATCTTGGGTAAAGAAAATAACAAATGCATCAATACTTTAAGAGCTGAATATTGAAGAAGACGATAAAACAAAGAAAATTGAAATATTTTGGTCATTTGAAACGTCACGAAAGTTTAGAGAGAACAATAATTGAGGGGTATATGCCTGGGAAGAGAGGAAGAGGAAGGCCAAAGAGAAGATGGGTGCAGGATGTGGCGGATGATCTCAAGATGCGTGTATCGGACACGGGACATCTTGCTTATGATCGAGAGGTTTTCCGGAAGGTTGTTATGGGAGCGAGGTTCTGCAAAGGAAATGCTACTGAATGAATGAATTATATATATGTAAATATGAGATTATAGGAGATTAGGATTACATTAATAGTTACTAAATTGTGCAGTTTTATTATTAAATTTAATTATGTTGTCATTATAACTAATTTTGTAGATGTTATGATACTAATAAATTAACATCGTGATAGAACTGGGGATTAAGTATAGACCCAGTGATAACATCTACTAATCTTTATGCATGAATTTTATTAATTTTGCATGACAACATCTAAAATCTTGAAAGTTTGATTAACAACTGTTTGTTGTGTTTGTTAGGTTTTGAGTAATAGTATAAAGTTATAGAAAACAACTCATGTATGATTTTTGAAATATTTGTTTATATGTTATGTTCATTTAATATTTTGTTTCGATTTCCTTTAATGCATGAGGAAGTTTATTTAACTTATTATTTTTATTTCTTACATGCATCCTTGAATATTGTAATTATTATTTCAGCTATAGTTATTCAGTCAATTGATTGCTGTTACGAGCATAATTTTTTGATTAATTTATTGGAAATAAAGATATTTAATTAAGTAAGTAAGTTTAAAAATAAATATTATTACAGAATGTTACATCACGGATTCTAGGTAGATTAAAAATTATTTAGATGCAATTTATCGAGTTGTCTGATAAGAGAAACGATTTCTTTTCGAGGCGGTGGTGTCTCTGCGTTGCTATAGCGGTGTTATATACAAGCTTAACATCTAATCCTTCCGATACGGCACCGATGTGGCGGCTAATGAGAGAGCATCGAGTCGAGTGGGAATCAAGCATAATTGAGTTTTGTTGGATGATAATTATTAAATTTTGGATTGATGTTATCTAACGCACTGAAGGGGTTTCGTTTCGGATAAATGAGGATCTTGGCGTTGCTTTGACGGCGCAGTGCCTTTTTTTCTTGTAACATCTAGTGTCTCTCTTTGGGCGCGGCGTCAGTGAAGCTATCGCTGGGGGAAGGCATTGGTTAGAGAGGAAGCCGTATAGGAATTTTGTCAAGAATTGACAAAATGAGAAATTGGATCAAGTGTGCGGCTGGTCATCAATATGGGTCATCTGATCTATTTGAATTATGTGGAATGATATTTCAATGATATTTGAATGATGGCCCGTGACGGTGAGCAGCAGTTCAGATGATCGAATAAGACATTGAGTTATATTTCTGGTTTTATGAAAGATTTTGATGACAAACTAAGGTTTGGATAGGTAAAACCTCAGTACTATTGACGTCAAGTGATGGGTTTTGCTAACATACGGTGAGTTGGGCTCGTTCTTTCTGTATGATGGCAATCGCACATTGCAGACTGTTTAATAAAAATGTTGGTTTAGTAATATGGAAATACTCAAGTATGGAGGCATTGTGAGTTAATGTACAGTTATAATATTAACATAGATAATTAAGTTCGTTCGTTTTATGTGTTACTAACCTTATTCATTATGCCATAAATTCATACAGGAGTAACAGAATGGAAATTGTTTCGTTAGGAGAATAGATGATTTATTGGAAAAGCAGCGGTATTGCTAAATGAGATGGTTATGAAATTATATACAGATTGAATATTAATTAATTCATTCATTAAGAAAAGTTAGTTTATTTTGTTTATGAAATAAATAAAGTTAAAATTAAATTATAAACAGTAATTGTTATTCCTGTTAACACAAGATAATTAGTATTATTATATATTTATTATTAATATCCAGTGTGGAATACTATGAATTATAAATTACATATGATATACATATATTAGAAAGTGTATTAATGAGTTATAAATGTCGATTATTACTATTAGTTATATTTGTCGATGATATTTATTGATGAACACCGGTGATTTATTATTTGAAACGAAAGAGTATTACGAATATATTATGTTAATTATTTTATTCACTATTTAGTTTTCATTAGATTAATATATAAATAAGTTAAGTATATATTATTGAATGATTATTTTATGATGTGAGTATTTAGAAATAAGATAGAAGTGGAAAAGAAAAATACAGTGAACATTTCCATATATTAGAGCATACTGGGTTAGCTCAAGTCGAATAAAAGCGGTCAGTGAGATAAAATCATGCTGACAGCGACTAATACATACCAACAAGCTGAGTTAATGATGCCATAGCTAAATGGAAACTTTGGTCAACGATAAAACCTGTAAAACAAAATACATACCACGATGCTTAAATGACGTGGGAGCAAGACACTTTCAGGACACACGCGTACCTTTATTCGGGCATAATGGTCTAGATAGGGATGAAGATGCTTATCTAAATTGATAAATGAGGAACTACACGAGGACGCCCAGGGGACGTTTTGAAACTCATAGCATGTTAGACCTCGGTCCTCTGAACCCTAAATGAGGCTGTGGCTACACGTTGTCTACAAGAGTGTAGATAGGTGGGGCATGTCCGACATAAATATTTTCTTTTCAATTTTGTGATGTATTTCAGGAAGATGTCTTCCACTGGTCATAGACTGTTGGAAAAAGTATGTTTAAAATATTATGACCAGACTGCATTTTGAAGGATGTAATGAACCTTAGTCATCCTGGTACACCTAGGATAAATGATTTTGGCAAATGGTTGTGAGATTAGCAGATGAAGTTGAGCTATGGTCAAATCAGTGGGGACATAAAGTACCCTACCTACCGAAAACATACTAAGTATGGAAATGAGCACCATGGTTCATATATGGAACTAACATACTGATTCTGAAATTTCATAATATATATGTATTTTACATTTAAACGAAGATGATTAATGAGTTCTTGTATTTCAGAATGACAAGAAGTTATCAAGCTTTATTGACAAGATTACAGATAATTTAAATTAGATTATACTGTTCAAATATTGCAAAAGATATAGGTTACATTAATTTTCGTTAGATAAGTTTATAGTTACAGGTAATTGAATGAAATATTTAAATTTGTATGCGCATTTTTCCCCCCAGTAAAGCGAGGTTGATTGCCATACCTCTAGTGTAGCTCGTTGTCCAAGAAAGCATAGCATATTTACAGAAGCACGAAGAACTCAAGTAACCACTGACGGGCGTCCTTGTTAATCTTACTTTATTATAGATATTTGTAACAGACGACAAGGTCACCAGTTTCCATGTTGCTGGGATGGCTGGTGACTCATTTTATAATAATGATAATAATAATATATCTTGCCACTGTATACAGTTCACCAATTTTCAGACTAAGCAATCGTTACAATGGACTGTCATTCTACGGTACTCATAAATGCTGCCTGGCTACATCAAGTTCACTTACTGGTATTCTTGGTGGCCACTGAGCGGTGCCCTTGAGCTGACCTTCTTTGGCCGACAACTTTTCGTGCCGGCTGTTTCACAAGGCTTGACACAAATGGTCACCGCAGGTTCTTAATGTTAAGGCGATGTGCATCTTCTTAAATAATTCTGCTGAATAATAGGCCATTTTGCGATCTCGGCGCCACTGCGATAGTTAAACATTTCTTCCACACTTGAGAATATCTATACACATCTTCACAACGGAGAATCTTTCAAACCGTCCGCCCTTTGTCGACGCGCAGACCTGACTGACTGCTAGATGTTTCTATCCCGTGAACTACGCTGTTATGATCACGTGATACGCAAGTTTTCTAAGTGGTTTCCCTTAGTGTTATTCATCATCACTCTGTTCTCAAGGTCTGACTTCGCTCGTTTTAATAGTGCATGTCAGTTAACTGTTGTTACGTAAATCGCTCTCGCTTTTCCTTTATTGCTTTTATACTGTAAACCTATTAATACTTCGGCTAAATCCTGTAGACCTTATACTTCTACATCGCAGTGTGCCCCCCCCCCCCCCCCGTTTTTAAAAATGATGCAACCATTTTCAGTCTATTCAGTTTCTTATTCCTATGACATGTGGCAATATTACCAGTTTTTAGATTTGTGAAAATATGATGGTATGGTATTCTATTAACAACTACACAAAATTAATGGGGAAAAAATGTTCTTATTTATGTTTGACACGCACTTCTATCTACAACCCTTATATACGTCGTGTAGCAACAGCCTATGGGAGGGCTGGGCTAACTATACTATGAGTTTCATAAGGTCCTGTGGCCTCCTCATAGTAGTTCCTCGTTTGCCCTATAAACAAGCATCCCCAAACCTATCAAGGCCATTCGCCCAAATGAGGGTACGTGTGTGATTAACAGGTACCATTACCCTCTTATTATTATTGGTGTTTGGTATGAGGAATGTCTCCATTGTATTATATGATTTCTTTATCTGATATATTTGCCAACTTGTCATTCCAGGTTACGGTTTGACTTCTCTTTGCTTCATCTTTTTGACAGATGAGGTCTGCTGCTTTGTAGTTGTTTATCTTGTGTACTTCCTAGCTTGCTTGTAGTGTTCATTATTCTTACCTCTATGTACCTATGACATGGGATTGTTTACTTCTTCCTCAGAATTCTCGGTGTAGTCCCTTCTATACATAGACCAATGTTCATTATGTTGACAAAGTGTAAGTGTGTATTCTTACTATAATAATATATACATTCGTATTACCTCAAATTTTATAATTCTATGTTATAGTATCATCATTATAACTAGATACTACCATGCAATAATAAAATGTTCCATTGCCATCTGTTGTGAAGTTTCAAGTAATACCGGGAAGAGGTTCTAACGTGTGAACCACACATTGAAGAACCTGCATTTGAAGAAATCCTATATGTAATCACACAACTTAAAAACAATAAGGCAACTGGGGCTGATGGAATTGCTGCTGAATTTATAAAGGCGGGTGGCCATGCATTACATTTACAGTTATACGAACTAATAATACAAATCTGGAGGACTGAAGAATTACCTCATGACTGGAGAGAGTCATTATCTTTAAGAAAGGAGACAAGTTCCAGTGTGAAAATTATTGAGGAATATCACTACTGTCCATAAGCTATAAGATACTATCCGCAGTATTACTAAATAGACTAAAACCATATTCAGAATACATATTAGGTGACTACCAGGCGGGTTTTAGACAAAACAGATCAAAAATAGATCAGATATTTATCTTACGACAAATAGCCGAGAAAAATTGGGAATATAAAAGAGATCTCCATAACATTTTTGTGGATTTTAAAAAGGCTTATGATAGTGTCCATAGGAATAGTCTATGGAATTCTATGCGCGAATTTGGAATACCAAGGAAGTTAATCAACATGACCAGACTATGCATGGAAGATACTTATAATATAATATCATATAAAGGCAGGAAATCAGACCCTTTCCAAATAACATCTGCCTTGAAACAGGGTGATGAACTATCGCCGCTACTCTTCAATCTGGCTCTAGAGAAAGTTGTAAGGAGGGTAAAGGAGGAATGTGATATTGGAGGAACATCCAAGTTGCTTGGTTATGCAGATGATATAGATATTATAGGAGTGTCAACAACCTGAATTCATACAAGCATGCGGTCCTTTCATTCACACCTCATAATTACCATCACAGCGTCGTGTGAATGGAAGATCAAGATTCACGCTTTATTATATATATTACAGAGCTCGTCTTACGAGCATACACAACTAGCATTCAACACTCAAATACATTCTCCTAATGTTCGCTACGTATAACTATGCCCTCTCTAAACTACACAACTGGCGAGGGTAAACACAGAGGTCCTGTCACTCTGACTGGCCGCCCCGGTCTGCCTGAATTCACAGGTCCAGTCCAGCTACTCGTCCCCCGTTCTCGTGCGGTCAGCCGTACGGCGTGCTGGATCACTTGCCACGTAGTTTGGTGATCTAGTCCTAGTAGACTACAGCTGTACTAGAGTTCAGTCTATTTACGGGTAATCCCCGTGCCTACTGTACTCTGTCCTATTTCGGGAATGAATCCCGGTATGTCCTCGTCATGTCCTAGCTATGACACATGCGTGTCCTGTCTAGGTCTGGTCCTAACACTGGTTTTGGAGTTCTATCTCCTTCTACTGTATCTTTCTATCTATACTCTTGTACAGGTCCTTATTATGTCCTGTCTCTGTCCTTTACTTTCCTCCGTCCTTGTCCTACTTCTATCTATGACTATCCAGCATCTTGACACGATCTCTTTCCACCCCCCCCCCCCCCGTATTGCGTCACCACCTTTAGCTTATGGGTGTGGTGCAATCTTTCGTAACATTTAAAAATTAGTTGGGTCTAATTTTGTCAAGTGCTGGTAGGGTTAAGTCCTCATGTCCTGGGTATAATCACTAACTTCTGACCGTCTGATGTCCCATTGTCGTATTTATCCACTGGCTTATTAATCAGTGTTGCACAACTGTACTGTTGGCTAGAGTAAATACTCATCCACATTACATATATGAGAGCTGTAACGACCCAAAGCCATTGCCTTTACGGCCTGCTTCTCAAAATGTCGGTTGGCCGACACCCCGTCCAGATTGTACGTTTTACGGTACAATACATGAATATAAATTCATGCTCCCATGTAATGTTTCTCCAATTCTATTACATGTTGTGTGTGTGCTGATGTTCACCTCTCTAACTTCCGTTTGTGGCTAAATCTTTCAATGTATACCAGAGTTTTTGTAAGTCTGTGATGTCCCCTGTTCATGAGTTATCCCCCCTTAATTTTAATTGCTGTCTGCATTTTTATCTGTAAGTATATCTGATTGTTTGCGTGTTTAGTTAAGTTTAATATATGTTTAAATCAGAAACATAGGCGTATGTCCCTAATTTACTGAATGATGTTTTTCAAGCGTCGTAGGTTGGTTTATGCCGTCACGAATCAGTGCGTTAGCATAATTTGTGACTGCCTTGCCGACCTAGGAAGCTTAAAAATGTAGCTATACGTGTAATGCAATAGTGGCAACTAAACACAGAAATCACAGAAGCACACGAGTAACACTCAAGACGCAGACAAATTATAAAAACTCTTGGGCGCGGAAAAATTCGCCCGCTGTTCACTCGCTTTGTATTTAATTCATTCATCCTCTCTTTGCTCTCGTCTTTCTCACTCACATTCCGTCTCATATGTTAAAAAGTTATGTTATGTCATTACATTATTACAGCAGTGTACTGACACAGAAAAATACTATTGGGAAATAAAAATAAGTTAAAATAAAATAATGAGAAAATTAAAATAAAATGAGAAAATAAAATGCTGGAAAAACATATAGTGCCAAATAGTTTTGGCTCAGTTTTCGGCAAGCTTCTGAACCGAATAATAGTGCGACACATTGGCACTGTATATATATTTACAATATTTAAAAGTTAAGTGAGTTGTTTGCCCTTATTTTAGTATACTAACTAATATTAAGCTCTAATTTTGTGTACTGAGATTTGCTGACTAAGGGAAGATAATTTAACTAATTAAATGAAATGGGGTGAAATGTGTTGGTTCCCTTAATCCAACTATAATTCTAGATGGTACAAAAAAATTAGTGATGTTATATTTCTAAACTAATTTGTGTTAAATAAATAGATTATAATAAATGTTTTGCGTATCCTTTTACAGGACTTAGCTGTCAACAGCAGCATCTTTCAGCTGTCTGTTGATCTCTTGGCAAGATTACGCTCAGTAGTTTGCCATTGCTTTCTGAGCGGCCGGCTCAGTATCCGCAAGTCACGAGTGGGGGTCGAACCACCTCAGTTCTCGCTCCGCTGCGAGACTCTGCGTGATAAACGGGATTACAGAGAGAAAGTGTTGTAACCCCACAGCCAGAGAGACCGGCAAATAAATAGATTATTCTAACTATTATTAAACTAATTTATGGAATGATAGTCTCTTAGGAGACTGATATGATGTGATAAATCTCAGTTACTTAAGTTTAAGACTACTTATAAGTGTATTTAGTTGGGAATTGGGAAAGGTGCAATTAATCTACAAAACCTAAAGTTGTCGTGTTCCTTTAAACTAACTACATCTACGAAAATATAATGTTATATGCAACTGCAATAAAATTCTATATTATACATGACAATTACATACATTGATATTCATATAATGTTTATATACATCATATTACATATAACAGAGAAAAACTGCAAGACATTACAGTCAAAGAGAAATTTACAGATGAAATAAAATGTAAACTTGAAACTCTGCAAAACCCTTTTGGAGGAAAGCGTTGACCAAACTTGGTTGAATATCAAGAATACAATTCAGTCTACCGCAGAAGAATGTCTCGGTGTGTTAACCACGCATAGAAAGAACAGATGGTTCAATCAAAAATGTGAAGAAGCAGTCATTAGGAAGAAGAATGCCAGACATGTATGGTTAAATGACATCAATAACATCCAAAAGGAAGAGCATTATAGAAATGAATGTAAAGAGGCTACAAAAATAGTCAGACAGCAGAAGCGAGAATATATGAGTAATATAATCAAAGATATGGAAACTAATCACCAGAAAAATGAATCCAGAAATTTTTTTTAAAGAACTGAAGTCAATGAAACGAGGGCACCAACAAAACACATATGGTTTAAAAGACAAAAATGGGAATATGATAAATACCAATGAGGAAATGTGCAACACATGGAAAGAATATTTTATTGAATTACTAAATTGTGAAGCTCCAAGTAACATTTTCCCACAGGAAGAGGTTCTAACATGCGAACCACAAATTGAAGAACCTACATTTGAAGAAATCCTATATGTAATCACACGACTTAAAAACAATAAGGCAACTGGGACTGATGGAATTGCTGCTGAATTTATAAAGGCAGGTGGCCATGCATTACATCTAAAGCTATACGAACTAATAATAAAAATCTGGAGGACAGAAGAATTACCCCATGACTGGAAAGAGTCATTATTGATATCTATCTTTAAGAAAGGAGACAAGTTCCAATGTGGAAATTATAGAGGAATATCACTACTGTCCACAAGCTATAAGATACTATCCGCAGTATTACTAAATAGACTAAAACCATATTCAGAAGACATATTAGGTGACTACCAGGCGGGTTTTAGACAAAACAGATCAACAATAGATCAGATATTTATCATACGACAAATAGCCGAGAAACATTGGGAATGTAAAAGAGATCTCCATAACATTTTTGTGGATTTTAAAAAGGCTTATGATAGTGTCCATAGGAATAGTCTATGGAATGCTATGCAGGAATTTGGAATACCAAGGAAGTTAATCAACATGACCAGACTATGCATGGAAGGTACTTATAATATAGTAACATATAAAGGCAGGAAATCAGACCCCTTCCAAATAACATCTGGCTTGAAACAGGGTGATGCACTATTGCCGCTACTCTTCAATCTGGCTCTAGAGAAAGTTGTAAGGAAGGTAAAGGAGGAATGTGATATTGGAGGAACATCCAAGCTGCTTGGTTATGCAGATGATATAGATATTATAGGGCAAAGTGAACAAAAGACATTGGAAATATTGACTCACTTAAAGGAAAAAGCCCAACAGATGGGGCTGGTTATCAACCAAGATAAGACAGAATATATGGTAATTTCAAGAGACGGAATGGCTAGAAACTCTGGCCACATACAAATAGATAATATGACCATTAAAAGAACGGAAACATACAAATACCTGGGTACAATCTTCAACTGCTCCAATATCATAAGGGAAGAAATACAAACTAGAATCAACTCTGGAAATAAGATATACTATGCACTACAACATCTACTAAAATCAAAGGCGCTATCTCGTAACACCAAAATCACAATATACAAAACACTGATCAGACCAGTTGTGCTGTATGGCTCTGAAACCTGGAGTACAACGAAAGGAGACGAAGCCTTGTTACAAACCTTTGAGAACAAAGTTTTAAGACGCATCTTTGGACCCATTAGGGATACACAAAGTGGAGAGCGGAAAAGAAGAAGTAACAAAGACATTTATGATCTGTTTAAGTCCCCGCTAATCACTGGTATCGTGAAGGCTAATAGGCTACAATGGCTGGGGCATATAGAAAGAATGGAAGATAATAGGGAAATAAAACTCGCTTACACTCAGGAAATAAATGACCGTAGACCCCGAGGTAGACCAAGAAGGCGGTGGAGAGATAATACATGTACAGACCTACAAGCACTTGGAATCAACGACTGGCAAGAGAAGGTCCACCAGAGAGACGAATGGAGACAGATTGTATTTGCAGCAAAGAACCTCAATGGCTCGGAACGCTGAAGAAGATACATCATATTATATTCAGTTATATCTATCACACTAATTAGCTAATTTATACCAGGCACGGTGAAGATGTCGCGTTCTTTCCTTTTGGAATATATGTAAAGTTAATATGTACATAGTTCAATGTTCCACGCGATGTTCCTGGAGTGTATTCATGATGTCTCAATAATACAGTCGAATATAATCTCTTGACTCGACGTAGATAGTCATCACATGAGTACATCATAATGGCACATCTGTCTGATCAAACTCTGGTACCAATGTCAGAGACGAAGATGGAGTTGCGTCGTCTTTCTTTGGCAATTCAGGTACATCAAAGTTTGTAGGCCTACTTAACATATCAGATAGTGTATTACTTTTGCCACTGATGTGACTGACCGAAAACGAGTAATGATGTAATTTTGGAGTATCAGGGACCATCTGTATATTCTATTGTTCTTGTGGACCTCTTCCTCCATGACAGTGAGCGGGGAGTTGTCAGTTTCGATGAAAAAGTGTGTCCCTGCCAAAAGTCGGTGCAGTTTATGGACACAGTACACTATCGCTAACGCTTCCAATTCAGAGACTCCATATTTGGCTTCAGTAGGAGTAATCTTACGACTTACATACATTATTGGATGTAGAATGTCGTCGTATTTCTGGCCCAATACGCCTGCTATGGATACTGTGCTGGCATCAGTCCTAAGAAAATATTGTAGGTTCGGATTAGGCAAACGAAGAATTGGGACATTGCTAAAAAAGATGCTTTAGTTTTGATATTGCATTAATTAGAATGGCATCTTTCACATCAATTTTGACATTAGATTTTAATAAGTTAGAAAAGACACTGGTAATTTCTGCTAAATTGGGAATGAACTTATTATAATAGTTTACCAATCCGAGTAAACTTCTCACTTGTTTTTTTTGGTAACTGGCATCGTGAGGTTTAGAATTTTTGTCACAATTTTGCTATCAGTTTCCAACTGGCCTTTTGATATAGTATGGCCTAGGAAGTCTATTTTCTCTACGCCCAGCTCCACTTTGGTTGGCTTTACTGTAAGTCCAAATATTCGTATCCTTTCGATGACTTGTCTCAGTTTTTGTAAGTGTTTTGTCCAGTCTGTTGTGTGTACACATATGTCGTCTATATATGATTTAGTGTCTGTCACTCCATGCAAAAGGTCTCTAGTTAGACGGACAAAAAAAGCTGGCGCATTGCGTAGACCGAAAGGAAGAAATCGCCATTCATAAAGACCTAAAGATGTTGAAAATGCAGTAAGATGGACATAATTTTTATTCATAGGAACTTGCCAATAGCCATTCGTTAGGTCAAGTTTAGAGAAGATGGTAGATGTGGACATGTTTAGGAGTAGATCTTCACAGGAAGGAATAGGTTCTGTGTCCATTTTTGTGATACTATTTAGCTTCCGGTAATCGACGCAGAGTCTGATGGTTGAGTCCTTTTTCTTCACCAGGACAATAGGAAATGAATATTCAGACTGAGACTTTTAAATTATTCCCCTCGCTTCTAGATCAAGAATTTCTTTATCGTGTTTTTCCCTATAATTCAGAGGGATGGAATATGGTCTACATTTTATCGGAGTATAGTCCGAAAGAAGAATGGAGTGTTCTATTCTATCTGTCCTACCTGGAATGTCTGAGAAGATCTGTTTGTATTCTGTCAGTAAAGCTATTGTCTGTTGTTTCTGTTCGTCTGTAAGTGTAGGTTCTATGTGTATACTGTCAATTGTTGACGTCATATCTGCTGTTGGAACTGGTATTTCCATGTCATCGTCGTAAGTTTGATTCAATATTGTGGTGGTGCTGAGTACGTTTTCTGTTTGATTGCAAGGTGTAGTTGCATTGTGTTCATTTTCTGGTGTGGTTGCATTTGTTTGTCTCCTGTCTGATGACTTGGTGTAGTTGCATTGTCTTCTGTCTGTTGTTCCTGTCTTGAGTAATAAGGTTTCAGCATGTTGATATGGAATATCTTGAGTTTGTTTTTCATCGATATTTCATAATCAACATCTGATATCTTTTGTACCACTCTTAATGACCCTTGCCAAGATGTTAAAAGTAAGTTTCTTTTATCAGGTAACAGGAGTAATACTTTTTGATTTGGTTCGATGTGTAAGGTCTTGGCACCTCTATTGGTGTAATGGCCGTAGATCTGTCCTTTTCGCTCCAAAGATGATTTTGCTATAGTGCACGCTCTCATAATTTTATCGTGTGTTTCAGTAACTACCTCATATGGTGATACTGGTGTTAAAGTATCCTAGGTGTTGGTTACTAGCTGGTTATAAATGCTTAGGGGTCCTCGAGGGTTCGCCCCGTATACTAGTTCGAATGGTGAGAAACCCGTACTTGAGTGCGGGATTTCTCGATAGGCAAACAGCACTGTTGGTAACAGTGTATCCCAATCTGATGGGTTATCTGCTGTGACCTTGGCAAACATGTGTTTTAAATCTCCGTTTATTTTTTCTATAATCCCGTTGGCCGCCGCGTGATAGGGGCTTGTGAAACACTGTTTTATTCCTAACAATTTGGTAACAGCTTGCGTTGCAGCTGATATGATTTGGGTTCCCCGATCTGATAGGATGGTACGGGGAAATCCAAAGCGGGAAAACAGATGTAAGAATACGTTAACCACATCTTTGGAACTTATATATTTCAGAGCTACCGCCTCAACCCATCCCGAACAAAAATCTACCAAAGTTAGAATAAACCTGTTTCCTTTATTGGACACTTGATTCAAAGATCCAACAATATCTACTGCTACACATTCAAATGGTCTAGAGGCTAATGTTGATGGTTGGACCTCAGCTTTTACATGTTTACCCTTTCGTACTAATTGTTGACATATGGTACATTAACGACAAAAGTTTTTAATGTCTTTACAAAATTTTGGCCAGTAAAAATGAGCTAAAATTCTGGTTCTGGTTTTATCATAGCCTAGATGTCCAGCAAACGGCGGATCGTGTGCGACAGGTAGTACCGTTTGCTGAATTTCATGGTTATCTCTGTTGTAATTTCTAGTTAGAATACCATTATGTAGTTTTAAATACCATGACGCGTTTTTGGTCATTTGTGGTTTCTTGCCCACAAATCTGAAATAGGGTGAGATAGATGGATCGGCGCGTTGCGCCTCTATGAAATTTTGCTTGGTGGTGTTATTTATTGTACCACTTGGTGTTATCAGGTGTAGCATTTCTTCTTGCAGGTCATCTTCCTGTTTTTGTGTTTCTGACCTGGTTACCGCATTAGCCTTATGGGTTTCTCTCCATGCTAATATTTCTTTTGCGGTAGTTTTTTAGTTGTGGTAGGCAATTATCAAATCCGTACACGGATTATCTAAGATGGCGCACGTAAATGTGCCGGACAGGAATTGAGTGTCAATACGGGCTTTTGCTAATGGGTATTTTTCACTTTCATGTTCACTTTCACTCTCAGAAGAAGTATCGACAAGTATAGCATTACTGGCTCTCAATCTCTGACATCCAACACACCTGGAACTATAGTGACCATACGCACGACAAAAATAGCATTTGACTGCACGTCTATACGTGTTTCTTTTGCTTTCTTGCTTCTTTATCATCATCTCCAGGTGAGATGAATATCCTGGGTTTTTGTCACACATGGAAAACTGGTCATGCATCAAATGACAGTATGGGCATTGAGGTGGCTTCGATTTAGGTTTATCCCTCAATTGAAATGGTTTTTGAGGTTTCCTTTTTACAAATGCTACTATTTCAGACTCTTCCAAAGATGTTTTAAAAATGTCTCGATTAGAGGAAAAATATGCGGACCCCCGTTTTTCTAATTGTTCTAATAACTCAACATCAGTTTGCTGCAGAAACTTTGCAAAGGGAGAAGGTACAGTGGAGATGACTTTGTCCATTATCATCAAATTTTTGAGTTTCTCAAAGCTTTTGTCTACCTTTGCAGCGTTTAGCCATTTGCTGAATACACTTTGTACGTTAGAAACATAGTAAATGAACGTTTCATTTGGTTTAGGTTTTAGTTTGGAATACTGAATTCGGTAACCTGGGGCGTCTAGCAAAATATGCTGCATAATGCGTTGTTTAATGTATTCAAAATTATTTCTAAGCTCTTGGGGGATAGATTCTATCACTTTTAAGGGCTCCCCCGAGAGGTTCTTAATATAGACCACCGCCCAGTGTTCTCGTGGCACTTCCTGGAATTTAAGCTGGAATTCCACATTCTCAGTCCATGCAGATATGGAATCGCCTTGGCAGGAGGGTTTGACCAACCCTTTGTACTTGTTGAAATTATTCTCCTCTTCTTTACTTTTTAATTTGGTGGTAGCAATCTGTACGTGAGATTCAATCTCCAATTCCTTCATCTTCAACTGCGTTTATGCCTCAAGCTCCAGCTGTTTTTCTTTTAATTTAGTTTCCTCTACTTTCTGAGCTAATTCTAATTCCTTTATTTTGGTGGCGTCCGCTATTTCTTTTAATTTTGTGGCCTCAGCCAGTTCTACTTCTTTTAATTTAGTGGCCTCAGCCAATTCTAATTGTCTTAATTTGTTTGCTTCGGCCAATTCAGCAAGATCTTTCTGATGCTAGAGTTCCTGTGCTCGCTCCTCTCTTTCCGCGTTTTTAGCCTCTTTTTCCATTGCTGCTTTCCTGTCTCTTTCCTCTTTGTCCATTGCTGCTTTCCTGTCTCTTTCCTCTTTGTCCATTGCTGCTTTCCTGTCTGTGTATTCTCTATATTTATTACTTGCCCATTGCTCTAATTTATCCCCAGTAAATCCCAGATCTTTACCTGCCTGTATACACTCTCCTAATGTTGACATTTTTGCTAATATTTATAAATACACTCACATATACAATGAAATCAGAAGTAAATTTTCTAGAATGATACTAATTATTTACAGCATTCAAAGTGAGATGCCAATCTAATATATGTTTATCAAAACTCTGTGTATACTTATCTGAAAAACTGGAACTTCCTTGGGCCTATAGGGAGTTCTTCTCAATTTCAGGTTGAACTGATGTTCTAATTACGTCTGCTCTGCATTCTGTTATATAGAGCAGCAAAAATTACTATTTTGAAAATACAACACATACAAGTTAATGTCACACTTAAACAATTTATGTGTAATGATTCGCTCCGACAGGATGCTGAAATGCGAAATTAATGTATTGAATTTTGTCTGTCGTTTGTCGTGTCAAATGTCGTTGTGTCTTCACCTCTGTTCGACCTCATATGAAACGTCTTTGTGAAACATGTTAATATTCATTTTTTCACAATTGTAATACTTTTCAAACAAAATCTTTCTTACACCAGTCTATTCATTATCATACATGATCATTTCTCTCTCAATCAGTTAAACACAATTTGTCGTAGGTTTATAAATCACTCTCTGAAATCATTTCGACACACACTAACGCGTAGTTTAACAGACCACTGTCTGATCCTATTTCAAAACTCATTCTTGCATAGGTTAACAGACCACTGTCTGACACACTTTCGATACACATACAATCTTGCGTAGGTTTAAAGACCACTCGCTGACACCATTTCGATACTCAATTACTCATTCTAGCGTACGTTCAAAGACCACTATCTGACACCATTTCGAACCGCCTGTCATCAACCTGAATTCATACAAGCATGCGGTCCCGTCATTCACACCTCATAATTACAAACACATCGTCGTGTGAATGGAAGATCAAGATTCACGCTTTATCTTATATATAAAAGGCAATCTCCGTCTGTATGTATGTCCTTTATGCACTCGCGAACGGCCCATCCGATTGAGATGAAATTTTCTATACGTCTTCCTTTTATTCCAGCTCAGCCAACTGTGATATTTTTTTAGTGTGAAATCGGCTGCTTACATAATATTATTTAATTTTCCATTTTACATTATAATCTTATATAAAGCGAGGGGACTTAACTCTAGAAAAGTTATTTCAAGGGGCATAACTTTTAATAACATTTCTGTATACCTTATAGTCATATTGTTGCATCGTTTTCAATGATTTATAAACTCTTTGTCTATAGTTATGTACCGGCATATGAGTTATAATAAATAATGATACAAACTTTAAGGCATTTTCAAAGTTTTCATAAAAATAATGCATAACGCATAACATTGTAACTCATCTTTTTATGCTTAAGAAGTTATCTACAGCCATGCAGGTGATTAGAAACAGTTTTCATTAGAAATAATGGATGGTGTGTGGAAGGACATTCTTTTAAGTTACTTTTTTTTTTATCAATTTAATGAGACGCTACCCGCCAGGAGCTGGGCGAAGCCACGCCGGGTCAGATAGATAGACAGACCTACCTTTTCGCTGCAGTTATCTACAGGCATATGCGTTATAATCCTCCTCCTCCTCTCCCCTCCTCCTCCTACCCTCTTCCCCTCCCCCTCTCCCTCTTTCTCCTCCCTCTTCCTCCTCCTCCCTCCTCCTCCCTCCTCCTCTTCCTTCCTCCTCCCTCCTCCTCCCTCTTCCTCCTCCTACCTCATCCCTCCTCCTAATCACTCCTCTTCCTTCCTCCTCCCTTCTCCTCCTCTCTCCTCCTATTCCCTCCTCCTCCTCCTACGTCCTCCCCCTCATCCCTCCTCCTCCCTCCTCCTCCTTCTCCTACCTTTTTCTCCCTAATCCTCCTACCTCCTCCCCTTACTCCTCCCTCCTCCTCCCTCCTCCTTCCTCTCCTCCTCCCTCCTCATCCCTCCTCCTCCCTTCTCCTCCTCCCTCCTCATCCTCTCTCCTCCTCCCTCCTCCTCCTCCCTCTACCTCCTCCCTCCTCCTCCCTCTCCCTCCACATCCCTCCTCCTCCCTCTTGCTCCTCCTCCCTCCTCCTCCTCCTCCCCCTCCTCCTCCTCGCTCTACCTCCTCCCTCCTCCCTCCTCTTTCCTCCTCCTCCCTCCTCCTCCTCCATCTCCCTCCTTCTCCCTCTCCTCCTCCCTCCACCTCCTCCCCCTTCTCCTCCTGCGTTCTTCTCCTCCCTCATCCTCTCTCCTCCTTCTCCTTCCTCCTCCCTCTCCTCTCCTCCTCCTCCCTACTCCTCCTCCCCTCCTCCCTCCCTCTCCTCCTCCTCCTTCCTCCCTCCTCCTCCCTCTTCCTCCTCCTCCCTCATCCCCCTCCTCCTTGCTCTCCTCCTCCCTCCTCCTCCTCCTAATCACTCCTCCTCTCTCCTCCTTCTCCCTGCTCCTCCTCCCTACTCCTCCCTTCTCTTCTATTCTTCCTCCTCCTCCCTCCTCCATCCTTCCCCCCTCATCCTCCCTCCTCCTCCCTCTTCATCCCTCCTCCTCCTCCCTCCTCCCCCTCCTCCTCCCTCCTCCTCCTCCCTCCTCCTCTTCTCTCCGCCTATCTCTTCCTCCCTCCTCCTCCCTCCTCCACCTCCCTCTTCCTCCTCCCAGCTCCTACTCCTCCTTTTTCTTCCTCTTCTGCTGCTGCTGCCGCCGCTCCATTTACCCAAGTTAATTGTTGGGGAAGATATAACGATCTTTCAAGTGCTCTTTCTAATGCTTTTTGTAAGTTGGTCTTCGTTTATCTAAGGTTGTTCTAACTGCAACCAATAAATGATTAGACAGACAGGCAAACAGACAGACAGACAGACAGACAGAGAGGGAGGGACAGAGAGGGAGGGACAGACAGACAGACAGACAGACAGACAGACAGACAGACAGACAGACAGACAGTCGGGAACTGGAACTTATATGACTACTTATATGAATTAAATGAGATGCTCCCCACCATGAGCTGGGCGAAGCCGGGCCGGGTCAGACAGACAGACAGACAGACAGACAGACAGACAGACAGACAGACAGATAGTCGGGAACGGGAACGGGAGCTTATATGACTACTTATATGAATTAAATGAGATGCTCCACACCAGGAGCTGGGCGATGCCGGGTCAGACAGACAGACAGACAGACAGACAGACAGACAGACAGACAGTCGGTAAATGGAAAGAGAACTTATATGACTATTTATATGAATTAAATGAGATTCTCCCCACCAGGGACTGGTCGAAGCCGGGCCGGGTCAGCTAGTTATATATATTACAGAGTTCGTCTTACGAGCATACACAACTAGCATTCAACACTCAAATACATTCTCCTAATGTTCGCTACGTATAACTATGCCCTCTCTAAACTACACAACTGGCGAGGGTAAACACAGAGGTCCTGTCACTCTGACTGGCCGTCCCGGTCTGCCTGAATTCACAGGTCCAGTCCAGCTACTCGTCCCCCGTTCTCGTGCGGTCAGTCGTACGGCGTGCTGGTTCACTTGCCACGTAGGTTAGTGGTCCAGTCTTCGTAGCCTACAGCTGTACTAGAGTTCAGTCTGTTTACGGGTAATCTCCGTGCCTACTGTACTCTGTCCTATTTCGGGAATGAATCCTGGTATGTCCTCGTCATGTCCTAGCTATGACACGTGCGTGTCCTGTCTAGGTCTGGTCCTAACACTGGTTTGGAGTTCTATCTCCTTCTACTGTCTCTTTCTATCTATACTGTACAGGTCCTTATTATGTCCTGTCTCTGTCCTTTACTTTCCTCCGTCCTTGCCCTACTTCTATCTATGTCTATCCTACTTCTATCTATGCCCATCCAGAGTCTTGACAAGGAGAAAATGAACAAAAGACATTGGAAATATTGACTCACTTAAAGGAAAAAGCCCAACAGATGGGGCTGGTTATCAACTATGATAAGACAGAATATATGGTAATTTCAAGAGAAGGAATGGCTAAAAACTCTGGCCACATACAAATAGATAATATGACCATTAAAAGACCGGAAACATACAAATACCTGGGTACAATCTTCAACTGCTCCAACATCATAAGGGAAGAAATACAAACTAGAATCAATTCTGGAAATAAGATATAATATGCACTACTAAAATCAAAGGCGCTATCTCGTAACACCAAGATCACAATATACTGATCAGACCAGTTGTGCTGTATGGCTCTGAAACCTGGAGTACAACGAAAGGAGACGAAGCCTTGTTACAAACCTTTGAGACCAAAGTTTTAAGACGCATCTTTGGACCCATTAGGGATACACAAAATGGAGAGTGGAAAAGAAGAAGTAACAAAGACATTTATGATCTGTTTAAGTCCCCGCTAATCACTGGTATCATGAAGGCTAATAGGCTACAATGGCTGGGGCATATAGAAAGAATGGAAGATAATAGGGAAACAAAACTCGCTTACACTCAGGAAATAAATGACCGTAGACCCCGAGGTAGACCTAGAAGACGGCGGAGAGATAATATATATATATATATATATACACACCTACATGCACTTGGAATCAACGACTGGCAAGAGAAGGTCAACCAGAGAGACGAATGGAGACGGGTTGTATCTGCAGCAAAGAACCTCAATGGCTCGGAACGCTGAAGAAGAAGAAGAAGAAGAAGAAGAAGAAGAAGAAGAAGAAGAAGAAGAAGAAGAAGAAGAAGAAGAAGAAGAAGAAGAAGAAGAAGAAGAAGAAGAAGAAGAAGAAGAAGAAGAAGAAGAAGAAGAAGAAGAAGAAGAAGAAGAAGACGAAGAAGACGAAGAAGATCTGTTTCTTCCCCATTGTTGTTTCATTTTCTTCCTGTGGACTCAATTGTTGCTAACTCTGACTTGTGTCTCTCTGTATTAGTCTTCAGTCCTTTAATGGAGTCAGTATCTTTACTGTTGTTCTGCTATAAGAAAAAGAGATTGCCTATTAATCTTCCCATAGCAATGCACAATCAAAAGGCAAGTAACGTTTATCTGTATGAAAAGCTTATCCTATAAACTAATACAACAGGAAAATTTTGTTATCATCACTCTAACATCATTGTAGCATGTGTGATGATATGGTTACAAGGGAAATTCAAAATGCTTTGTTTACAAGTGAAATTGAAAATACAAAATACAAAATTCAAACAACTTGCCACAGCATCAGTGTAACATATGTGATACTATGTTTGCACCAGCATTTTATCATTAATTTCATCTTTCTTTCACTCTTTCATTCTTTTATGACCTAGCAATTGTGGTTCATATTGTTGTTATGTGTTGGGATTTAATTAAATTTAAACTGTGATGTTATGTGTATTTGTTGTTTTGAATACAATTGATAATGTTTTTGTCAAAAAAAGATTTCTGTTGAATATTTGTGAAATTGTCGATGCTTATTATTCAATCAATCAATCAATCATGTGCCATGACGGAAAGCGTGGGCGGTCATGACTCGCCATTTCACTCGATCACCAGAGTCGTGGATCAGCTCAGTGTTCCTGTCTCGTCCATGCCATGTGGCCAAGCCATCCAGGTATTTTCCTCTCGGTCTTCCACTTGGTCTGTTCCCTTCGATCATGAGAGTTGTCACTAAGTTCTCCAATCCATTTCTTCTCATAACATGTCCAAAAAATTTTGACTGACTACGTCTAACTTCTCTAATCAGTTTACGATTTTCATTTGTCTCCTGTAGTACTTGCTCATTGGTTTTTCTGTCTGTCCATGGTATTCTTTGCATTTTCCTCAGAAACCACATTTCTGCAGCCATCATATGTTCTTCAGCCTGACTGCTCATTATCCAAGTTTCACATCCATACAAAAGAACAGGCTCTATGTATCCCCTGAACACTCTTTTTCTCGTTTTAATTGACATCTTTTTTATTGGTCAGAATGTTTTTCATCTTGCTAAAGGCTACTTTCGCCATGGCTATTCTTGTTCTAATCTCGTCAAGGCATCTCCCAACAGATGTTATGACTGTTCCGAGATAATTGTACCGATTCACTTGTTGGAGAATATTCCCATTTACTTGTATATTACATTTGTGGTATTACATTGTGTTTTAGTGTTGCCGAACTTTACCGGAGATGTTTTTACGGCATTTTCGCTTTCTTGTTCTTGTATCCCCGATATTAAGGATATATAGAGTACTCGTGACGGTAAATTCCCCGATTATTTAAAGAATTATTTAAAGATCGCATTAAAACAAAAACCGACTATCGAGTATTGTTGTTGGCTCCATTGTCTAAAAATCTATACATCTTGGCTTCTCAAATTTTTCTTCTAACGGGGATAAAGAGACTGTCTTTTTAAGACGTAAGTTGACTCGTAAATTTCGTTTTATATAGACGTTGCGACTTGATTTAGTATGTATGTATGTATGTATGTATGTATGTATGTATGTATGTATGTATGTATGTATGTATGTATGTATGTATGTATGTATGTATGTATGTATGTATGTATGTATGTATGTATGTATGTATGTATGTATGTATGTATGTATGTATGTATGTATGTATGTATGTATGTATGTATGTATGTATGTATGTATGTATGTATGTATGTATGTATGTATGTATGTATGTATGTATGTATGTATGTATGTATGTATGTATGTATGTATGTATGTATGTATGTATGTATGTATGTATGTATGTATGTATGTATGTATGTATGTATGTATGTATGTATGTATGTATGTATGTATGTATGTATGTATGTATGTATGTATGTATGTATGTATGTATGTATGTATGTATGTATGTATGTATGTATGTATGTATGTATGTATGTATGTATGTATGTATGTATGTATGTATGTATGTATGTATGTATGTATGTATGTATGTATGTATGTATGTATGTATGTATGTATGTATGTATGTATGTATGTATGTATGTATGTATGTATGTATGTATGTATGTATGTATGTATGTATGTATGTATGTATGTATGTATGTATGTATGTATGTATGTATGTATGTATGTATGTATGTATGTATGTATGTATGTATGTATGTATGTATGTATGTATGTATGTATGTATGTATGTATGTATGTATGTATGTATGTATGTATGTATGTATGTATGTATGTATGTATGTATGTATGTATGTATGTATGTATGTATGTATGTATGTATGTATGTATGTATGTATGTATGTATGTATGTATGTATGTATGTATGTATGTATGTATGTATGTATGTATGTATGTATGTATGTATGTATGTATGTATGTATGTATGTATGTATGTATGTATGTATGTATGTATGTATGTATGTATGTATGTATGTATGTATGTATGTATGTATGTATGTATGTATGTATGTATGTATGTATGTATGTATGTATGTATGTATGTATGTATGTATGTATGTATGTATGTATGTATGTATGTATGTATGTATGTATGTATGTATGTATGTATGTATGTATGTATGTATGTATGTATGTATGTATGTATGTATGTATGTATGTATGTATGTATGTATGTATGTATGTATGTATGTATGTATGTATGTATGTATGTATGTATGTATGTATGTATGTATGTATGTATGTATGTATGTATGTATGTATGTATGTATGTATGTATGTATGTATGTATGTATGTATGTATGTATGTATGTATGTATGTATGTATGTATGTATGTATGTATGTATGTATGTATGTATGTATGTATGTATGTATGTATGTATGTATGTATGTATGTATGTATGTATGTATGTATGTATGTATGTATGTATGTATGTATGTATGTATGTATGTATGTATGTATGTATGTATGTATGTATGTATGTATGTATGTATGTATGTATGTATGTATGTATGTATGTATGTATGTATGTATGTATGTATGTATGTATGTATGTATGTATGTATGTATGTATGTATGTATGTATGTATGTATGTATGTATGTATGTATGTATGTATGTATGTATGTATGTATGTATGTATGTATGTATGTATGTATGTATGTATGTATGTATGTATGTATGTATGTATGTATGTATGTATGTATGTATGTATGTATGTATGTATGTATGTATGTATGTATGTATGTATGTATGTATGTATGTATGTATGTATGTATGTATGTATGTATGTATGTATGTATGTATGTATGTATGTATGTATGTATGTATGTATGTATGTATGTATGTATGTATGTATGTATGTATGTATGTATGTATGTATGTATGTATGTATGTATGTATGTATGTATGTATGTATGTATGTATGTATGTATGTATGTATGTATGTATGTATGTATGTATGTATGTATGTATGTATGTATGTATGTATGTATGTATGTATGTATGTATGTATGTATGTATGTATGTATGTATGTATGTATGTATGTATGTATGTATGTATGTATGTATGTATGTATGTATGTATGTATGTATGTATGTATGTATGTATGTATGTATGTATGTATGTATGTATGTATGTATGTATGTATGTATGTATGTATGTATGTATGTATGTATGTATGTATGTATGTATGTATGTATGTATGTATGTATGTATGTATGTATGTATGTATGTATGTATGTATGTATGTATGTATGTATGTATGTATGTATGTATGTATGTATGTATGTATGTATGTATGTATGTATGTATGTATGTATGTATGTATGTATGTATGTATGTATGTATGTATGTATGTATGTATGTATGTATGTATGTATGTATGTATGTATGTATGTATGTATGTATGTATGTATGTATGTATGTATGTATGTATGTATGTATGTATGTATGTATGTATGTATGTATGTATGTATGTATGTATGTATGTATGTATGTATGTATGTATGTATGTATGTATGTATGTATGTATGTATGTATGTATGTATGTATGTATGTATGTATGTATGTATGTATGTATGTATGTATGTATGTATGTATGTATGTATGTATGTATGTATGTATGTATGTATGTATGTATGTATGTATGTATGTATGTATGTATGTATGTATGTATGTATGTATGTATGTATGTATGTATGTATGTATGTATGTATGTATGTATGTATGTATGTATGTATGTATGTATGTATGTATGTATGTATGTATGTATGTATGTATGTATGTATGTATGTATGTATGTATGTATGTATGTATGTATGTATGTATGTATGTATGTATGTATGTATGTATGTATGTATGTATGTATGTATGTATGTATGTATGTATGTATGTATGTATGTATGTATGTATGTATGTATGTAT
>OY992876.1:284304639-284432139 GCA_963921405.1 Cepaea hortensis
GCATGTATGTATGTACCACCAGTCTCTGTGGCCTAAAGACTTGCGAACGCGATTTGAGAGCCACTTACCACGCGTTCGGAACTCAGCGGCGACCGATTTGGCAGCAGGCCATGTCGCACTGGGATTTTAACGTGTTGCTATGGTAGCCAGTCGTTCAGAAATCAATGGCAAACTATTAAACGTGAAACTTGCAAAAACATCAACAACAGCAGTAAAATGCAAGGCAGTCTGCTGCCAAATCTCCCAAAGCTGAGTTTCGAATGTGGGTATGTAGGATTACGAACTGCGTTAGTAACTGTTTTACCAGGGAGCTGGCTTTAATAATTTAGTTGATTAATAACAATTGCTCAATTAATATAACTCAGAATAATATGTTTGTATATGCAGACTACCGTTCTCCGTCGTGAAGGCCTTACGGACGCGATTCATAATCCTGTATCCCCGGTTTAAAAACACAGCGGTGCTGGTTGTTTTCGAAAAAGGTATAGGTGCCGGTCGTTCAGAACTCAATGGCAAATTACTGAGCTTAAGATTTGCCTAGGAGTCACGAACAGCCAAGAATGCTGTTGTTGACTGCAACGTCCAATGAGGGCATGCAACTAAAAAATATGCAGACTAAATAACTGTGACGAAATGGCTGCAGATCGGCAGATCTCTGCATAATATCCCTTTGAAGGGAGTGCGATGCGTTGGTCTCCCTTGAAATTAATATCAATTAATAGGGGATTTCCCTAGAAAAGTAGTGCGGGGCGGAGCTATTCTAGTTATTTATAGAAAAATCTAGAATGTTCCCTCAAGTGCGTACGTGGTAGAGATCTCTAGGTTCACGAGTGCTTCGTGCAGCACGGGGTGGGTGAAACTTATCGTGACTCTGGTTTTCTTCATGAATCATGAAAGTCACGCGGCCCGTGTAGGCGAGTTGAAGGCGCACTGACTTAGTCGTGGGCAGTCGCCAACCAGACCTCAGCGTAGACAGATCACAGCCAACAGGCTGATGTAATTTTGATGTCAATATTCGCGGCCAGAGCGGACATCTGCAGTCAAGTTTGTGATTGTTCAATCACAGGTTAGTTGAATACTTATTCTATTATTTAACTGTTGTCTTGATGCCGTGCCGACCTCCCCGAACGAATTAATTGCCGTCGAAAATGAGTCGTCGCGTAGCGTTACAAGTTACAGCTGGCTGTCTGCATATTTAAGTAGGCTTTATCGATCAGCGATGTAATGTGTTACCTGGCGGAACAAGTCGTATTCCACAGCGAGTGGTGTTAACGATGCGCTTTACAGTGTGTAGCAGTTACTGGTTTGGTTTATTAATTACGCATGCAAGGCGACAGTTTGTCAGTCATTATATCACCTTGCTAGACGCTGTAAATAATGATAGGTAGAGCTTATTATTAGAGATGTGTAATGTGCTTCGTGACATTAGAATTGTAACTGAATTGTTCTATCAGTGATGGTGATTTTTCGAGGAATCAAGGTGAGATCAGCCGTGGTGTATTTGCTGTGTGCAGATAGCAGTGTTATTCCGCGTAAGCAGAATGGTGTTGCATCGGTAGGATAACAGTTGATAGGAAGTATTCATGATACTATTGTTACTGCTTGTGTGCATGTCCGTCCGCTAGAATGACCGTGCAAGTTCCATCTTACGTTTGTCTAGGTAGCCGACTGGGAGGTAGGCCGGTACGCCCAACCTGTTAGGTTACAGGTCCGACCCAAAGCGATCGAGCATATCCGATGGTTGAACATACCCGATCGAGGGTGATGCGGCACTCCGTAATTCGAGGCCGTTAGGTCTAGATAGATCGAGGAGTTGAACCTAACCGTTTCTGTCTCTATTCTACTCTTCTGGAACCCTGATTCGGTTCATGGAGTATTGGGAATACTGCCGTGAAGTAGTAGTATATGAGGGGAAACCCCTCCCCCCCCCCAAAAAAAAAGGTCTAGCCAGAGTGTGGTGGTGGTGAGTCTGGAGGCTTGCTACATTGGATGACGTGACTTAATTCGTCACGGGACAAGGTACACGGGACCCACAGTAGCTGTGGGAAAGTGTACTGGTGGATGGCCACCAAAGCTGTGCTCGACCGGCACAGGTATGACTGACCTGGAAGATAGTCAGTGAATAAAAGGGCAACTCAGGATCTGGGACAGGGATCTCAGAACTGACACTATGGCTGTGATATGAGTTTGTTATTTAAGTGTAACAATTCATGAGTTCTCCTTGGTTAATACTATAGTAATGAATTATCAGGAGAATAATTTATTATGGTCATATAGTTATTAATGTGTGTAATTGATCAGTCCATGGGTTAAGGGATTGGTGAATTGATGAGTCTGTCAGCAAGGAGATGTCCGGCTGGACACCTTCTCGATAAAGTAATCACTACACTGAAAGGGAAGTCGGTGTATATGTTGATTGATGATGGAAGGTGAAACAGGATTGGACTGGCATCAGGTGAAAGATGCTTTGACAGAGTCATACAGTCGACTCTGGTGCTAGGGGTTATTTGTAGCCCAGAAGTGTGACTTGACTGAACAGGTGTGCTATTGCGTTCTCTAATATCATTATGCCTATACATTATGATTACTAGTAGATCTATGATGTGATGATTTCATTCTCATGTTGGTAGACATGAGGAATGTCTGAGAGGCAGGTGACATGGTGGAGATGCTGTTAGTCTTTGTTGTAGTTGAGTACTCACACCAACCTCTCCGTGTTTCAGGATCTGTTATTACTATACTGAAGAAGATTCAAGAGCTTCACCATGAGCTCTATGGGCCCACTCATTCCAGTGCCTATCCAGAAGTTGATTGAGGCCATACTGGGAGTGGTCGTCTGATTCTGCGAGATCAATGTTGGAAGGAGCTGAGTGCTGAATAAGTCGGTAGGTCTAGGTTAAGACCTCCGTCAAGAGTCCGACGAGTGTCATCCGATCCTGAGGGGATCCAACACTGAAACGTCTGGTGATTCTAGCCAGTGAAGCACTGGTGACATTCAAACTCAGTGTAAACCTTGGTGATTACAAGGTCGGGAACTTTCAAGTTGAGTAAAGTGATCATGGTTACCGGTCACCATGGCCTGTGTTATATGCTTCTGGCCCGGCTGGGTTGTTATGGGACACCATGTATAATTTGATGCTTAAATAGTGTTTCTACATTGGTTACCTTTATGAAGCCAACATGTGGTCCAGTGACCTAAGACATTGATTACATCATTGGTGGGAACACCAGAGTGACATGTTTGTGAAGGTAGGGAGCTACCTCATTCCAACGTGGTGAACTGTTGACATTGTATGCTAGGTTGTGATTGATACCCTTCGATCAGGGTAGTTATAAGATACTGTGTGAAGATCTATTGATCCAAGGACATGGAAATAAGGTGAAGTGTTTAGTCACCTGATAGACTTTGCCAGTGACATTTTGTGTTCACGTGGAGCAACCGCTCATTCTGTAGGTGACATATCAGTGTGTGGGTCACTTATGAGATAGAAGAGTGACCAGGCTCTTGTGTATTTTTATACGGTGCTACATGTACTTTTTCTGCAAGTGGGAGACCGCTATTGTTCTAGGGTCGGCCCAGACTTCATCAGGAGTGTGACGAGTGAAATAGTACGACAGCAAGGAAGGATCCTTGTTCATCGGTGCAGTGTCAGTCAGGCAGTGGTACTGCACTTGATCAGCTCGTGATTGGTTCTCTGTGTGAAGAGGGAACTTTGGAGAGGCAGCAGACCTTGGAGTTCCGGTTCACTGGAGGAGCCTGGGTGAGTCGCTACCACGACTGGACAACCGCACGAGCTATCGTCCGCCTCCATGATGAAGAATCCTCATCTGCATATGTGCTCTTGTACATAGTACCTTCTAGTCTGGCTTTCAGCCATCCTTCTCTGTGTTGTGGTTGACTTAGTTCAGAATTAAATTTTTGTTTTCTTAGCTATGACTTTGTGCAGTGATATGACTGGTGTCTGGTCCGAGCCCCCTTGGGGTAGGGAACCCTAGGTAAGGGAGGGGAGGTCCAGCTGTCCCGGCTTGTGTGGGGCCTGGTAGATGTAGAGTGCTATTGAGGTGGTTGGAGCAAAGGCTGGGGATAATTATCTATCGTGGCAAACCAGACCAAGCCCCGGCGGTCTTGTCACAATAACTCATGGTTTGTTATTTACTTTTTCTAAAGTGCATGATTTGGCACTTTATAAAAGTTGAAAATCTTTAAGGTTTATTAGATCATTCACAATATTTATTATTACATGTCATGGTGCATTATTTTTACAATTGGGAAAATGCACTATATTATTAAAATGGCTTTAGGATGAAGGAGGAAGATTAAGAATGAGAAGGAGGAGGCGGAGGAGGGGGCTGGAGTGGAGGAAAAAGCAGGAGGAAGAGGGAGTGTAAGATTTTCATTTGAATTTTGCTTTCTCGTGTTGGCCCTCAAAATAACAACACGAGTTATCCCCCCCCCCTTAGCGAGGAAAAATCAAGAGTAGTTATCTGCCCTTAGCGTATGTGTTTTGGTCACAACTTCTCAAATTGGAAAAAGAGATTTTTCTCTTTGCTCATATTAAGTGATAAACTGACACACAGACATTAATATCTCAGCTTATAATTTACCTACAGACTTGAATAAGGTACCGTTGGATTTCTTGTTTCAAGAGGCATCCAACAATGCAGGTTGCATAATTAAAAAGCAATTTAGAAAATGTTGCTAAAGTGGCTAGTGTACAACTACAATTGTTGAAGATCCCGCTCATTGTCTGAAATTAACACTGTATCATCCGCATATCTAATGTTATTGATGTTTCGTCCTCCAATGCTGATTCCATTTATATCTTCTACATTTTTGAAAATATTTTCACTGTATAGGGAAAAAAGATCTGGAGACATTACACATCCCTTCCTAACACCTCTCTTAATAGGCTGATATTGTCCTACTTCATTATCAATCCTTAAGGCAGCTTGTTGTTTCCAATATATGTTTTTAATAAGTCTAATGTCTTTCCCATACGGATAAAACCACTATGGAATATGTTAATGAGGAAAAATTGGAGTTGGTGGAAAATTTTGAATATCTTGGGTCACTGATTACCAACAACGGTGACACAATGAAAGAAATTAAACGACGTCTATCAATTTCTCTTCAAAGAATAAAACAACTGAATAAATTATGGAATGGGTCAGACAGAACTAAAAAAAATTAGAATTTTAAGAGCATGCATCTTTCCCATTGCAACATACGCCTGTGAGACCTGGACACTTACTAAACAAGCTGAGCAGCGCATAAATGCCTTTAAATATAAATGTTATAGACAAGTTCTAAAAATATCTTAGGTAAAGAAAAGAACAAATGCATCAACACTTCAAGAGCTGAATATTGAAGAAGGTTGGCTTGTAAAAAATATAAAACAAAGAAAATTTAAATATTTTGGTCACTTGAAACGTCACGAAAATTTGGAGAGAACAATAATGAAGGGGTATATGCCTGGGAAGAGAGGAAGAGGAAGACCAAAGAGAAGATGGGTGCAGGATGTGGCGGATGATCTCCAGATGGGTGTATCGGACGCGGGACATCTTGCTTATTATCGAGAGGTTTTCCGAAAGGTTGTTATGGGAGCGAAGGTCTGCAAAGGAAATGCTACTGAATGAATGAATGTCTTTCCCATCAATTTGTAGATCTGCAAGCATATCCACCATGTTGGCATGTCTAACTCTATCAAAAGCCTTTGTGTAGTCAATAAAGCAAAGATGTATATCCTTGATTACTTCTACAGCACGTGCAATTGCGTGCACGTTCGCAGCACGTTCGCAGCATTTACACAGCATTTACTGTACCCTATTCTTCCACAAAACCAGATTGTTCTTCCCCTATTTCAGGTTATATTTTCTTCCTCACTCTTTGCATAATTCGTAGCAAAATCTTTGTGATGTGACTCATTATACTAATTGTTCTATGTTTATCACATTCCAAGGCTCCTGATTTCTTTGGGATTGCAATAAATATAGAGTTACATAATTCAAAAGGTATATCTCCAGTATCATATAATGTGTTCAACAGTCTGGTGGCTTGATCTATTCCATATTCTTCTAAAGCTTTAATCATTTCTGTTGTGATGTTATCTGTACCGGGGGCCTTGCCAGCTTTCATATGCATAAGAACATTTCGGACCTTCATCTTCAAAATTGGCGGTCCTTCATTATCAAATCTAATATCATACTGTTCCTCTCTGTCGTGTATCCGTTTAAAGTGTCGTCCCTGGAGTGAGAGGAATCAACACCCACATTATATTTTAACCCCTTATCATTATCCTGGAGAAACCCCTAGAATCCGTCTACAAAACTCCGTCAGTTTATGGACAACTCTTTCTCTCTCTCTGTCACTGCTGTATCATGCCCCCTCTCATTCTTCCCCAACGCAACATACTCAACAACTCTAGCTTCTAAAAATTAATAACAATTAATTTATTAAAAGAAAAGTGTAATGTATGTGAGAAGCGTATGCGAAGAATGTGTTCTATAATGTGTGTAGAATCGGACCCTCAGATCAATAGCACAGTCAGTTCATCCTTGCAAGGACACACCACAGCACGTTAGGTCAGCACAAGACAACCTCACCGAGTGATGTATCTCTCCTGCCAGACACTGACTTTCTTCTGTAGCTACCTGGTAATCCATCGACATGATCCTTCGAAATAGATACAGTTTATTATTTACTACTGATCATGGACCGGTTGCACACTGCACATTATAAGTCCCTATAGTTCTTAAAATGTACAAATCTCTGTACTGTGAAAATAAGTATCACTGTTGTTGGAAATAGACTTGATCCTATCTATTGTCTATAGTGTCTAAATTACAATGTTCCTTGTAATATTTCCCTGGAATATACCACACCATGTGAATGCTACATTTTAAAGTTCTCGTGTAGTTACTAATGTTCGTATGAGGTGTGGTGTCTCAACAAACATCACCCATCCTAGGTGAACCTTAACACACTGGAATCGTTAAATGGTTTCACTCGTCTGAGGCCTATTCCGGTGGACCCTCCTGATCATGGGCCCAGCCCAAACATTATTGAACAACTTTATTCTTTGACGTTATTCATTTTCCGTAAGAAAAACATTTACTGTTCAACTGGTGTTCTTCCCAATCGTAGTAAACTTTCTTCAAAACTCGTGTAGAGCTTCTTCGTAACTGGCAGGGAACCTGTTAGAGAAATAATACACCAGGTGAAAGCACCAGTCACTGATCCTACCAGCTGAGTGTAGGCCTACAGCCTTGCTCCGATATTTATCAGTGAACTAAAGTCTGTCATAGAGCAGATGAGCTTATCACCTAGGTCCGAATCAGGTTATGACAAGGAAAGACCAATAAATAGAGTGCAGAACCCCAGTGGGCACCCCACTGAAAGATCCCACTATTGGACACTTCCCCCATCTCCCAACTCATTCTTAAATCTCTCCAAATATCACCCCACTACACTATTCTCACTAGCAGAGCTAATTCCCACTTTACTACTCTATTCTCAACTAACAGAGCTAATCATCACTTCCCTACTCTATTCTCAACTAGCAGAGCTAATTCTCACTTCACTACTCTATTCTCAACTAGCAGAGCTAATCATCACTTCACTACTCTAGCTAGTTTTAACAAGGCTACTGCCTATATTAATTAGGCCTAAATACACTATCTGTAATACCTTATGCAACACCGCATCACTCCTGGATGGCATCTACAACTTGCCATAAAGACAATGAAATTATTTAATGTTAATTAAATCTAACACAGTAGATGCTGTCCGAATTCCTAACAGCGGTACAGAAACACGTCAGCTCTAGTCAACTTGCTGGTCTACACTGACTGTAAACAAGTCAGGTTTTTGTCAAAGAGCCTGGAGTGTTCTAGTGAAGTTCTTTGAAGTCAATACATCAGATGTTCCAGGGGCAGACTATCCATTTCAGAATAAGTTCTCTCCCCTTTGTTTAATCAATGCCAAAGTTGTCTTCCTTGTTATGACAACCAACACAGCTAGCGTGTTTCCTGCATTCTTCCGATCGGCACATCAACCTGCCTACAAATTTCCGTCTTGTTGGGAACTTTCAAAGACGGCTATTCTGCTTTGATCCGACTTGTTTTTCTGTACTGGTTAAAAAAACAATTGTGGCCTTGAAAACATGCTGTCTCCGTTAGTTTTTTTTTCATCTTGTCGCCAATTTACAGTGGGTTTGTGACACTCTCTGTTATCATCATAAAGGTTATTCACATAATATGTCCATACATGTAAAATCTGATCTTTTTCTATTATGATTTTGCCATCTTTAATTTTTAGACAGCCTGCTGATGTACTTTTTCTTTTATTAGCAAGTTCCTGAATTCTTTTGTGCACTGATTTGGTACTTTGACGGTTGTATTGCTTTTCAATTTCTAAGCACTTTTCCTCAAACCATCCTTCTTTTGCCTCCTTACATAATATTCTGACTTGTCTGGGAATTTGTTCAGAATTATTTTTCTTGAGTCTTCTTGTTTCCATTAGGTGTAAAATTTCTTCAGTCATCCATTTCTTACAATCCACCTTCTTTAATTTTGGAATAGTTGTTTCTGCAGCCAAACTGACTAAATTCTTCAACTTTTCCCATTGATCATCCGCATTCTGGAATAGGATCTCTAGATCAGACAATATATCAAATCTATTATGTACTTTTACGTTGAATTTGTTTTGTATTTCCTTGTCATTACTCAATGTACACAAATAATATTTAGTGTTTCCTGTTATATGCTTGACATTCTTCAACTTTATCCTCAATTTTCCTGTAAGTAATCTGTGGTCACTATAACTGTCATCACTGGGTACTGTTTTTGCTATTGTTAACGCGTTTCTAAATCTTCTGCTAATCAGAATGTAGTCAATCTGGTTTCTAATCCTGCTATCAGGACTCCTCCATGTCCATAGTCTTCTAGGGTGTTGCTTAAACCAGGTGTTTCCTACAATCATTTCCTGTTCTTTTTCCCACTCTACGAGTCTGTATTCTCTTTCATTTCACTCTCCTAAACCATAGTTTCTTACTGTGTATCTATCACCTTGATTTCCTACTTTTGCATTGAAGTCCCCTATTACGATGTTTATTTCTGAATTTTTACATTTCTTTAAGGCGGACTCTATGTCATTATAAAATTCCTCTACATTATCTTCACTGAATTCTCCTGTTGGGGCATATACTTGAATAGCATTTATGCTAAAAGGTCTGCCACTTAATTTAACTAGTAGAGCTCTGTCCGACACAGCCCAATATCCTTGAACAGATTTTGATATTTTCCGGTCCAAACTAATTGAACATCCCCTTTGTCGATCTTCACCTCCAGAATAAATAATCTTAAAATCTTCATCTATCTTGATGCCTGCTCCTGTCCATCTCGTTTCGCACATTCCTAAAATATTAAATTTTTTTTCTCTTCCCATTTCTTGCTTTATGTTATCTAGTTTTTCGTCTTTCGCTTCTTATTAGACCCTTATATTTTAATAACATTCATTCTATGATTGTCACAAAATAAAACCTTGCGTTTAACTAGCTGATTATTATAGAGGCTTTCTGATTAAACGGACTATCCGCCAGCGACAACTATTTTAACTAACAGAAAAAACAAATCGGATGTCAAAATCCCAGGACAATATTTGTAGCTGCACGTGTACATCTGGTCGACGGATTGGGAACACTCGGTGGTGAGTGAGACGGATCCCTGCTTCGCTTTGACAGTTTATCAACAGGTCGGATTGAAAGCGGAAGTACTCAGCTCGGAAGTAAACAGTCCGTCTGTCATGTAGAATTTCCCGACATAAAACGGAAAGATGGCTGGGATTGTCACCCCCCGACAGCAGATTGGCAGTTTGTTGTGGAAACTGTTGTTGGGATCATACAGTAACTCGCTGGCTGGTTGGGGAGGTCAAAACAAGTGATGACAGCTTTGACGGTGACTAGGCCAGGGGGAAGGGATTCTTGACAGTGGATGGTATGCCCAAATAACACCTGCAGGACATCAATACCGTCACGTGACCAATTTTAGGTTTCGCCATAAACCATAATTGGAGATGGGGAGGTGACCAAAACCGTGGATTATGATGGACGTGTTTGTGGGAGAGCTCTACAGTGTTAGATTAATTGAATATTAACTAGCATGTGTCGTTATGTCAAAGTGTAGTAGCCATCCCGGAATGAGGCGGTTTTGCCTAAGGTAGAATCTATTATAATTAGTTTTAATTAATATAGGCTGTAGCCTTGTTAAAACTAAAGTGTGATGATTAGTACTGTTAGTGGAAAACTAGCTAGAGTAGGGAAGTGATACTTGGCTCTGTTAGTTGAAAATAGATTAGTGAAGTGTTGATAAGCTTTACTAGTTGAGAATTGAGTAATGAGGGATAATTGGGATATTCCCGTAGGCGTCCCTGGTGGGCGGGGTTCCGTATTCTGTTTGTTGATTTTTATTTCTTGTCTTGGCCTGATGATAACCTATGTGTTCAGTCATCTGTCCCTGACAGAGTAGGTTCTCTGTATTTTCTGAGCGAGGCCGATGGCCACGATCATCTAATAGAGATCAGTGACGGGGAGGCTATCACCGGTTGTATGATTTATGTTACAGGTTCCCTCTGGTTGGAATGAAGAACCCGGAACCAATAAATATCCGATCCCGGATAAATTATGATGTAGAGAGATGGGCCAGCAACTTTCGCAACGGAAGAAGTTAATACACATTGCTCGGTGGAGCCAAATGGTATATGTATCCTACATGAGTGAATACCAATCGTTAACACACCTGAAGTGATGGATGTTCAGCCCATGAGGAACTAGATCAGTAGGAACTGATGTTCACATTAGATGAAACCAAACATTGAAGTGTAGTTGTTCCACGTATCAAGGAAATCAAAACTTTCAGACTATATCTAGTGAATAAAGCAAGCCATTTTTTGTCTAGATACATTGACTGTTTAAGAGTGAAAATACAGAACTAATAGGAACCGTTGTGTTAGGAACAATAATAGTATTTTCCACGGATTATATATTTACATGGGATTCAGATCTCATGGTCATCAGAGCTCCTGGAAGAGGACATGTCTGGAGAGAAGGATACGACTTCGGTGAGGTCTATTGTACTGACTCGTGTGATGTCGTGTATTCCTTGCCATGATGTGTGCACTATGATCCTGAACTTTGAAGGCTGACACATACATTTATGTTATTATACACGACACACATTTTTCTTCGCATACACGTCTCATATATGTTACACTTTTCTTTTAATAAATTAATCTTTATTAATTTTTAGAAGCAAGAGTTGTTGAGTATGTTGCGTTGGGGAAGTATGAGAGGGGGCATAGTACGACAGTGAGAGAGTGATAGGAAAAGGTGTCCACGGGCTGATGGAGTGTGTTGGACGGAAGCTGGTGGATTCTCCAAGATATTGATAGAAAAGTAAAATATTATAATGTGGGTGTTGACTCTCCTCACTCCAGGGACGACACTTTAAAGGAGGACATGACAATGATGTATCGATGGTAAATGAATGATATGTTCCTACATTTTATGTTTGGATGTTTGAATGATAAGATCATTTCAATTATGGTATGATAAATTATTAAGGATTTATACATTATATATGTGTTCATGATATGATGGTATGATCGTGGTTGATAGAATATTAAACCTATATGATTTATGAAGTAACTTTAATAATGAATGAAAAATTAAATTAGTACTAAATTAAATTTCAGTAGGTGGTGCCGGTTCTATCTGTTTACCCTGTACCGTTAGTATTTGCTGGTGTCGTTTGATAGCTCATCAACGCTTCTTCGGTAGACACTCGGGTTGTGAGTACAAACTTCAACATTTTCCAGTTTCATCTTTGGATCTACTGTGGTGCTTACATGGTCTAGATCAGGGGTGGCCACCGTTTCAGCAGGAGGGCAAAATTTAAGAAATAATATTTCCTGCCGCTCCGCGCACCTATTTTTTTTTTTTTTTTGGTTTCTTGTTAATTAAAGTAAACAAGCAAGCGTGCTACAGCTTCGACCACATCGTCGCTTCCCAGTAGGTGAGATCGTGGTCGAACGCTTTCCTGGTTTAATGTAAAAAAAAAAATTGGTATATTTATTTTTTTTTTGAAGAAAATAAAACATAACTGAGAATCAAACATATTTATTAGACCATTTAAAAATATTTAAAAGTGAGACATCTAGCTTTTGTTTTGCAGAACAAAGTGCATCAAAATTTATCTCGACTGATGTCCACGCAAACAGTTTTCCAAATGAATATCAGTAATTCATGTTCTCACTTGTGATTTGATGTGCTTCATGCGACTAAAAAGCTGTTCACGCGCATAAGTGTTTCCACATAGCGAAACCATCGACAGAGCATGTTTGTAAAACGCAGGATATTTACCCTTGTCAAAATACGTTTTATAGAACTTTTCCAAACCAACTTAATGGAATTTCTCTGTTAACTGTGTATCCCAACACATTTCACAGTGTTCCATTTGTAATCTAGCTGGTAATAAATTCACGTCTACCGTGAATGGCGTTGCGAATGCACATAAAAGCACATGATGTTTCTTAAAATCCTGAAATCTGTTTTCAAATTCGAGGTTTAAGCCAGATATAAAAGAAGCGCCTTCTGTGACGTCTGGTTGTAATGGTAGGAAAGTGAGTAAAGTTTTTTATCCTCAACTGTTGCTCCCAAAGACCAAGTTTCATTTGAAATGCAGAAATATAATCATACACCTTATTAATCAATTGATCTTTCCCTTGTATACGTGTATTAACGTCATTTAGGTGGTTAGTTATATGACCAGAAATGCAAAGTCGCAAACCCACTCTTTGTCTTCAAACTCTGGGATATTTTTTTGACTTGCTTGCAAAGAATGATTGTATTTCTTGCTGCAAATCAAACAATCTTTTCAACAATTTGGCACTGGTCAGCCATCTTACTTCTGCATAAAATGTATCGTCATTATAATATGAGTCCAACGACTTTAGAAATTCTTGGATCTGACGGTGATTCAACCCGTTCGACTTAATGAAGATCACTATTTTGATGACCACTTTCATGACATGGACCATGTTAAGGGACTTCGAACATAAATTCTCCTGATGAATAATGCAATGAAAATTTAGTATTCAAGCATTACCGACTTTGGAAGCTTCATTTTCAATCAATTTTCTAAACCTTCGTGTTTTCCAACCATTGCTGGAGCACCATCCGTTGTTAAGCCCTATAAGTTGTTAAGTTGTAACGAAAAGCGATTCAATGTCGATGTAACTGCCTCTAACAAATCTCGTAACTTAGTAGTGTCCTTAAGTGTATAAGTGCCGCTAATTCTTCTGTCTTTTTAAATTGGACATCAACACCCCAGATAAAAATTGCCTATTGGGCAGTATCTGCCATATCAGAGCTTTTATCCAGTGCTAGCGCATAAATTTCTCTTGGGTATAATTTTAAAATATATGATACGAACGACTCATGATGTAGCGTTCGTTTGGTGATATAAACAATAAATTTAACATTTATGTTCATTTGACCAAGCTCCGCGGGCCGCAATATGACTCCCCGGCGGACCGCATGCGGCCCGCGAGCCTCGTGTTGGCCACCCATGGTCTAGATACTCTCACATTCGTGTCCTTACATTCTGGTAATTTATAAATTGAAAAAGTATGTACAAATCTGAATCTGTTTAACTTAATTAACATAAATTGTTGTATTGACTGCTGCAGTTTGTAAACATTTTATATGGCAGTTCAGAAGTTTAACTAATATTCGGAATACTGTATCTCCACTTTAACATTTATGTACTATGAATACAGCCGGCTTCCTGGCCTAGAGGTTAGCGACTTTTCTCCATAATCTCGTATACTCTCGTAAGTAACGTGACGACGGTAAGAATCAGCAGTGGTTCGAATCGCGTCGGTAACTTACGGGATATGTGAGCCGGCCACTCAGAAAGCAATGGCAAACTACTGAGCGTAATCTTGCCAAGAAATCAACAATCAGCTGAAAGATACTGATTTTGACAGCAATGTCCTGTAAAGGATATGCAAACAATTATAATTATTACTATGAATACAACAGTGTTGGATTGTTTAACTACTGTCTACTACAATCTACTTAGAAGATCTGCTAGGTTATTGTCCGTACCAGGTATGTCACAGATATCAAAGTCGTAATTCTGCAAAAAAAAAAAAAAAAAAAAGAGACCGTCTATGAAATCTAGAGTTTTTTTTTTTTTTTTTTTTTTGGATGTCCTTCTTTAAAGACTTTTTAGAGGTTTGTTGTCTGAAAGAACTGGGAATTTCTTCCCGAGAAGATATTTAGAGAATTTATTGATGCTTTCTATGAGAGCTAAAGCCTCAGGTTTTGTGGCTGCATATTTCTTTTGAAATGTCAGGAAGTGTGAGGATAGGTTGACTACTAAAGAGTTGTTTAATCTGTTGACTTGAAGAATGTTATAGTTTTCGGCTGTGTGTATACTGTATATCTTGCAGAAAAGTCACACACCAAGCGTTTGAGACGTAAGATGGTGCATGATGGTGCAAATGACCACGTGTTCACATGCACCCACTGTGAACGGACATTTACAGCGCAAATTGGCCTTATCAGTCACACTCGCTGCCGCCATAGTTAAAAGTTATTATGCCTTTTTAGAGCACAAACTATCGTCTGTCAAGACGGCAAGGTGCCAATGATACTGTATATCATACATGCAGTAGTAAGGTGCCGGTCTCTCTGGCTGTGGGGTTACAACACTTTCTCTCTGTAATCCCGTTTATCACGCAGAGTCTCGCAGCGGAGCGAGAACTGAGGTGGTTCGACCCCCGCTCGTGACTTGCGGATACTGAGCCGGCCGCTCAGAAAGCAATGGCAAACTACTGAGCGTAATCTTTCCAAGAGATCAACAGACAGCTGAAAGATGCTGCTGTTGACAGCTAAGTCCTGTAAAAGGATACGCAAAACATTTTTTAGTAGTAAGGTTAGTTTAATCTATCTCAGGCAGAGACAAGTTAAGCAGAAGAGGTAAGTGGAGATAAGTGTAAATTGTTTTCTGTACTGTCATTTCCATTTACCTAAGCAGTTTGTAAAATATTTCTTGGTTTGTGAGCAGATGTTTGAAACAGCCCTATGACCATGGGTAAGAATTCATTTAATTCGTATCATAATTCAACAAAACATAAATATGTTTATGATGTTTCCCTGCTATTGTCCTGTGGAATCAATATGTTGTTTGTTAAAATTATGTGTACTTTTGGCTTGTGCTGAGAAATTTAACTGGTTTTCTGTAATCCCAGTTCCTTTATCTGCCGTCGTTTCTCTCGCTTCTCTTCTTCGGATAATCCTATGTCTCTCCAATATCGTTCCCAGTTTGTTAATTTAACTTTTTGTATTCGTCTGTCTATCTCTGCTGTTGATATGCCTGTATCTTTCCGTATTTTTATCGCTGCGTCCGGATTGATATAGCGTACCTTATGTCGTTTTGGTGGGGTTTTGTTTTGCCAATCTGATTCAGTATAGTTGACACTATCCGTTTGTCGTATCTTTACTTTCTTCTTTGACCTTGGCAACTGGGGTACTCTCTCATCTTCCTCGGAAGGTGACGAAGGTATATCATTTGAACATGGAAAATAATTTTCTGCGGTACATGCAAACAGACCTGGATCATTATCTGACTTTATATTCTTATCTTTGTAAGGTTCATCTTCTAAGTATGGTGCAAAGAATTGTTTCACCATTGCTGTGCTTTCGCTCAATGATGAACTCAGCCTACTAAAATTTTGAATTCCAAAGGTTACTTTCTCGCCTTCTTCCTTACTTAAATTATCTTTGAGGGGTAGTGATTCCCACTCAATATTCTTATCTGTCAATCAGCTAGGTAGGTTGCATGTGTCTGTATTGTATTCTTCATTAGTTGATAAACATTTGTGAGTTGTTACTGTGTCTACAACCTGCTTTTCTTGTGATAATTCATTCTGACATGTCCCATATAGGTCTGTTAATGCGTCTAATTCGTCGTCTGGTATTTTAAACTTTTTGTCTTCTGTTGGGCACCGCTCATCGGCCACCAAGAATACCAGTAAGTGAACTTGATGTAGCTAGGCAGCATTTATGAGTACCGTAGAATGACATTCCATTATAACGATTGCTTAGTCTGAAAATTGGTGAACAATACGTGGTCACTATCTGGGGTGACATTCGTAACGTGTTTACTTGACGTTGGCATCTTCACTGCTGTTAGACAATGTTACTTTGATGGGCGAATGATATTATTACTGTCTTGAAGATTGCAACTGGCATCGCCAAGTGTTTTCAGTTTTGGTGCTCCTGTTTCACAAGCGCCCCACCTCTGCCATACCTCTAGTGTAGCTCGTTGTCCAAGAAAGTATAGCAGATTCACAGAAGCACGAAGAACTCAAGTAACCACTGGCGTCTTTGTTAATCTTACTTTATTATAGATATTTGTAACAGACGACAAGGTCACCAGTTCCCATGTTGCTGGGATGGCTGGTGACTCATTTTATAATAATGATAATAATAATATATCTTGCCACTGTATACAGTTTACCAATTTTCAGGCTAAGCCATCGTTACAATGGACTGTCATTCTACGGTACTCAAAAATGCTGCCTAGCTATATCAAGTTCACTTACTGGTTTTTCTGGTGGCCGCTGAGCGGTGCCCTTGAGCTGACCTTCTTTGGCCGACAACTTTTCGTGCCGGCTGTTTCACCAGGCTTGACACGAATGGTCACCGCAGGTTCTTAATGATAAGGCGATGTGCATCTTCTTAAATAATTCTGCTGAATAATAGGCCATTTTGCGATCTCGTCGCCACTGCGATAGTTGTTTCTATCCCGTGAACTACGCTGTTATGATCACCTGATACGCACGTTTCCTGAGTGGTTTCCCTTAGTGTTATTCTTCATCACTATGTGCTCAAGGTCTGACTTCGCTCACTTTAATAGTGCGTGTCAGTTAACTGTTGTTACGTAAATCGCTCTCGCTTTTCCTTTATTGCTCTTATACTGTAAACCTTCTATTAATACTTCGGCTAAATCCTGTAGACCTTATACTGCTACATGGCAGTGAGTGCCATGACCTTGGTGACGTCATGGTATAGTTGAGCCATAACCCAGGTTAGATGAGGTTACAGGTTATGGCAGTGTTCAGTAATTGAACACCTGGACCGTGAAAAGCCGCGGAGACTTTTCACGCGGCGTGAAAACGCTGGGATTGGCTTCGCAGTGAAGAGGAAGCAGGATCCGAAGTAAAGGTCAGTCAAGGTGGTTGTCGTCGTGGACGCACCACGTCTAGATAGGCATGGCGTATATTATGCCGCCTTTTATTGTGTGAAATTTGTATGGTGTCGATGAATTGCTGAATATCTGAAATATAGCTTGCTTAATATAACTGTGAAAATGCCGTCGGAGTTTTGTTGTTCTATAGTTGCGTTCTGCCCGTTACAGTGTGTGTAGTATAGAAACTACAGTTAATCAGTTTAAGAGAGCCAGAATATGCCGCTCGTAAGCACCACGTCTAAGAACTGCAAACGAGTCATAACTATGAACTCTCAAATGTCATTATTGTTGTTATTAAAAGACCGAGGGAGCTATTGGAGATGGAATATTTTGCTCCCTGGCATACTCCAGTAGGGTTTATAATGTTTACGGGCTCCTTTTGGTACTGTTTCTCGTGCTGTCTGTAGTATGCATTTCTCAAACTCTACAACTACTTTATTTATGTCTTTCTCAGTGTTCAGTTTTCTAACTAGTGTGCTGATGCGATGCTTGTACATTGCCCAGTCTGCTTTTTTGTAGTTCTTCTTCTTCTTTGCGTTCATCCGGAGTGTTTTTACGGATGTGATTGCGGTGTGTCTAAGTTATGCGCCCTTGGGCCGAAACACGTAGGCTAACACATCCGACTTAAGCGTGCATTTTTGACCAGGTTGCATTCCTAGGGGACTCTCACTGTAGTGCTGCCTTCCACATCCCAGCTTGTCAAGTTGGACTGGTCGAAGACTTCACAGTCAACTCTCAAGGGAAGGCAGGGGCAGTCTATGTCATTTTCCGCCTTCCGGGGAGGCTTCCATAATTGCTGAGCCGACACATAGCTCTCTGGTGCTGGGCTCACCACAGGTATCGTCACGTCCTGCTCATGGCTGCTTAAATTCCTAACTTCAATATGTTGGGCATTTCGTTCACAAACAGACAGGTCTGCAGACAGCATCCACTCAGTCAGTTTTCGATTCGGACATGTGCTTTTTGTTGTGCTCGTCAGAGCTGTTCCAGGCACGACGGACATTCGGAAAAAATACCTAGTCAGAGATGTTCCGAACAAGAGCGGCATTCGGAAACTAGGTAGTCAGAGCTGTTCCTAGCACGAGAGACATTCGGGTGAGACATTTCACTTGGACATAAATGCGTAGTGCCAATTTTTATTTTGTCACCCGTAGGATGGCACTTCCGACTTCGGCGGGCATTTTTAATGAGGTTAGTCTTCCTCGGGTTTCGGGGCATGTTAGACTTATTGTTGTAATGTCGCCCACATCTCAGCTGGTCAAGATAGAACAGTCAAAGACATCACGGTCAGCCCTCAAGGGAAGGCAGGGGCAGACCATGGGCGTTCCCTGCTATCCAAGGAGGCTTCCATTAATGCAGAGCCGGCACATGCTGCTCTGAGACTGGGCTCATCCGAGGAATTGCCACGCCCTGCTAATGGCTGCTTTGATTCCTTAATTCCGTGTATTGGGCATTTCGCTTGCCACTGGTCGCTCAAGCACAAACCAGGAACGGATAGTCTGCGGACAACAACCACTAGGCAACGTTTCGCTTCAGACTTCGGACCACGCAATGGATTCGCTAGCCAAGCGTTCCATTTCGTGTTATTAAGACGTTTTTCCACCTTTGACTACACTATATGTTAGCATAGATACAGAAATTTTCGTACTATTTCGTGCGACTGGGGGGGGGGGGGGGTTCTACCTTTAGTACTCGCTCACGAGGTAGGCTACATGTACTGCCGGCTCAGCACCTTACCTCCGTGAATCAGTGAGCGAAAAACGGTCAGACCCTCTCATCCGGGGATCCCTCATAGCTGAGAACCTTCGAAACAAGTGTATCTGAACTAAGCATTCCTTACAAGATCATTTTCTACAGTTAGAAATACTGGCTGATGGTCACTGCCACCAAATTGTTTCCCAAAATTCGTGTAATGTTCAACTCCAGGTCTGGTGAATGAAACGCCAGGTCATGTGTAGTTGTAGTATGCCATGGTCTCGACGAGTATGCACGGTTCGGACGGTTTGTTAATCAAGATGAGTCTATTATCATCCTGCCAGTCTTCCAGTCTCTCTCCTCTCTTGTCCATGTGGTCATAGCTCTGCAAGTGGCTGTTGAAGTCGCCGCATACAACTATTTGTTTTCTTTTAATGGTAGTATGTCCGGTGCATGTGGGTGGTCAGTTGGACAGTAGTAATACTAATTGATCAGATAAAGGTCTGTATTGCCTGTCTTAAGTTTAAGTGTCTGAAACTCAGCCCCTTCCATGTAAACTTCATTATGGGAAGCAGTGATGTTATTTTTTACAAGGGTCAGGATCCCACCCTTTCGCCTGTCCTTTCGGTCAGATCGGTAACACTGGTAGCCTCTGATTTTGAAGGCTTTATTTTTATTGAAGTGAGTTTCTTGCAAGCAACATAAGCTTACTTTTTCTTGGTCCAAGATGTTTTCAAGTTTTTTTTTTTTTTTTTTTTCTGACTCCCTCCGCATTCCAGTGCATTAATTTTAGTCTTTGTTTGGTATGGCCAGACGCTCTATTATCACGTCCCCTGGCTCCACAGGACATCTGTGAAGGACCTCCAGTAGTTGTGGTTCGACCCCTTCGAGGCATATGACCCGGCACTGCACCTGCCTGGGGGTCCGGAGCAGAGCGGGAAATATAACATTTAGCAGATGTCGACATATTTCATGGTGTAATTGCGTGGCATCCTGATGTCTGCGGTGCACCTCCTGACTGGTTGCCTCCTTCTTCAGCACCTTTCCTTTGCTAGAGCAATCTGTGGTCTTACTCGAGTTTAGGTGTGTAGGCACGCACACACTGTCTGCGCATGCATGTACGTGCATACTCGTCTAGAGCGTTCTGGTTATTTTTCGGCGCCAGTGACTCGCCGCCGCCCCTTCTCCTGTTAGTTAAAACATCTCCGCCACGAAAAGGCCAGGAGTTGGACTATTGCTGCACAGGTGATGAATGCACGAGCCATTGGTTTTTTTTTTTTTTTTGCAAAGTTGGGCGCTCACCCCAACCTCGCCCCCGACAACATAACAGCAACATTTTGAACCTCTTGTTGTGGTATACTGTTAGTTGCCATACACCAACTACAGCCCCGTTTTGATGAAATGGCAATCTCACAAAACCACAACGAGTAGTCACTTGCACAAAAGAACAACTGGACGTCCTCGACAGGTCACTTGTTTATTCAATAATAATATCTTTCTCATGCAGTTGGTCACTATCACACCATAGTGTAGATGCCGTTTCCAATTTAAATATGTACCAACTGTGAGTTAAATATAATAATTAAATCTTCATGATCGACCATGTACGATCATTTCCAAGAAGTCTTTGTGACAGAATACCACAGTTAGTTTGTGAACTAAGCCAACTTAACAACTTTACTTTAGTTGGCCATTCATTCCATCTTGCATGGCGGACTGGAACACCGAACGCAGTCACTAGATATCCTCTGCCCTCAGCCTATGAGAATGACTGCCCAAATCTATTGCGATGTCTAGTGTCAGCCTGCTAACGATATTTTCCATTATAATTATAGCTGCTGTCGAAAACATAACCTTCTTGAACCGCCATTCCTAGCTTGACTCGCATCGTGACGTCTACTTTCACTTTCGTTCTTATTTACAATTGCTACTTGGCAGTAACCTACTTGCATGGCTAAACCATTTGACTTGCTGCCTTCGAATAAAATCTAGCGCTACTATAGCCTGCACTTTAGTCCTGATTTGTTTATTTCTTATCTTATCTTTTCTTGATACGTTGATTATTTTTCTCAGGAATCTAATTTATGTTGTTGTGATTTTTCTGTTCTCTTTTTTCTGTCATTGTCCAGATTTGGCATTGGTAGCACAGAGTTGGTAGCAAGATTGTGTTGTTAAGTGCTTTCTAAGAAGCTATTGATACATCTTTGTTCTTTCCAGTTGTAGAAAAAAAAAAACCTTCCTCCTGGTCAACCAGCCTCTGTGGCGTTGTTTATATTTGCGGTGTTTCATGGTGCGTTATAATTTTGTCTCGTTTTCTGCGCCAGTGTTAGCTGGCTTTCGATCTTGAAGTGTTTGTGCCTGTGAAGTCAGCTGGATGATTGGCCGGCGGGTTCTCCTTTGTGTCTGTCTCCGCTGGTGGTTTCTTTTGTCAGTTTTGTCTCCTGGTACGTCTTGCTTGACTGGGTGCATTCATTATAAGGACTGTTTATTTGATATTTGATCTGTTTGCCTCATAGTTTGTGATGTATCCGTAGAAGCTTTTCGATAGCTTCCTCTCCTCTTTTGCGCTCTTTTTCTTTTTCTTTTCTTTTTTTTTTTTTTTTTTTTTGTATTTTCGAGTTTATTTTTCCTGTCAAAGTCATTTTTTCCATGCGATGTATTCCTCCTTGGTCATTTCAGGTGTGCCGGAGTCCTCCTCAAGGTTTTCTTCAGAGGTCTGGCGGGATACTGGTTTCACCTTGAGTTTCTTGGGCATTATGGTTGGACTGCTGGCTTAAGTTTGCTGTTTCTGATTGGTCTTTGGTTTGTTTTTCTCTTGTGGCTTCTCTGCGGTCTTTCGCGTGGTTTCATCTGGCTTGTTTTGGATTAGCTCCCTTTCGTTTCTTAGCAGTTCTCGTTCTGTCTTGATGGCTTGTAGAATTTCTTCATTCTCCTTTTTCATCTGTGCCATGCGCTCCATCTCTAGCTGGATGTCCTTCATGTCATCCAGTAGTTTTTCGTTGTCGCTAGTTGGTGTCGATGTCAGCAGTGCCTTGACTTCCTTCTTCAGCTCGTCAATCTGTCCTTGGAGCTGAACATTTTCAGCTTGTGAGATGCCTGTGGCTGTCTCGCACCTCCGCCGTGCTTCTTTGAATGGAGTGATTGTGATTATGGCGGTTTTTACGACGTCTGTGCCTTTGGGGGTACGGACAGCCCAGGTATCTTGCTCCGTGTTTGCCATAGAAGTTGGCGCATTTTCTCTTGTCGGTGGGCCTTCGTAAGTCCTTGTTCTGTTTGGCCAGCGGACATTCCTTGAATGCATGGTGTTCGGTGCAGTATCGGCAGTCTCTGTCTTGTTGCGGCATATTGTTCTGCTGTGGCATCTTGAGCATTGTGTTATTCTCGGAATGAATCTTTCAGGCTGTTGAGCTTTCTTGTTCATCAACACTTGGCTTGGCATCTCGCTGCCTTCTGTTGTCACCACCGCTTAAGTTGTGGGAATCTTGGAGAATGTCAGAAGCCTCTCCGCCTTCAAGATTCGGATGTGGAGATTCTTCTGTTGTAGCAGCTTCGGGAACTGGTCATCTGTGAGCTCCACTTGGAAACGCTTGATAACCCATCTGATCGTCTGTAAGTCGGTGTTTCCGACTCTGGTGTCTTTCTCCTCTCTCAGCTTCTCAATAGTCTTGGCTATTGTCTGTGGCGGGTAGTCGTCGGTCTTCCTTGTGGTAGCTTCATTTGAGGTTACTGTAGGTTCTGGTTCTTTGCTGCAGCTCGCAGGCAGGTTCTCTTCTTTCGTCTTCTTTAAGGTCTTGGCGGCTTTCACGCTGCCCATCTTGTGTGTCGGGTGTCTTCTGGTGTTAGTCTTGCAACATGCCATTTTCTCCCCCGTATCAGGTTTCTTGAACAGTTAAGGTGACTTGTTCTCTATAGCGCTCCTCAGTTGCTAACGAATGGTGTTCCTTAGTATTGGTGCCATTTGTCCAATGAGTTGGTTTGCTTTATTGCATGTATTTTCGATCTCGTCTTCTGATTTGTTATTTGATGATATTATACTTCCTAGGTATTTGAAATTCTTTACTTGTTTCAGAGGATGATCGTTTAGTTGAATTGTTGTTGTTGTTTTCCTCTTTAGTCATTACCTCTTTTTTGCTTGTGCTAATTTTCATGTTATGTTCCCTACACATTTCATTTAGACTATTCATGTGGTCATGTAATTCAGTTTCTGATTTTGCTATTAGTGCTTGGTCGTCCGCAAACAGGAGTTCTCTAATGGTTAGATTTGTAGATGGTTCTTCTTCTGTGTTCTCGTCATGCCGTGTTCTTGCGGTATCTGTTTGACTGGTTTCTTTACATAAGTTGTCTATATAGGTTATGAACAAGAGAGGGACCTTGTCGTACTCCGACTATGCATTCACTGTTGTTGTATAAGCTTTTACATAGGTTTGTTAGATGTGTACACACTCCATATTGTTCAAAGATTTCCCAGAGTTTGTTTCAAATGCCTTTTCTTGGTCGAAAAGGGTGTTTCTTTCTTTAAATTCGATTGATTTTTCTATAAGTTCCCTGAGAGCAAAAATGGCATTTGTGCATCCTTGGTTTTTCTTAAATCCAAGCTGTGTTTCGCTTAGCTGGGGTTCTACAGAAGTTCGTAATCTTTTCTCAAGAATTTTGCAAAATGTTTCCCCAGTATGACTCAAAGGAAAATGCCTCTGTATTGTGTGCATTTTCTTTTGCTGCCTTTGTTTACCCATATTAGGATAATTATGGCTTTTCCCCGGTCTCGTATTGTTGGTTTTTCTACCCAAACATGCTTGAATAGTCTACGTAGCCATGCTGTTCCTACTTCTCTTGCTGCTTTAATTAGTTCATTGGGTATTTCATCTTGTCCCGGTGATTTGTTCAAAAGGGGTTAATCTGACGGCTTCTATAATTTCTTCTTTCAGTGTGTCTGGTTATAGTTCTTCGGTGGCATCTGTGTCGGTTTCTTGAATTCATGTGACATCTGATGGGATGTTGAGAAGTTGTTCGAAGTACTGTTTCCAGCTTATTAAGATTTTGTTTTGTTCACTTATTGGTTCTCCATTTTCGCTGTTAATTATTTCAGTTGGGTCAAGGGGTTATCTTCTGGTTCTCATTGCACTTATCTTTCTGTAGAAGTTTCTAGTTGCCTCCTTGTAGTTTTTATTTAGGGTTTCGCCATATTCCTCCCAGTCTTTTTGTTTTTCTCTCTTTACTATTCTATTTACTTGTCTTCTCGCCATTCTATATTCTGTGTAATCACGTTCCTGTTTGCTCTTCAACCACTTTTTATATTTTTTCCTTTTTGTCTTTGGCAGCTTTCTATATCTCTGCGTTCCATCAACTTGTTATTTTCTTTATCTGCTTTTTTTCGTGATTACACATGCTATTTTTGCAGTATTTAAAATTCTTGATTTGAACATCTCCCATTCTTCTTCCACTGTTTTTCTTTCCATCCGTAATTTTACAAACATTTCAGTTAGTTTTTTTTTTTTACTCATAGATTTTCCTCACTGCCTCGTCTTTTATGTTTCTTTTTTTTTTTAAAGTTTAATGATTCGCATGGCATGTATTTTCATGGTCTTTGCTTTCTCCTTCTGTTGGTTCTTATTGTTGCAACAACTGTTTTGTGGTCTGTGTTTATACTTAAGTCTTAATACTTAAGTCAAGTTAAGACACACTGCCTTTGCATTTAATATATTTCTCTTTCTGTTATTTCTTGTTAATATAAAATCAGTTTGGTGATTGGTATCTAGATCGTTCCGTTTATACCAGGTGTATAATTGTGAGTCTTTGTGTATATAGAATGTGTTTGTTATATAGAGGTCGTGTTGGCTGCATAGCTCTATCAGTTTACTTCCGTTATCATTTTTTTTATTATGTTGGTCCCTAAATGCTCCAAGATGTTTTCCTATGCCCACGCTGTTATGTCCTAGTCTTGCATTGAAGTCTCCCATAACTATGATGTTGTCCTGCGTCTCTATTTTACATAGCACGTCATGGATGTCTTCGTAGGGTTTCTCGTATTCTTGCTCATTATTGTTTGTATTCCACGTTGAGTATATTTGTACGTATGTTGTAACTGTTTGTTCTTTTATTCTTATTGTTATGATTCTTTCTGACATATATTTTATTTCTTGTATTCCTCTTGCTAGCCGTGGTTCAATGACTATTCCCACACCGTGTCTTGCCCTTTCTTGCTGTTCCACTCCAGGAACTGTTGTGGATCTCCTTGCATCCTTCCCCTCCAATTTTCCTCTCTTCTACTGTTTCTATAAGTTCTTCTTCTTTACTATTAAAACAGCAGACGTTCATTGTGCCTATTTTTTGAATCTCTGATCTGTCTCGTAATCCATTAACATTGCCGAGTCTATATCTTTATTTGGGTCAGCCCGTGTATACTTCTTAGTACTTCTACCAGCAGTGTGAAAATCCCCTGCTGGCTTGCGAGGCCAGTCGCAGGTTTAGGACAAGAATCTGACCATATGGAGTCCGTTCCCTACGGCGAGCCATAGAACCGTTAGTCCATGATCTCGCGGTGATGGTTTCCCGGTCTACACCACAAGGAGGTGGGATTGATTTGTGTAGTCTGCGGGTCATTGGCAGACTACTAATTTTTACTTTTCACCCCTACTGATAGAGGCTAGCCGATCCTAACTCTGCTGGCTGCAGGGCCAGGCGCAGTCCACACCTTGTATACAATGTTTTTAAAATTTTTAATTACCTTTTAGTAGCTTTGTCTCCTGGAGACCTATTTTAGACCCAGTTCGACACTGATTATACATAAATATACACGTACAAATTATAGGATTATATGTATATATTTTACATTTATGTACATATTGTATTGTCTGTCTGTCTGTCGTTGGGTGCGTGCGTGCGTATGTGCGTATGTATGTATGTATGTATGTATGTATGTATGTATGTATGTATGTATGTATGTATGTATGTATGTATGTATGTATGTATGTATGTATGTATGTATGTATGTATGTGTGTATGTATGCGTGTATGTATGCGTGTGTATCTATGCGTGTGTGTGTGGGTGTGGGTGTGTCTGTGTGTGGGTGTGTGGGTGTGTCTGTGTGTCTGTGTCTGTGTGACTGTGTGTGTGTCTGTGTCTGTGTGTCTGTGTGTGTGTGTCTGCGTGTGTGTCTGCGTGTGTGTGTGTGTGTGCTTCTGTTGCTACGCCCATCAATGTCACAGACGTGTCCGTCTGGTGTGTGTCTGTGTGTATGTGTGTATGTGTGTATGTTTGTATGTGTGTATGTGTGTATGTGTGTATGCATGGATGGATGGATGGGTGGATGGATGGATGGATGGATGGGTGGGTGGGTGGGTGGGTGGGTGGGTGGGTGGATGGATGGATGCATGCATGCATGCATGCATGCATGCATGCATGCATGCATGCATGCATGCATGCATGTATGCATGTTTGCATGTATGCATGTATGTTATGTTATGTTATGCTATGCTATGCTATGCTATGCTATGCTATGCAATGAATTGCAATGCAATGCAGGTAGGTAGGTAGGTAGGTACGTACGTATGTACATATGTATGTATGTATGTGCGTATGTATGTATGTATGTATGTATGTATGTATGTATGTATGTATGTATGTATGTATGTGCGTGTGTGCGTGCGTGCGTGTGTGCGTGCGTGCGTGCGTATGTATGTATGTATGTATGTATGTATGTATGTATGTGCGTGTGCGCGAGTGCTTTTGAAAGACATGTGTATGCATGCAAGTGTATGCATGTGCATGCATATATATATATATATATATATATATATATATATATATATATATATATATATATATATATATATATAACATTCGTTGATTACCAATCAGCTGCAGATGTACGGCTACAACACGGAGCTGTTCTCCAGTTTCCAGGACGCTGCACAAGCATCGCACGGTGTGGCTGCTGTTGCTTTATTTGGCATTGTAAGTTGTTAGTCTGACGTTCAGGGTGTGGCCGTAGTTTCACATGCCAAGTAAATAATAGCTGATGATATAAATGCAAAGATTTCTCCTTGTGTGAATTATAGCGACAGGTAATACGCACATTCTTCTTCAGGTGCATAATCAGGGGTAGACATCGACGAGCACGACCCTTCAGTCCTCTCTTTTGTGTCGTATTTTTATGAAGTTAGTGTTGATTATGTTATTATTTGTTGCCAAGCTATTTGAAACCTCCCTCTTTCTTCCTCTGTCTCTCTTGCCTAGTATTTTTTCTAGTATTTTTTAATTCTTGGTTCCGCAACTTCTGTTGCTACGCCCATCAATGTCACAGACGTGTCCGTCTGGTGTTTATGAATGATGTTGTAACGCCTGAAAATCCCAAGATCTTCCCATGACACTCTTTACATTCTTTTCACAATCAGCATTTCCATTTGCTCGTTTCCAGTCTATTTCATAACTCATTGTCCAGCATTCGCATTCAAAACAAAATAAGCCCCACCCAACTGTGTACCCAACCTTTACGCTTCCGGTACAATGGCGCCGAGATGACGCGAGGTTCTTCGGGGAGACGCTGTCCAGTGTTTTTATGTGGATTTCCTGTGGATTTCCTGTGTATAGCGTTTTCCTGTGGATTTCCCTAGAATATCATGGACATGGGGGAGTCCTGATAGCAGGATCAGAAACCAGATTGACTACATTCTGACTACACAATCACCAGAGTTGTGGATCAGCTCCATGTTTTGTCTCGATAATGCCACGTGACCAAGCCATCCAGATACGTATCTGTATTCCCCTTGTTCTTATCCCACAATCTTGCCAGCTGTCGCCAAGTTCTCTATTTTATTTCTTCTCATAACCTGTCTAAAATTGTTGACTGTCTACGTCTAATTTCTCTAATCAGTTTAAGGTTTTCATTTGCCTTTTGTGGTACTTGCTCATTGGTTTCTCTGTTTGTCCATGGTATTCTTTGCATTTTTCTCAGAAACCACATTTCCACTACCATTAGAAGTTTTTCAGCTTTTCTGCCCATTGTCCTGTATTGGGCTGTGTCAGACAGAGTTCTGCTAGTGAAATTAAGCCGCAGACCTTTTAGAATAAACGTTATTCAAATATATGCCACAACAGGAGAATCCAGTTAAGATAGTGTAGAGGAATTTTATAAAGATATAGAGTCTGCTTTAAAGAAATTTAAATATTCAGAAATAAACATCATAATAGGTGACTTCAACGCCAGAGTAGGAAATCAAGGTGATGGATACACAGTAGGAAACCATTGATTGGGAGAGAGAAACGAAAGAGGATACAGGCTTGTAGAATGAGCAAAAAAGCAGGAAATGATTGTGGGAAACACCTGGTTTAAACAACACCCTAGAAAATTATGGACATGGAAGAATCCTGATAGCAGGATTAGAATCCAGATTGATTATATTTTGATTAGCAGTAGCCTTCGAAATGCGTTAACAATTGCAAAAACAGTTCCCAGGGCTGACTATTATAGTGACCACAGATTACTTATATGTACATGGAGGGTAAAGTTAAAGAAAGTCAAGTATATAACAGGAAACACTAAATATGATCTGTGTACATTGAGAATTGTCAAGGAAATACAAAACACGTTCAACATAGAAGTACAGAACAGATTTGATATATTGTCTATGCTAGAGATCCTATTTCGAGTTGATCAATAGGAAATGTTGAAGAATTCAATCAGTTTGACTGCAGAAACAACTATTCCAAAATTAAAGAAGGTGGGTCGTAAGAAATGGATGACTGAAGAAATTTTATAACTAATGGAAACAAGAAGACTCAACATAAATAATCATGCTAAATGTGAAGAAATTCACAGACAAGTCAGAATATTATGTAAGGAGGCAAAAGAAGCATGGCTTGAGAAAAACTGCATAGAAATTGAAAAACAACACAACAGTCAAAGTACTAAATCAGTGCACAAAAGAATTCAGGAACTTACTAATAAAAGAACAAGTACATCAACAGGCTGTCTAAAAATTAAAGATGGCAAAATCATAATAGAAAAAGATCAGATTCTACATGTATGGTCAGATTATGTTAAAAAAAAACCTGTATAATGATAACAGAGAGGAACAGTATGATATTAGATTTAATAATGAAGGACCACCAATTTTAAAGATGGAGGTTCAAAATGTTCTTAAGCATATGAAAGCTGGCAAGGCCCCCGGTGCAGATAACATCACAACAGAAATTATTAAAGCTTTAGAAGAATTTGGATTAGAGCAAGTCACCAGACTGCTGAACACATTATATGATACTAGAGATATACCTTCTGAATTATGTAATTCTGTATTTATTGCAATCCCAAAGAAATCAGGAACCTTGGAATGTAATCAACATAGAACAATTAGTATAATGAGTCACATCACAAAGATTTTGATACGAATTATCATGCAAAGAATGAGGAAGAAAATACAACCTGAAATAGGGGAAGAACAATGTGGGTTTGTAGAAGGAAAAGGTACAGTAAATGCTGTGTATATGCTGCGAACAGTTATTGAACGTGCTATAGAAGTAAACAAGGATATACATCTTTGCTTTATTGACTACACAAAGTCTTTTGATAGAGTTAGACATGTCAACATGGTGGATATGCTTGCAAATCTACAAATTGATGGGAAAGACATATATATGGACATATATATAGACATATATTGGAAACAACAAGCTGCCATAAGGATTGATAATGAAGTGGGACAATATCAACCTATTAAGAGAGGTGTTAGGCAGGGATGTGTAATGTCTCCAGATCTTTATTTTCCCTATACAGTGAAAATATTTTCAGAAATGTAGAAGATATAAATGGAATCAGCATTGTAGGAAGAAACATCAATAACATTAGATATGCAGATGATACAGTATTGATTGCAGACAATGCACAGGATCTGCAACAATTAGTAGTCGCGGTTGTTGTACACAGTAAGCAGCTGGAGTTGGAATTAATTTGTTAGAAGACACAGGTTATGGTCATCACTAGGAAGAACGAAGTACCACAATGTAATATAGGCTACAAGTAAATGGGAATATTCTTCAACAAGTGAATCGATACAATTATCTCGGAACAGTCATAACATCTGATGGGAGATGCTTGAAGAGATTAGAACAAGAATCGCCATGGCGAAAGTATCCTTTTTTAATGTTGCATAGCCCTTGCAGGACGTTGCAGTCAACACCAGCATTTTTCAGCTTTTGTTGATTTACTAGGCAAATTTTACGTTCAGTAGTTTGCCATTGCTTTCAGGACGACAGGCTCCCATACCAACACGTTATACCACAACGCGACACGGTCTGCTACACAAATTGGTCTCGGCTGCGTTTCGAACGCCTGGTAAGCGGCTCACGAACCGCGTTCGCAAGCCTTTGGCCACGGAGGTCGATAAGTATCATTTAGCAAGATGAAAAATGTACTGACCAATAACAAGATGTCAATTGAAACGAGAAAAAGAGTGTTGAGGTGCTACATAGAGCCTGTACTTTTGTATGGATGTGAAACTTGGACAATGAGCAGTCAAGCTGCAAAACATCTGATGGCTGTAGAAATGTGGTTTCTGAGGAGAATACCATGGACAGAAAGAAAAACCAACGACCAAGTACTACAGGAAACAAATGAAAATCGTAAACTGATTACAGAAATTAGACGTAGACAGTCAAAAGGTGTTCGGCATGTTATGAGAAGAAATGAATTGGAGAACTTGGTGACAACTGGCAAGATCGAAGGGAACATACCAAGGGGAAGACCGAGAAGTAAATACCTGGATGGCTTGGCCACATGGCATGGTTGAGACAGAATCACTGAGCTGATCCACGACTCTGGTGATCGACCGAGATGGCGAGTCACGACCGCCCACGCTTTTCGGCATGGCACATGATGGATGGCCCATTGTCCACGTCTCACATCCATACAAAATTACAGATTCTATGTATCGCTTCAACACTCTTTTTCTCTTTGCAGCTGACATCTTTTTCATTGATCAGTATGTTTTCCATCTTGCAAAAGGCAACCTTCTCTATAGCGATTATAGTTCTAATCTCTTTAAGGCACATCGCACCAGATGTTATGACTGTTCCGAGATAGTTGTGCAGATTCATTTGTTTCATAATATTCTTATTTACCCGTATATTACATTGTGGTATTTCCTTCTTCTTAGTTACGACCAACAAAAAACAGAAGACACGGATTATGTCACAAGGTGCACATGGGGTACCATCAATCTTTATTGACGACGCCGAACTAGGGATGGTAGACCATTTTACATATCTAGGATCAGTGGTAAATAGCAAATTATCTCTAGATCAGGAAATCAACATCCGGATTGGTAAGGCAGCAACAACAATGAACAGGTAAAGAAAAAGAGTGTGGGAGAACAGGAAGCTTACTGCCAAAACAAAAGTCCTTGTCTATCAAGCCTGTGTCCTTAGTACTCTTCTTTATGGCACTGAAACCTGGACAACTTACTCACACCAAGAGAAACGTTTGAATAGCTTTCATATGCTGTGTCTGCGAAGAATTCTTGGTATTAAGTGGCAAGACAAAATCACAAATACTGAAGTATTGGAAAGATCAGGTTGTGTGACGGTTTATTCCATGCTCAGTCTTCGTAGACTTAGATGGATAGGACATCTTAGGAGGATGGATGATGGTAGAATACCAAAGGACATCTTTTTTTGGTGAATTACAGATGGGTAAGAGATCTCAGGGTCGGCCTTTACTACGATACAAAGATGTGTGTAAGCGGGACATGATTGATACAGGCATTGATAATGCACAATGGGAGCAAGTCGCCTCTGAACGTGTTGCATTGAGGGCAAAGATCAGAAATGGGAAAAAGACAAAGGAGAAAATTATTGCAGATAAGTCACACACCGAGCGTGTGAGACTAAGATGGTGCATGATGGTGGAAATGACCACGTGTTCACATGCACCCACTGTGAACAAACATTTACAGCTCGAATTGGCCTTATCAGTCACATTCGCTACCGTCATAGGTAAATGTTATTAGGCCTTTTTAAAGCACAAACTATCGTCTGTTCAAGACGTGAAGGTGCCAATGTAATGTGTAATGTAAAAAAGTAACGATCATAATCTGTGTCTTCTTACAATTTAGTTATAGCTCTTGTTGTTCACTGTATACAATAACCGCATCTACTAAATGAATAATACGCAAATTCGAGGAAACATAAAATGAAAGCCTTAAATGTTTTCTTGGTGAATATTCTTCTTCTTCTTCTTCTTCTTCTTCTTCTTCTTCTTCTTCTTCTTCAGCGTTCCGAGCCATTGAGGTTCTTTGCTGCAGATACAATCCGTCTCCATTCGTCTCTCTGGTGGACTTTCTCTTGCCAGTCGTTGATTCCAAGTGCTTGTAGGTCTGTATATGTATTATCTCTCCACCGCCTTCTTGGTCTACCTCGGGGTCTACGGTCATTTATTTCCTGAGTGTAAGCGAGTTTTGTTTCCCTATTATCTTCCATTCTTTCTATATGCCCCAGCCATTTTAGTCTATAAGCCTTCATGATACCAGTGATTAGCGGGGCCTTAAACAGATCATAAATGTTTTTGTTACTTCTTCTTTTCCACTCTCCACTTTGTGTATCCCTAATGGGTCCAAAGATGAGTCTTAAAATTTTGTTCTCAAAGGTTTGTAACAAGTCTTCGTCTCCTTTCGTTGTACTCCAGGTTTCAGAGCCATACAGCACAACTGGTCTGATCAGTGTTTTGTATATTGTGATTTTGGTGTTACGAGATAGCGCCTTTGATTTTAGTAGATGTTATAGTGCATAGTGTATTTTATTTCCAGAATTGATTCTAGTTTGTATTTCTTCCCTTATGATGTTGGAGCAGTTGAAGATTGTACCCAGGTATTTGTATGTTTCCGTTCTTTTAATGGTCATATTATCTATTTGTATGTGGCCAAAGTTTTTAGCCATTCCTTCTCTTGAAATTACCATATATTCTGTCTTATCTTGGTTGATAACCAACACCATCTGTTGGGCTTTTTCCTTTAAGTGAGTCAATATTTCCAATGTCTTTTGTTCACTTTGCCCTATAATATCTATATCATCTGCATAACCAAGCAGCTTGGATGTTCCTCCAGTATCACATTCCTCCTTTACCTTCCTTACAACTTTCTCTAGAGCCAGATTGAAGAGTAGCGGCGATAGTGCATCATCCTGTTTCAAGCCAGATGTTATTTGGAAGGGGTCTGATTTCCTGCCTTTATATGTTACTATATTATAAGTATCTTCCATGCATAGTCTGGTCATGTTGATTAACTTCCTTGGTATTCCAAATTCCTGCATAGCATTCCATAGACTATTCCTATGGACACTATCATAAGCCTTTTTAAAATCCATAAAAATGTTATGGAGATCTCTTTTATATTCCCAATTTTTCTCGGCTATTTGTCGTAAGATAAATATCTGATCTATTGTTGATCTTTTTTGTCTAAAACCCGCCTGGTAGCCACCTAATATGTCTTCTGAATATGGTTTTAGTCTATTTAGTAATACTGCGGATAGTATCTTATAGCTTGTGGACAGTAGTGATATTCCTCTATAATTTCCACATTGGAACTTGTCTCCTTTCTTAAAGATAGGTATCAATAATGACTCTTTCCAGTCATGGGGTAATTCTTCTGTCCTCCAGATTTTTATTATTAGTTCGTATAGCTTTAGATGTAATGCATGGCCACCTGCCTTTATAAATTCAGCAGCAATTACATCAGTCCCAGTTGCCTGATTGTTTTTAAGTCGTGTGATTACATATAGGATTTCTTCAAATGTAGGTTCTTAAATTTGTGGTTCGCGTGTTAGAACTCTTCTTATGGGAAAATGTTACTTGGAGCTTCACAATTTAGTAATTCAACAAAATATTCTTTCCATGTGTTGCACATTTCCTCATTGGTATTTATCATATTCCCATTTTTGTCTTTTAAACCATATGTGCTTTGTTGGTGCCCTCCTACCATTGACTTCAGTTCTTTAAAAGATTTTCTGGATTCATTTTTCTGGTGATTAGTTTCCATATATTTGATTATACTACTCATATATTCTCGCTTCTGCTGTCGGACTAGTTTTGTAGCCTCTTTACATTCATTTCTATAATGCTCTTCCTTTTGGATGTTGTTGATGTCATTTAACCATAAATGTCTGGCATTCTTTTTCCTAATGACTGCTTCTTCACATTTTTGATTGAACCATCTGTTCTTTCTATGCGTGGTTAACACACCGAGACATTCTTCTGCGGTAGATTGAATTGTATTCTTGATGTTTAACCAAGTTTGGTCAACTCTTTCCTCCAAAGGGTTTTGCAGAGTTTCAAGTTTACATTTTATTTTATCTGTAAATTTCTCTTTGACTGTAATTTCTTGTAGTTTTTCTCTGTTATGTGTTGGGTGTAATCTTTGTAATTTAGTATAGAAAGCTCTCTTAAGTTTTATTTTAAATTTTGCTCCAACGAGGAAGTGGTCACTGTGGCACTCAGCTCCTCTATAACTTCTAACTTGCTGTATGTTTGATGCATTTCTGTTGTTAATTAAAATGTGATCTATTTGATTATAGGTTCTTTTGTCACATGATTTCCAAGTTTGTTTGTGTATATCCTTTCCTTGTAGTCTGGTACTGCTAATCTGCAGTCCTTTGGCTTCTGCCAGGTTGATGACTCTCCATCCATTATCATTTGAAGTTGTATGTAGGCTTTCCATACCGGCCACTTTTTTATTAGTTTGCTCTCTACCTATTTTTGCATTGAAGTCTCCCAGCACAATCAGGATGTCCTGTTTGGGGGTTTCTTCTATGACATCTTCCAGATAATTATAAACGTCTTCTTTAATATCATCTTCTTTCTCTTCAGTAGGTGCATGTACATTAATCATCGTTATATTTTTCCATTTACCTTTTATTCGTAATTTACTAATCCTGTCATTAGCAGCTTTAAAGTTTAAAACGTTCCCCCATAATTCTTTTTTGATGACAAAACCTGTTCCTAATTCATGTTTATTTTGGGTGTTTCCTCCATATATTATAATCATTCCATTTTGCTCTAAAGTACCCTCTCCTGGCCACCTTATTTCTTGAATTGCTGTTATATCCATTTGATATTCAACCAGCTCCCGGGTTAGTTCTTCGGCCGCTCCAGCTCGATATAGTGTCCGTACATTCCATGTTCCAAATCTCAAAAGTCCTTTAACGTTCCAAGGTCGTTGTCCAGATAAGTCAGTCCGATATCGAGGCTCATGTATCTGTTTCGTAACAAAAAGGTTTTTACAAAGGTGGGGATGTTAACCCCACGCTTCAACCCCAATCTGGAGGACCAGGGTGTTTATCTTTGTCTGTTCTCTACCCTTTGACCTGTCCGGCTTGGGAGGCCCTGCTGGTAGCTACGCTACCGCCGGCATAGATCGCAGGGTCATTGAGAAACTCAAGCACCCCTACCACGATAAGGTGGAAACACCATCGGGGGAGATTGGATTACATTAGAAAAAAAAATACCTCTTGATCGCGTGTGTGTAACCACTCTGGGGTTACTACTAGATGCGCCTGACCCGGTCACGAGCATTTTGTCACAGAAGTCTCGCCGTTCTGAAACTTCATACTCCATTCATACACTTGCTGGACTGACAGGCATGCATCAGCACACTGGACCTTCATTCGCCGATGAATTTCTATAGGTTTCACTCCCTTCACTGATTTTTTAAAAAAACGGAAAACAGAACACTGCTCCACTTTGATGCATGTCAACAGTGGACCGGCCATCTTTAAACTCTCCTTATGACGTTACCGTGATGTCGCTCTTGACACGCTTAACAACAATATTGACATGTTACAAGACAATGGCGTGGTTATTGTACTTTATATCGCACATTTAAGGTTTTCACTTGCTTATTTTTGTAAGTGCATTTCACTAAAAAGTAGTATTGCAGTAAGATCTCAATATATGTTACAATATGAAATGTGTCTAGCATGCTGATGAAGTCATATTATCTTTGCAGATTGGAAATGATAGAAACAACGAATTTGAAATTTTGGTGAAAGCAATCAGCAAAATACCATATAAAGGTAAAGTAATCCATCAATCCATATTTATTCTACACCCCATCCATCCATCATGTGCCTTGCCGATAAGCGTGGGCGGTCAAATTTTGCCTTCTCACTCGATCACCAGAGTCGTGGATCAGCTCCGTGTTTCTGTCTCGACCATGCCACGTGGCCAAGCCATCCAGGTATTTCATTCTTAATCTTCCCTTTGGTCTCCTCCCTTCGATCTTGCCAGTTGTCACCATGTACTCCAATTCATTTCTTCGCATAACATCCCCAAAAAATTTTGACTGTCTACGTCTAATGTCTCTAATCAGTTTACGATCTTCATTTGTTTCTTGTAGGACTTGTTCATTGGTTTTTATGTCTGTCCATGGCATTCTTTGCATTTTCCTCAGAAACCATATTTCCACAGCGATCAGATATTTTTTCAGCATGTCTGCTCATTGTCCACGCTTCACATCCATATAAAAGTACAGGTTCAACGCTCTTTTTCTCGTTTAAATTGATATCATTTTATTGGTCAGTGTCAACGTTTTGCGTCGTGCGTTTGTCTTATGTCGTGACAGGTGTAATAGGATAGGTTGGGGTAGGATGTATAGATCCTGTTAATATCAGGACCAGGTCTAGTCAGGCCACAGGTGCAGTTAGTCTCCCGACCCAGTAGACACTAGGACTTTTCTTCTCTCTTTAGACTCTTTCAACCCCGGGAGAAACCTTCCTGGGGGATCGTCCCGATAATGAACTCAACACAGCGCCCATTAACTTTAAGTAAACCGTACACGTATTGAATTAACAGAGAACATAAAAGAATAGGTGAAGGATAATGCCGTCGCAGTATTCCGGGGACAGATCAAGAGGTCGTCACAATCAGGGTAGAGCTGTCATCATCGGGCCACTCAAAAAATGTCTAGCCGTCTGTAGTATGGAAACGCTCACCCGGCTTCCTTCACAACGTGAAGTCCAGTGGCTATAATTTATCCCTCACAGGTCTCCGAGACTAGTCCCGCAAACAACCTCGACTGGCGCGAGAACTCCATTGTAGATTACTTGAGTAGGAATGTATAAGTCTCAGATGGTACCAGTTCCCACATTGAAGCTACACAAAGTCACACTTGGAGTGAAACAGTCCTAGCTGGGCGGCAGTAATACTATTCTGATGCCACCCTCACGCAAATTCCCTAAGCCAGAAGACCTTCCAGTTCCCAATCCATACAACGTGAGGACACAGTGGTAGATTATGCACTGTCCTGTCAACACACCACCCGAGAATGGTGGCGCCATGTAGAATAAATTCTGTCATATGCCAACATGGCCACAATGTTAACACAAGACACCTTACTTGAAATACGGGAACCTCAGCAGTGGTGCAGGTGGGCGATGATTAGCAGATGGGCCACAACCGTTGGCGAGCAATAATGCTGCCCGTTACTCTAACAAGGGAAGTAGACGTAGACACCAGTCCTGGTATCAGCCTGGTTCCACAGCATCACTTGCAACATCGCTGCCATCTTTGCTCCGTACAAGAAAGCTAACCCTGAAAGGAGAGCAACGGGTGCTAGACTCCCAGACCACAGGTTGGCCAAACCCTATCTATGGGCAAGCTGCCCTCAGAATAAAGGGGCCACCCTACACAGGGCCCTCCAACCCCGTTATTATTTGTGCCGAAAAGAAGTAACTGTTATGAAGGGGACTTTACCTATGCAGGCCGCTTCAGGAACTGCCTTGTCTGATAACCTTATAGGATATGGGTACCAGTCCCGCCTTAGTTGTACCCTAACCTTAGAAATTCAATAACACCATTAAGTCCTCCTCTTCATCACACAGACGTAGCTGCTCCACCACTAGGCTTAAAATTTATATACTAGAGTCAACCTAGTATTTGTGAGCTGTCGCCGTTCCATAATGCAATTCATGCCCCCTCAATCCCTCCCCTCATGAAAGAAAATCCTCCCGGCTGTCCCAAAACGGAATCAATTCGATAGAACTAGAAAAGGGAAGAAAGAGGAAGAGTACTGTGCATTAACGCCGACTCAACGTACATGCACACGCAATAACATCCGCCTCGGCGACTTTCCAAAACGCCCCGCCGTACGACCTCCTCGACACACGAACCACGCCGTACAAATCGACACACGAACCACGCCGTACACATCGACACCACATTCCCAATACGACCAGTAATGTTACCCGTCTATTCCGATCGAGATTTGAACCAGCATGCACAAGGCAGAAATGAAGAAATCAGGACTAAAGTGGGGGTTAAAGCAGCACTAGATTTTATCAGAAAACAGTAAGTCAAATGGTTTGGCCATGCAAGTAGGTTACCAGTCAACAGCATACCACAGCAAGCAATGATGTACAGACCAGATGGAAACAGAGGAAGAGGCCGACCACGTAAACGTTGGACGGAGGGAATAGCAGAGTCCATGGGAATATCGATATATGAAGCCCATAATCGGGCACTCTCACGATGTTTGTACTTCACCTCGACACCGCAAGGTACAAGAGGAACATGATGAGATGAGATGAGATGCACAAGGCCGCCCCTGACCAAGCACACTTTGGCCACTCACAAATGTGAGAATAAAGTAGTGGCGTGTTTATATTCATAAGGATTGGGCAACTCCCGGCCTTGTGGCTAACAGCCACTGCGAGCAGTAGGTTTCTGCCTCAGTGCGTTAAGAGGCCTTTATCGGTGGGATCCTAATGTGCAGCTTTGATGGCGTGACCGTTTCTAAACCGACCCGGCATGTTGACACGCGAAACGAGTCACGACTAGGCGGCTATTCAAGACGATAAACAAAGAACATCCACCATACCTTATAAGATAGTATTGCCTTCCGAACTAGTCAAGTCTCTTTGACTGCTGTATAGACGGTCGGGAGGTGCGCCCCCAAGAAATCCGCCTCCTCTGGAAGACCACGCTTTTATTATTTAAAGGTATCCAGACATTATGGCAGGGCGCAAATTTCAAAACCTCAGGTTTTAACAGCAGCTCGCAACACACATTGAAGTCACAATTTTCAGTGCGTTGCTTCCGCTGACATTTTATTGGAGTGAAGAGAGAAGGCGACAGTAATTAATGATAAGGGTTGAGCCAGAAGAAGTTACGCGCTCAACTTAACGAAGATCAAATATATATTTCACACGACGATGATGCTGTACACAGAAAGCTTGCGACGCAAGAAACTAGCCATGGGTGATGACATGTTGATGGTGAACAAAGTAATAACCCCTAGGCATCGGAAGCAACCCACTGATATATTTATACCCACAAACGCAACACACCATATTGCCACATGTACTCGCTCATTGGCAACTAACATAAAATGTTGACCAATTCTAAGACCAATTCTAACCCTGATTGGTTGTAGGCCACACGTGAGTGAGAGTGGTGTGTTGTTTATATAATACCTAAAATAAACTCTGCCTACCGTATACTCACCAACCAATCGGTGCTTGTCTAACATAAAATTTGGATCACTTCTAAGACCCGGCTTGCTTGTAAGCCAAAAGTGAACGAAGTATTGTAGTTACACGAAAGACAAGTCAGATACACAGTGATAGACAGACGTGGTAGTTATCACAATTCTCTCCCTCTCTCTCTCTCTCTCTCTCTCTCTCTCTCTCTCTCTCTCTCTCTCTCTCTCTCTCTCTCTCTCACACACACACACACACACATTACTGTTTCTTGCAGACATAACTTCACATGCGTGAGGTCCCTTAGTCGCTTTGAACCGACTCAACAGGTAGGTGTACATAAGTTTTCAAACAATCTGAATACACATGCATCGGTTTGTATGCTTTACAATTTAATCTGCCGCCAGAAGCCTCAATCAGAGTCATCTCAAAGGCCTGCACATAATTTGGCAGCAATATAGAACAGATAGCGGCCATGTTGTTTAAATGTTATGGTGTTACGCTGCCATCAGGGGCGATCTGGGTAGTTTGGCCGAACAGCTAGCGGTCACGTCATTAAACTGTTAGGCTGTTAACTCTGATATATGAGGCGATCGGGCTAGTTTGGTAGCAATATAGAACAGATAGCGGTCACGTGATTTAACTGTTAGGCCGTTAGGCTCCCATGAGGGTCTGTTGTATGTGCAATTGTATGTAACTAATACACTAACGTGTTCATACCATTGTGTTTTGTACTTATTAGTTAATGTAATACTGGTGTGTGATCTTTTATTCATATAATTGTATTTACTTTGTTATGTAATTTAACTTGTAGTAATGTCCTTGAATTCTTTGCACTGCTGCATATTCAGTCCTATATTTATATATTGTGTCTATGCGTATTGCTTCTTTTTGTGTACATTGTAGTAATATATGTCTGTCTTGTGAGTTGTTAGTTTGCTTCTAATACACTAATACATAAGAGTAGAGACATGGAACAGTCGCCAAGAAACCACAAGGAAGACAAGAATCGTTGATCAAAGAAAAACCAGCAATATCTGCTTGGTGGTAGTTTTAATAGGATAGAACAAAGAATAGCTAGGATGACGGTTGTCTTTGGTAAGCTGGAAAACATACTGAGTAATATAAAACTGTCAACTGCAATGAGAAAAAAAGGGTTTAAGCACTACATATAACCTGTACTTTTGTATGAATGTGAAGCGAGGACAGTGAGCAGACAAGTTGAAAAACCTCTAATAATAGTGCAGATATGGTTTCTGATTGAAAAATGTAATAACTTTCACTAGACAGGCACATGAAACTCCCACCAAATAATACATGGTAATAGAACAAACATACAGCATAACAGACACATAGACACTATACCAGCTATGTAAGGCAACATACGGTGTGCTACAGTATACATAACAGATGCTTGCCAATAATATTACACATAACTGTAGGCAGTGGTGAATGTTCGTACACAAATATTAATCTCCAGGCAGATGCCCGATATTGCTGGTTAAGTCTATATAATCCGCTACCGGCATTTATATAGAGTATTATTAATATCCCAATCCATTTTATTCCGGTGGAAATAATCCCCTGGATTAAGGGAGTCCCCTGAACTCAGTTATGTGGAGTAATATTAATATCACGACTCATTCAGAACAGTGACGATAGCCTCTGGGATTAAGGGATTAGTCATATATACGGTCGTGTGTTATCGATATTTGTAACAGGTGTTGTATGTGCAACTCGCGGGTTAATATTAAGTTTTAGTACGTTAAGGACAACAGGGCAGTTGGATGCCTTTATTTTTCATCGGCAGTGGGACTAGTGGGCACTTCTCGATGGCTGGAGTAGTGGTCACTACGTGGTGGACAGGCCTGGCACGATCGACTCCTCACCGCTACTCCTCCTCCACTCTTTAGACCAGACTGTTCCACCAAAACAGGGACCTTAACTCTGAAACCGTATGATGATAGTGCTCGGAAGCAGTTATCTAGCTATACCTCCACTCACCCACACCTTAACAACGAATATCACTAAGTCATACCCACTACATCCTTTAATAACCGTAATCTTTAAATTAAAACTTTTAAGAAATAAATAAATACAATTCTGAAAAGGGAGGTAATATTGCACAAAACAGGCAATTATTTATTCATGAATTATGTCCCCTACACCTCCTTCTTTGCGCTTACTAACAAAAATGGCCGCTCCTCCCGGCACTACCCGCACCGCCTTCTTTGTTCTTAGTAAATTGTGGCGGCCACCACAATTTAATCTGGATATCCTTCCTATATTACTACGTTTCTGTCCTTATTGCTCGTGTGATCATTACTTGCCAGACAGTGTATGTTGTCTGCGGTCAGAATATGTATATTTGGTGATTTCCCGCCCTGTGTCTCCGGTGGTCTATCGTTGCAATCAAGTTTATTTATTGACAGTTCTTTTGTATTAGCTGCTTGCCTCTTTTGATATATATTGTTTTATTCTATTGTTTTTATTTATATTCCTTGTCTGTTAATATATCTGTATTAGCATTACTATGTATGCTATAATGACCAGAACTTCACTGCATGCTTATTCAAGTATTGGGTTTTGTGGCTATCTAGTCTCCATTTATAGTTATCTTGCCAAGTTCAAGTTATCCTGCCCGCTGTTTTCAAATGTCAGAATGTGATATGGTGATCGTGTGAAGTGGCAAACCTTGACCGTCCATGCTTATCGGTATGGCATATAATGATATCTTGGCTGGTCAACTGGATAACGATAATTTCTCTGTGTGCTCATGTCGTCAATGTAGTCAAACTGCAGAGCATGTTATCCAGGATTTTCCCCAGCCTGCAAGGAAGTAATTACTGGCCTGGTGAGACGGCACTGCATTCAAAACTGTATGGAACAAAAGAGAAGCTCCAAAATGTACTGTTAACTACATCACGAGAATAGTATGTCCGTGTAAACATGATAGAACGAACGCTAGAAGAAGAGTAAGTGCATATGTGTCCTGGCCTGACTTGAGGCTGTCAATTATCGCAGGTGGTGTTAAACATTGAAGTAACAAACATGGAGAGAATACATTGGTACTATTAAAGGTATGCAATGGACTTTGCAGGGGAAAAAACGAACTTTATTTGCAAAGGGTCACTCTTGAGCACTCAGGCCCGTCTTACATTCACCCCCCCCCCCCTCCCAACCATTCATCTTTCGCACATCATTTATCTATTCCGCATGTTACATACACACAGAAACAGTGAACAGGGGACCAATTCAGAGGTGAACGCTAGGAAGACCAGTGTATTGTGGTGTTCGTAGAACAACCTCGCTCGGAAAGCTGAACTGCTATGCATATCTTATAATGGGTGGGAACCTGAAAGTCATAACTAATCAAAAATTGTAAGTTTGACATATGATCGTAACCTGTCATATATGTTCTCTACATGCTACAGATAACTCAACACCTGTGTGGGACATGTCGCTGAGCAGCCTGCTGCCGGAGACACTTGATTACATGACCTACGAGGGATCCATGACACAACCTGGCTGCTCAGAGACGGTTACCTGGGTGGTTTTTAATAAACCAGTGTATGTTCACAGGGAGCAGGTAGGAGTACAACCATATAAATGTTAACCATTATTTGCCGAACACCGTAACATATGGAAGTTTATAGAATCATGTTTAATATGGATTGCTGCGTCCTGTGAACACGAAATCTTCTGCTGGCACGTGAAATGTAAATCTAGTTTAGTAAAGATACAGGACCTTAAATTCACACTACAAGGTGTAATGGGTATATGGTGCTGGCCACGTGTCTTGGACCATTTGGCACTCAATGGGTGGTGTGATAAATACATGATTGTCACTTCCTTGGACATTTACTGGCATCAATTTTAGGCTAGGTCAACCTGGAAGCCCAGGTCAGTGACTGCTATGCGGTTTCTGTCTCTAATAAATATTCCGCTCGCCGTCTAGCCAAAACAACATCTCAGAGTAACAGGAACCAAAATCAATAGTAATGCAATGAGTTCACGAACGCTGGTGTTCCTCGTCGAATATATATATATATATATATATATATATATATATATATATATATATATATATATATATAACTTTATTGGTGGCAATCGTCCATACAGAGAAATGACGTCACCGTTCACATGTTGATGGGAGGGCCGGTGAAAAACAATTAATGATAGTCCGACTCCATCCATTCACCTCCATTAATGACGAGTAACTATCCTACGATCCATCATTCTGTGAACTATATTACTTTTCTAGTTCTAACAATGTTACTTACGCCAAACTATGTGTATGTGGACGCCATGACCTCTGTCTGACATACGACCGGCAAATGCTGATGCAGTCTACTTTACTCATTTTTCTCCGTGTTAACGTTCCATCTTCCGATCGTTCTTCTTGCTGCAGGCTATGCCTCTTTCGCTTATCAATCTAGAGTCCTAGATGTCAGGTTGGCTACGCCTTTCTACTAGATCTTTGCGTTGTTATTATTTCTGCGCCCGTCTCCATGTTCATCCCAAAACTTGACTGAGTTTTGTGACGTAGTACACCGTGATGTCATCTAGCAACTTGCGTATTGTGTCGCTTTTTTTGGTTAACTGTTTCTTGTTCTGTATGCTACAATTTTCGTATCTTATTCTACATTATCGTCCCTTGTCTCCGACGCTACATGGCAGTATCCCCCCTCCCTTCCGTTTTGAAAATGGTGTAACCAATTTAGTAGCCTGATCAGATTTCAACCATGACATGTAGCGGGTGAGACATACTGAGTCATATCTTGTATCTATTATATATAGACATATTCCAACATACCTATAATTGTGCTGATATGATGGTATGGTCTTCTATTAATCGAACACAAAATCTCTAAAAAATATATTATTATTATATTACGGGAACGCACTTCTATCTACACCCCTAGTACACGTCGTGTAGCACCAGCCTATGGGACGGCTGTGCTAACTAATCTATGAGCTTCATAAGGTCCCGCGGCCTCCCCATAGTAGTCCCTCATTTGCCCTAAAGACAAGCATCCCCACCCAAAGCTATTAAACCCGATCGAGGGGACGTGTGTGATTAAATTGTACCATTCCCTCTGTATTAGTATTGGAGTTTAACATGTGGAATGTCTCACTCATTGGCACCTTGCCGTCTTGACAGACGATAGTTTGTGATTTAAAAAGGCATAATAACTTTTACCTATGGCGGTAGCGCATGTGACTGATAAGGCCAATTTGCGCTGTAAATGTCCGTTCACAGTGGGTGCATGTGAACAGTGGAATGGTGCATGTGGAATGTACGTATACCATAATGTCTTTTCTTTGCCTTTCATACTTGCTATGTTATTAGTGGTTATCATTTGACCTTTACTTGCTTAATTCGACAGGTGTGGTTTTCTGCCTTCGTCGCTGTCTTTCAAGTGGCATCGTATAAGTTCTCATGGCCTTTTTGCTTCCTCCAATTCTATATGTGAGATCTGAGGTCATATGCGTTTTCGTTTCTCTTCTATTCTGTTGACTTGTTCATATAGCACAATATTCCGTATGCCTAATAACGTGGATGGGTGTCATCAACAAAATACTAAATTCGTAATTGTTGCATTAGCGTGAAATTATATCTGAAATTAATAACATTGTAACATCATACTGACAATCCGCAATGTGTCATGTAACATTATCAAATGTAACAATAATTGTAGCCTAGTCTTCTTCTTTTTAAATATGTTTCTGGGTGGTTTTGACTTGTGTGTCAGTTTTAGCGCTGCTATTGGGTGTGCACACTTAGTTTGCCTCCTCAATAATACATATGAGGTGAAATATTCACAGTGTTAACCACCATCATAGTACCAGGAACATTATAAACCATTAATCCTATCAACTGAAATATTTGAATTTCAAGCATAATTCATAATAACAATTTAATAATTATCGTAATATTATCTCGAACCTGAAATTAACTGGAAAAATCATAATATATGCAAATTTAGAATACTCTCACTCAGTCATGTAGTTATGCATAGTCTGTGATGTTTTGTGTGTTTGTTGTTTTGAAATGAAATTATGTATGTACCATTGAACTGTGTTTTGCAATTAAAATTATCTCTACCATACCAAACAACAATCTCCGTTGTCATGTTCTCACATTGTACTAGCTTATAGCTTTATATAATATTATCACTCGTTCCATGATGCATGAATGGTAAGTGAATGATATATTAAATGTTTGACTGACATGACCCTCTTATCGACGGTGTTATGAGTGAACCATGACGTACAAAAAGCAAGTGGATATTTTCACTGATTAAATTACATGACCCTCTCATTGACGGTGTGATGAGTGAACCATGACGTACAAATGGTAAGTGGAAATTTTCACTGATTAAATGACATGACCCTCTCATCGACGGTGTGATTAGTGAACCATGACGTACACATTGCATCTATATGTTCGTGAAATGGTAGTAAGATAATGACTGTTGCTATTAAATGAGTATGGTCCATAACATGAACGTGACCGTGGATGTAAATAATATTTATAATCAATATATTAGACTTCGTTATCTCGTAGTGTAGATGCCCGTTGGTGTTGCCCAAACTATCGCATCGACTTAGATCACGATCGACTCGAACAAAAGTCTGACATCACTATATCACATCACTCGGAGTAGTGTCGATCTGATAAGGTCCGAATGTCTTCACGATCGTCTTCTAAACAATCTGGCAATCAATCAAATTGGAAAATTGGAAAAAAAATCTGTACCCATCTGACAATAATTAACATAATTAAATAACATATGGCAAACTGCTTGTTGTTTATCTGGAAACGTTCTATACGGGAGTTCAGAAGTAAAAATATTATTCGGAATACTGGATTATTCCATTTTAACATTGTGTTATATCTGTATAGATTACTATAGTCTACTAAGCAGATCAGCCAGGTTATTATCTTTACCCTGTATGTGATAGATATCAAAATCATAATCTTGCAATAGAAGAGACCATATGTGTATTCTGGAGTTTTTTGGATGCCCATCTTTAAAGACTTGTAAAGGCTTATTGTCAGAAAGAACAAGGAATTTCTTCCCGATGTGATATTTAGAAAACTATTTGACGCTTTCTATCAGAGCCAAAGCTCAAGTTCAGTGACAGCATATTTCTTTTGAGTTTCTGATAGTTTCCTGCTAAAATACAGAACAGGATGTAATTTACCATCATGAATTTGCAAAAGAATTGCAGAAATTGCATATAAGCTCGCGTCAGTTTGAATAATGAAGTCTTTCGAGATGTCAGGTAGTTTGAGAATTGGACAGTTACTGAAAAGATTCTTAATCTGTTGCAGAAGTTCATCATGTTTTTCAGTCCACCTAATTTGAGCGGGTTGACCTTTTTTCAATAGTTCTGAAAAAGTTGCTTTCATGTCAGCGAAATTAGGAATGAACTTTTGGTAGTAATTATTGAGTCCTAAGACACTTCGAACTTCTTTCTTGGTGGTGGGAGTTTTAATGTTTAGAATTTTGGTGACCACATGTGGGTCTATTGTACGAAATCCATCAGAGATTCTATGTCCAAGAAATTGAACTTTGTTGTAACCTATTCTAGGTTTAGCTTTTAGTTCATATTGTTGTATTCTTTGGAATACATGTTTCAGGATCTCAATGTGGGTATCAATATTCGTAGTGTGAATGCAGATATGATCCATGTAAGTTGCTACATTGATAATACCTTGTTGTAAATTTCGCATCATCCGCATAAAAGTACTCGGTGTGTTCTGCAGTCCGAAAGGCATGTACGCCCACTCATAAAGACCTAAAGGAGTGGCGAAGGCAGTGATGTGCATGTAATCTTTGTCCATAGAGATTTGCCAATATCCCTTAGTAAGGTCTATTTTTTTTTAATTTTAGATTTCGCCATGCCATCGATTAAATCGTCGACCTTGTGCATGGGTTCAGCGTCTAATATAGTCGAAGCGTTGACTTTTCTATAAATCCACACAAATCCGTAACGTATTGTCTTTTTTCTTAACAATAACTAACGGTGAACAATAATTTGATGTGGACTTTCTCCTTATGCCACACTGATCCAGTTCAGAAATTTCCGATATTACTTTTTCTAAGTAATGTACTGGAATTGGAAAAGGTTTTTCTTAGACTGTATGTTTGATAGTAAAGTGATCTTATGTTGTATTAATGTTGTTTGTCCTGGTTTATCGGGAAAAAAATATCATCAAATATTTGTATTGCTGCTGTTAACTTGCTTCTATCTTGAGTCGATAAGTTTTTGTTAACCTGAACAGCCTTCCAACTAGTGGTACCGTTGATAGTTGGTGTCGGTATCTGTTGTGTTACTGCATCATCCTGTTGTTCGTTAATGACCCAGCATGCTGCTGCTATTCTGTGTGGTAATTGTTGGGTTGTTTGTGTTTTGTCTGTATTGCAATCCATGTATGGTTTCAGCATGTTAATGTGAAATATTTTGTTATTACCTTAGACATTTATTAAATAATCAACATCACTAATTTTCTTGACAACCTTGAATGGACCCTGCCATGAAATGACGAAACAATCTCTATGATTGGGTAATAATAGTAATACATCTTCTTCTTCTTTCAAGACGATTGTCTTGGCCTTTCTGTTGTCATACTGTCTGTATTTTTCACCTGCTTTTTAAAGTGCTGATCAGACTCTGGTACCGGGGTCTACCGATTTCGCTTGTAATTTTGCTTGAGCTGATTCGGCTTCCTTGTCTTTCTCAAGAGTCTTGACGTTCAAGTTCCCTTCTATCTCTTTGTCCTTCATTATAAACTCGGCTGCTAGTTTCTCTTTCTCAAATGCAAGCCTCTCCCCTTCTGCTGCAAGTTTTTTCCTTTTCTAAAGTTGCTTGTAGTACTCTAGCTTCTTTTTCAAGAGCTGCTTGTAATTCCTTAGCTTCTTTGGCCGCTGCTCTTTCTTCTCGTTGCTGTGCATGGAATTCTTTTAATTCCTGTTTAGCCCATGCTCTAAGTTCATGACCAGACAATCCGGACTTCTCTCCCATCTCCAAAAAGTCTTGTAATGAAGACATGGTGTAATAAAATTCTGTCAACTTAACAGATGAAACAAAACATGTATGTGTGTAATGTTAGATCGTGTGGAAGGATGAAAGTAAACGCGTAAAAGGAGAGTAACGGACTAAATATAATGCCAATATGAATAACAATGATATATGCCGGTGTTCGAGACCAAGGATGTCCGACGAGGAAATACATATTGCCTTACCACGATACCATTACCATTGGCACCTTCACGTCTTGACAGACGATAGTTTGTGCTTTAAAAAGGCATAATAACTTTTACCTGTGGCGGTAGCGAATGTGAATGATAAGGCCGATTTGCGCTGTAAATGTCCGGTCACAGTGGGTGCAAGTGAACACGTGGTCATTTCCACCATCATGCACCATCTTACGTCTCACACGCTCGGTGTGTTACTTATCTGCAGTAATTTCCTCCTTTGTCTATATTCCATTTCTGATGTTTGCCCTCCATGCAACACGTTCCAGCGTCGACTTGCTCCCAATGTGCAATATCAATTCTGTCCCGCTTACACACATCTTTGTATCGTAGTAGAGACCGACCCTGAGATCTCTTACCCATCTGTAATTCACCAAAAAATATGTCCTTTGGTATTCTACCATCATCCATCTTCCTAAGATGTCCTATCCATCTAAGTCTATGAAGACTGAGCATGGAATAAACCGTCACACAACCTGATCTTTCCAAAACTTCAGTATTTGTGATTTTGTCTTGCCACTTAATACCAAAAATTCTTCGCAGACACCGCATAAACTGCTGTTTAAACTTTTCTCTTGGTGTGGGTAAGTTGTCCAGGTTTCACTGCCATAAATAAGAGTATTAAGGACACAGGCTTGATAGGCAAGGACTTTTATTTTGGCAGTAAGCTTCCTGTTCTCCCAGACTCTATTTCTTCACCCGTTCATTGTTGTTGCTGCCTTACCAATCCTGATGTTGATTTCCTGATCTAGGGATAATGTGCTATTTACCACTGATCCTAGATGTGTAAAATGGTCTACCATCTCTAGTTCGGCGTCGTCAATAAAGATTGATGGTACCCCATGTGCACCTTGTGACATAATCTGTGTCTTCTTTTTGCTAATTGTTACACCAAATTCAGAACAAGCCTTTGAGAATGCAGATAATAGACATTGCAATTCTTCCTCAGAGTGGGTCTTAACTGCAGCATAATCTGCAAAAAGCAACTCTCTGATCAGTACCCTGCTAATTTTGGTCTTGGCCTTCAATCTCTGAGCATTGTAGAGGCCGCCATCTGACCGTGAGTGAATGTATATACCACCATCCTGATCACGAAAGGCATATTTCAGTAGAAGTGAAAAGTATATTCCAAAGAGGGTGGGAGCTAGTCCATAATCTTGATTAACTCCACTCTTGATTTCAAACTCTTCAGAAGTTGCACCATCAAATTTGATTATACCCTTCATGCCTGTGTGGAACGATTCCACAATGGACAGAAGAGTTGGTGGGCAGCAAATCTTCTTTAGTGTCTTGAACATACCCTCATGACTGACCAAATCAAATGCCTTTGTGAGGTCGATGAAGGCAATAAACAGTGGTTGATTCTGTTCACGGCCTTTTTCTTGCATTTGTCGCAATGAGAATATCATATCAATGTTCATATCGACCGTTTCTGTCGAAAGACACACTGTGATTCGGGGTAGACTTGATCTCCTAGGACTTGAAGTCTGCGCAGAACGATTCTGGCATATACCTTTCCAACAATACACAGAAGTGAGATACCCCTATAGTTGTTGCAGTCGCTCCGATCGCCCTTGTTTTTGTACAGTGTTATGATGCCTGAATCTTTGAAATCCTGTGGGACTTGTCCTTCTCGCCAGCATAGTTCTATTAGATGGTGGATCTGTAGAGTGAGTGTGTCTTGCCCACTCCTTATAACCTCTATTGGAATCCCATCACTACCTGGAGCCTTGCCAGATGCAAGTTCATATATAGCACACTTAACTTCTGTTATGGTGGGAAGTGTGTCCAGGTGGTCAAAAGTTGGTAGGGCCTCTATGGTGTTGAGGGCATCATCCGCTAGTTTGGTCTCACTTGAGTAAAGCTCCAAATAGTGCTGTACCCATCCGTCCATCTGCTGTTTCTTATCAGTGATGATTTCTCCAGTCAAGGTTTTGAATGGTGCACTTCTTTTGATCACTTGACCACAGGCTTTCTTTATTCCTTCATACATGCTTCTTATGTTTCCCTTTTCACTTTGCGATTTGAATGGACTCACATAACTTGATCCAATAATCATTTGCACACTGCCTGGCAGCCTTTTGCACATCCTTCCTAGCTTGCCTTAGCTCACTCAGAGGGTTACGCGTTGGTCTTTCCTTGTTTCTTAAGAGAGCTATCTTCGTCTTACCAATCAAGGGCTTCAGAGTCTCGCTGTTTGCCGCAAACCAGTCCTTCCTCTTATGATCCACAGTGCCGTAAACCCCTACGGCAGTTTTATAAAGAGTTTTCTTAAGTTTGCCCCAATTTTCATTTACTGTACACCAGTTGCCTCTCGCTTTGATTCCGAGACCAGTTAAGACCAGGGATGGAGTTATTGCCTCTCCATAGCACAAAGCCTGGGCTAAAATATAGAGATCATGTGTTGCCCATGCAGCATGATCCCTCTCTCGGCCTGCCTAGTTCACTCCAGAGGAAAGGTAACACCCCTACATCTGGAACAAGACAAGCTGCAGAAGCTGCCGGATCAGCAAAGCAATGCTCTAACTGTCCGGCTGTCGGAGCTTCGATCCTAGACCAGCCGCCAACCAAGGCTTAGAGCCTGGTCTGCCCTACCATGACATTTTGTCTTTATCTTGCATTTCCTCGCACCAGTGTAAGGCTTGTACACTCCCAATTGCGCTCTTCCGCCCGAAGCCGTTGGCACAATGTGGGGTGTCGGGTTTGGTAAGCGCCGCCCAACGTTCGGCGCTAACAGAAAGCAGGTAGTACCGTCTACTGTTATACGGTAGGTCAGTCATATCTGACTAAGACCTGACACACAAATTTAAATCACACTACAGGACACACGAAAACTACTACTAGAGACATAAACTAATTTTCACGTAAACAAACATATTTATGTACATAGAAAGAAACACAGATGACGCATAGAAATAAGAGATATAGACTATTACGAAACAAGACAGGTCCTAAACAACGATGAGGTCGCTACAATAAAAGATTCGTAACGATCTGGCCGCTGTCAGCACCGAACGTACATTTGTACCGACAACAAATAATTATCCGGTACAAAGGTAGCCCTACCAACCGCCCGCATACTTACGACGTCGACAAAGAGGCCATGGAGAGCGATTCCGAAAAATTATTTATAAACAACCGGATAGAACGTAAACAAACAACAACAGACAATTTGACTGGCCTGTTCTTCCGATCCGGTGTCGACAGAAGATCGGCGCTCTCGCTTGGCTGCAGGAGATCTAGGTGTTGACGATATTTGCAACTTATGTCCGTAAACAATTTGGTATTTGTAAATTTTGATTGACTTCCTGAGAAATTTCGGTAGTGTAGAAATTATAAATCATTGTTGTAGACTTGTTAACAAATATCCATAGGAGAGTTAATAATACCCAAATGTTGCACAATATATATTCCACTGTATAACTGGCCGTATCCGTTAGTATGGTCGGTCCGCTGATTCACTAATATTTCCAATGTCCTTCACATTGAGAATATATATGTTAATGAATAGCAGTAATCCAATAATATTGTCCAGATTAGTGACGACTAATCTAGAAGTGTAGAAGTACTGATGCAAACATAATGGACGAGAAAGACGAACAAAACGTGGTCACTGTTTGGGGATGGATGTATTGTAATATCCTGGAGACGGCGGTGTTTCCATGTTGACATTGAGGCAAAATGATATAACAAATGGCATCTGAAACGTCCTCTAGTAGTTAAGGCTCCCGTTCGTCGAGGCACACCATGTCTGCTATGCTGTTTCTGTCTCTAATAAATATTCCACTCGCCGTCTAGCCAAAACAACATCGCAGAGTAACAGGAACCAAAATCAATAGTAATACAATGAGTTCACGAACGCTGGTGTTCCTCGTCGAAATATATATATATATATATATATATATATATATATATATATATATATATATATATATATATATATATATATATATATATATATATATATATTGTGCCATAGTTTCCTAATACTGTTGAATGTATCTCCATGGCAAGCCCGTGTCTGACTTCTCTGGTGTTGTGCCATAGTACACCATGGTGTCATCTAGAAACTTGCGTATTATGTCGCTTTTTTTGGTTAACTGTTTTTTGTTGTTTGCCACAATTGTCGTATCTTATTCTACATTATCGTCCCTTGCCTCCGACTCTACATGGCAGTAACACAAACCCACACCATGAATGCGACCCCCAACAGGCCGCTGTGCTACTACAGCTCCCGAATGCGAATGTAGTCCGTTATTTTTTTTTTCTCTAATATATTATTCATCCAGATTTCATTAGCCTCTTTGTGTTTGTGTATTATTGATTTATGCATTCTAGCAGGTGTTTGTAAAGTCTCACGACACTTTGTATTAGGAGCGTTCATTTGAAACCCCTTCCAATGGCTTTATTACAAAAGCATGAAAGAAACATTAACAGGTGTGATAGAATTAAACAAAGCATTCATTTTGAATGAATTGTGCACCATGGGTTGGTCAGAAGAAGTCTCCGTAGGCATTCAGGCAAGCATCCCATTGCTTAGGTAGGCGGCGAATGCCGTCCGAAAAAAAGAATTGTGGTTGCTCACTGAACCAAGTGTATTTTTTAGAGGTCCGAACAAATGAAAATCACATGGTGACAAATCAGGACTATAGGCTGGATGTTGCAGAATGTCCCACTTCTTCCTTACAATCTTTGCGACATGCGGACGAGTATTATCGTGCAACACAATCACATCGCCAGAAAGCATGCCGGGTCGTTTATTTTTATGGCTTTTTCCAGCTTGTCTAGTGTTTGCAAGTAGTGGGTAGAGTTGATGTTGACGCCAGGTACTTTAAAGTCGGCCAACAATAGCCCTCCATGTTCAAAAAATGCGCTCAGAATAACTTTACCAGCGGAAACCTGTAACTTAAATTTGTTTGGCTTTTTGTGATCAGCATGCTTCCATTGCATGCTCTCTCTTTTGCTGCTTGGCTCAAAGTGGTGATACCATGTTTCATCGCCTGCCACTATGCGGAAGAGAAATGCATCATCCTCCACTCTGTAACGCAGCAAGTGGTTCAAACACCATCCCATGCGTTCCTCTTTTTGGTGGTCGGTCAACATCCGTGGTATCCACTGTGAACACACCTTCCGATATTGCAGTTTCTTACGAACGATCTTTTGAATTGTCCCAATTGGCATATCAAATTCTTTCGCTAGGGAACGTATGCTTCGACAACGGTTCATCTGTACTGCTGCTTCAATTCTGGCGATGGTTTTTTTTTCTGTTGCAACAATATGCGCTTGACCCGGCCGTCGAAGATCTGTCGTGAACTGACGTCCATTCCGAAACATTCGTGCCCAGTCTGTCACTGTTGTCTTCGACACACATTTGTTACCGTACGCTGCCAGCATTCTTCGATGAATGTCCACTGGTCGACATCCTTGAAATGAAAGAAACTGAATCACCGCTCCCTGAGCTCTTTGGGGGGATTTTGGATCAACCCAGCCATTTTCTCAACTGTCAGAAACAGAACCATTGCATCACGGGACGATAAGCACTTGCTCTTTTATTCATTGGTCAGTACTTATCACATGACTATGACATGATCATGTTCAGCGTTCGCAATTGCGCGCGGGGTGGCACGAACGGATTTCAAATGAACGCCCTTATATTAGAACAAATTTGAAAAATTAAGTACATGACTTCTTCTTCTTCTTCTTCTTCAGCGTTCCGAGCCACTGAGGTTCTTTTCTGCAGATACAAACTGTCTCCATTCGTCTCCATGACGTCATAAAAATATATGCTCACAGTCCAACATGAAGCAGTTTGCAGAGAATAACTATCGTCTGCTGAAGTAATTCATTGCACTCCAAACATTAACATTGTTATCAACGGAAGAATGACTTTTTTTTTTTTATTGAACCAGTGTTTCGAAATGGTGGTCGATACACACGGATGGGTTTCAAAGATTTGTAACAAGATTTCCTGATAAATAACCTCCTCATCGCATTAAGATTAAAATGTGTTAAATAAGTTTCTTACTACGGGAAATGTGGAAGATGCTACGCGATCTGGTAGGCCTGCTGTGTCTGGAAAAAAACATCCAGATATCCAAAACAGAATCCTGAAAAGTCCAGGCAAATCATTAAGGAAAATGTCGCAACAAGTGAATGTATCAGTGAGCACAATGCACACAATTCTTAAACAAAGATTAAATTGTCATCCATACAGGATTTTTGATGTGTCTGAACTAAAAGAATGTGATAATCAATCTAGAGTCAACTACTCCATGTGATTTTATTTTAGCTAAAACGATGAGTCAATTCTCGACGTAACATTTTGTCTCCGATGATGCATAGTTTAAACTACGTTAATAGCCAAAATAATCCTATTTGGATCATTTTTAATTGCAATGTATTTCATGAAGCGCCTCTACACGATACGAAAATTGGGGTATGGTGTGCCATCGGCAAGAAACGTTTTATTGGACCAATTTTCTTTAACAATACTATATAATGCCGATCATTACCGTGCTGACTGTCGTGTCCTCCTTTACAGTGTCGTCCCTGGAGTGAAGAGAGTCGACACCCACATAATAATATTTTTTTCTCTTAATATTCTGGAGAATCCACCAGCTTCCGTCCAACACACTCCATCAGCCTATGGACACCTTTTCCTATCACTCTCTCACTGTCGTACTATGCCCCCTTCTCATACTTCCCCAACGCAACATACTCAACAACTCTAGCCTCTAGAAATTAATAAAGATTAATTTATTAAAAGAAACGTGTAACGTGTATGAGACGTGTATGCGAAGAAAATGTGTGACGTGTTCTATAAAGTGTGTAGAATCGGACTCTCAGACAACAACCCAGTCAGCTGATCCCAGCAAGGATAGACCACAGCACGTTACGTCAAAACATGTACTTCTCACCCAGCGCCGAAACCATCTTGCCGGATACTGATTTGCCTCTGTAGACCTCTGGTAATCCCATTTCATGAACATCCGAAATAGACACCGGTGGTATTAACAGTTAATCATGGACCGGTTGCCCTCTACACAATGTCCGTTCCTATCGTTCCTTAAAAAAATTGCACAAGTCCTTTGTAGTGTGTACACAAGATTAATGTTAATTGTTACTGTACTGGATCCTCCCTCGTGTCTATCTAGCCTCAAGTATCAAGTCTTGTGTTCTATTACACGAGAGTATATCACACTATGTAATTATTAGACTTAATGTTTTCAGTTCGTTACTACTGTCTGATGCTGTGTGGTGCATCAGTACGCATCACTCTCTTTGGTGAATCAACTTCCTTCTAGCTTTAGTTACGTTCTGTATGAAACTTTATTGACTGTTCCACTGGTGTTCTTCCGACTTGGATTTGAACCCTTCCTAAAAAACTTGTTGAGTTTCCTCGGATCTGGTAGGGAACCTAGGATAGAAACAACACATCTGGTGATACTACTAGTCACTGATCCTTTCGGCTGAGTGTAAGCCTATCGCCTTGCTTAATGATCTTTAGCTAACTAAACTATGTCCTAGAGCAGATTAGCTACCCACCTAGGGCCGAATCAGGCTATGACAAAGATAAAATCAGCAAACAGAATGCGGAACCCCGCCCCCCAGGGACACCTACGGGAAGATCCCAATTATCCCTCATTACTCAATTCTCAACTAGTAAAGCTTATCAACACTTCACTAATCTATTCTTAACTAGCAGAGTTAATATCACTATTCTACTCTAACTAGTTTCAACTAACAGTGCTAATCATCACACTATAGTTTAACAAGGCCACAGTCTATATTAAGTAGAACTAATATTATAATAGGTTATACCTTAAATGGCACTACTGCAGTCCTATCAATCATATCTACATCTGCCATTATAGGCACGTGTAAAATTAAGTCACTAATTAACACACGGTAGATATTATTTCCACTAAGCACTGCAGTGCCTTTGCACTCCGACTAGAGCCACATTTTCAAGTCCCCCTAGTTGGCCCCAACTTGGGTTTATATGGCAACCTACCAAAGTTGGCCACGTGACGTTATCCTTTATGCCCCACACAGGTGGCACATTGGCAGATCATCCCCTGTCAGGGATCCATCCTCCCTCTGGCTCCCTCAATGTTAGATTTGTCATCACTGGTTCTGACATCCAAAACAATCTAGAGAGTTACTGTCGAGTTCCAACAAAGAGTTTCGATACCAAGCTGCCAATCATGGTTTTCCAAACACGCTTACATTGTGCACGTGACGTTGTTCATGTCCGGCAGGTGTTCCACTGTTTTCAATAACACCCTCAACTTTCTGTTATGTGCTGACAGTCAAACCTCCATTCCGTCTGATGTCCGGAACTATAGATGACAAACGGAACCATTCCATATCCTGCGCGGCCAATTATATGTGATTTTAACTGTTATGAACTGCCAACGCGTTTTATCCCTTCCTTCTCACTCACCGCCAAATGTGTATATGGGCTGACCCGATGTAACCCGTGCAGCTGTGTTTACTCTGTTAGTACGACTGTTGTGGCCTAGAAAATATACGCCAAGCACACGTCGGTATTCTTATCTGGTTAACTCATGGCGAGCTCGTGACATAGGCCCCCTCTTAAGAGAGTAGTCCATCTCACTCTTCTCCACCATGAGTTAAATCCAGATGATTCATTCCTCTTCTTCAGGAGCTGGGTGTCTTGACAAGAAGTCCGCTCCAACATTTTCCTTCCCAGGAATGTACTCTACTGTGAAATAATACGGTTGAAGTAACAACGACCACCGCATCAAACGTGCGTTGAGCTTCTGAGTTGTAGCCAGGAACATCAGGGGCTGATGATCCGACTGGACCCGAAACTTAACACCATACAAATATGGCTGAAATTTTTGCACTGCCCATACAAGGGACAAGCACTCTCTCTCGACAGTTGAATAATTCCTCTCCGCCTGTAGAAGTTTCTTACTTGCGTATGCCACAGGTTTCAAAACCGAAGCATCGTCTTTTCCTTCCTGTAACAAAGCGGCTCCAATTCCAATCGCACTCGCATCTGTTCTCAACACAAATTGTTTGGAAAGGTCAGGGAGCTGTAATACAGGTTTGCTGACCAAGGCCTCCTTTAACTGACTATAGGCATTCTCACATTCTGGTGTCCAAATGATTTGGTCCGGGAATCCCTTTTTCAAGGTTTCCGTCAACGGAGCTCCCAGTTCAGTGAAATGTGGGATAAATTTGTGATAGAACCCACACAACGAGAGAAAAGATCGCACATCCTTCTTCGTTTTAGGTCTTGGTGCATTTCTGATTTTCTCCAGGTTCTTCTCTTCAGGAACAATGTGTCCTGGAGTGATGGTGTGACCTAGAAATTCCAGAGTCTGGTAACCAATCATGCACTTGGTTGGACGAGCAGTAAGCCCTGCTTCCTTGAGCCTATTAAACACTCTCTCCAAGGATTGTAAGTGGTCATCCAAGCTGTCACTGGAAATCAGAATATCATCCATGAATGAGATGATGGATGGATCCTGTAACGGATCTAGTAAAGTCCTCATCATGCGTGTAAACACACTAGGTGCATTGCTGAGTCCAAAGGGCATGACCTTGAATTCGTAGTGTCCACTGGGTGTACTGAAAGCTAGCAGTGGTCGAATCTCCGGTTTGACTGGTATCTGATAGTACCCCCGACTCAGATCCACCTTTGAAAAGTACCGAGCCTTATGGAGCCTAGCGAATAACTGAGTTGGATTCGGCAAAGGTTCCACCTGAAACTGTGTATGACTGTTCAGAAGTCGGTAGTCTATACACAACCGGTGTTCTCCACTTGGTTTGCGTAACAAAACTACCCCTGCATTGTATGGGGATGTGGATGGTGCAATCACGTCATCCTCCAGCAATTTTTGTATTTCCTCCTCCAGGGCCTTTTCTTTAGAGAATGGCACTGGGTAAACCTTTTGGCGAACAGGCTCCTGTGTGGTCAAAGTCATCTCGAACTCAACCAACCTCGTTCGTCCTGGTTTATCAGTCAGTATCTCCTTATGAGACTTGAGAACCTGGGTTATCCTTTCCCTCTCCTGGGACGTCAGATCAGGGTTCACTTGCACATCCCTATAGGTTTCCTGGTGTACTAAGGGATATTCCCTGCCCTCGCTGGTTCCCACTTCAGTCTCCACTGCAACTGCCATTGCCATGAGGTGAGCTGCCTTGTCTCCGGGTCTCTCTTCGTATTTCCGCAAGAGATTGATATGGAAAATCTTCGACTTTCCCCGGATCCGGATTTGATAGTTGGTTCTGGATATCACCCTTTCCACGGGAAATGGTCCTTGCCAACCTATCTCCAGTTTGTTGTTTCCCGTTGGGAGTAGCAACAAGACTTTATCTCCCACCTCTAGAGATCTTTCTTTAGACCTACGGTTGTAGTAAGCCGCATGTCTTTTCCTGGCCTTTTTCAATTTTTGATTTGCCAGAGTCCATCCCTTGTGGAGTTTTTCTTTCAGTTCCTCCACGTATTGATAGGATGAGATCACTTCTTCTGACGTCCCCTCTTCAGTCCAACTCCTCAACATGGCTTCCAACGGTCCTTTGATTGGACGACCAAACAGCAACGTAGCGGGTGGTAGTCCTGTTGAGCCATGAGGAACTTCCCGATAGGCAAAGAGTGCTGCTGGGATATATTCATCCCACCTATCAGGTTTTTCCTGCGCTAGTTTCCTGAGCATTGTCATCAACGTGCCGTTGAAACGCTCTACTTGTCCATTGGCTTGAGGGTGGTAAGGGCTGGTATGTATGTGGTTAGAGTGAAACACCCTAAATACCTCCTCCGTGAGTTTTCCACAAAACTGAGATCCATTTCCCGTCAGAATTTGATCCGGAAAGCCTAATCTGGTAAAGGCCTCCATCAGTACGTCCGCCACTCTTTTCGAGTCAATCGTGGTCAACGGTATAGCCTCACCCCACATTGTACAGCAATCCACCATTGTGAGTATATACATGTTCCTCTTCCTAGTCCTGAGAAGTGGACCCACGATATCGATGGCTACCCTCTCGAAAGGAGAGTTCATGATGGGCATCTCACCCAACACCACCGGTGCTGTCCAGTGTTTCGGTGCCACCCTCTGGCACTCAGGGCATGACTTCACATACCGACGCACATCATCTGTCATTCCCGGCCAATAGTAATGGCAGGAAATCCGCTGCATGGTGGCGGCAATACCCATGTGTCCACTAAAGGAGATGGTATGCCCCATATGAAGAATCTGGGACCGGTGAGCTTTCGGGACGACCAACTGACCGTATAGGTTGTCTCCCCTTCCTGCTCTCCTGTAGAGTATCCTATTCTTCATGTAGTACTGCCCCCGTCCTGGTGGATCAGCACTTTTCTGCAGCTTTCTGTAGCAAGGACGTAAAGTATCATCCTCACTCTGGGCAGTTCGTAGCTCCCCCGGCATTGGGTTAGTCACAATTGCATCTGCCTCTTCCGTTTTTGTCTGAGAGCGAGTTTGCATTGCTCACATATGAATTGGCTCCCTGGGCATTCCCAGAAAGACATACCGGCAACCTAGGATGACTGGAAAAATGGGATCGGTCAATACAGCGGCCTTGATGGTGCCGGTGACGTACCTTGACCGAATCTCCACATTAGAAATGGGCAACTTCATGGTTACAGCACTCTTCTGTGCAGGCTGTATATTCAAGGTCTCACCTGTGAATTGTTCTGGATGTACCAGATCCGCAGAAATCACGGCCTCCCCGTCCAGTCCTGTGTCGTATAAACACTCCACTTGACGACCGTTAACCTCTACCAATTCCACTACAGGTGGTTTTTCCTGGTCTGGAGTCTCTTCCTCGGCCTCGACCTGTTTGGTGGGCTCCACCTTAGGTTTCCCGGGGCACACGACGAATTGAGTGTCTCCTGACTTTCCCCTGCAGTCAATAGCATTGTGCGTGTTTGACTTGCATTGGTTGCACCATTTCCCTGTCCTAGATTTTCTATTGTCGGACTTGAGTGAGCTCTCTTGGTGGCGAGCTTCCTTGTTGACCTTGGCATTTTCCGTGACAACCTCCTTGGAAGTCACTTGACATGCTGCGAAGTGAGGGTTCTTAGCCTTCGATTTGCAGTCCCTCGTATTGTGAGAGGGTGACTTACAAATTGAACACCACTTCTCCGACCACGGTCGTTTTGGTGTAGAGCTTGAAGTGCTCTTGCTTCCCTCCTTCTTCTTCTCTGAACTATCCTCTGATTTTTGCACATAAGGTTCCCACTTTTTTGTTCCTGAGTTTTTGGTTTTCTTCTTGTCATGTTTCTCTTGACTTTTGGAGTTGGTGGAAAGGTTTTCCCCTGCCTCCCCATGTACCTCGACGAACCGTTCTGCTAATTTAGTCACGAGGTCAATACGTTCTGCTCCTTGTTCTCCCAGGAACGTCCTGAGAGGTTTAGACATTTGCTTCTTCAACTGGTCGACCACCATGAGCTCTTCCAGACTCTCATAGTCATGTGCGAACCCAGCCAAATCCATCCACTTATGGAGATAAGATTTTAGACGCAAACTGTAGGCGGCAAACAACTCCCCCGGTTCTCGTTTCGCTGCTCGAAATTTTTTCCGGTAGGTATGTGACGTAACCTCGAATCGTTTCAGCAGAGCCGTCTTTAACTCGTCATAATTGTTCTCATGTCCTGGTGGCAGGCGAGAATAAACCTCGTATCCGGTCCCGCGTAAACCCTGGGATAGCTTAAGATTCCATTTGTTACGCTCCAGACCCATAGCAACTGACATAGCCTCGAAGCGTTGAAGGTATTGGTCAATCTTCTCTTTGTCCTCCTCGTAGACCGCCAAAGGAAACTTCATGGCATGGTACCCATGTCCACCTACTGGTGTTGACCCTGGGATGGAGGAACCTCCAACTGCTCCCTCAGTTTCTCCATTAGATTGACTCTTCAACTCGAGTTCCCTCATCCGGTACTCGTGCTCCCTTTTCTGTGCTTCCTGTTCAGCTTCTAATTTCCTAGTTGCTTGCTCAGCTTCAAATTTCCTAGCTGCTTGCTCAGCTTCAAATTTCTTAGCTGCTTGCTCAGCTTCCAATTTCTTAGCTGCTTGCTCAGCTTCCAATTTCTTAGCTGCTTGCTCAGCTTCCAATTCCATCCTTCTCAATTCCAACTCGGCCTTTCGATCTTCCCTTTCTGCTTGACGATACTCTCTCTCCACTTCCTGTATGTAATCCGTTAGAGCAGACCCCGACAGTCCCATGTCTTCCCCCTTTGCCCTTAATTCTAACGTGGTAAGTTTAGGGGTGGCCATTATACAGAGAGGTAAGCTAGCAGGTCGAGTACAATATAACTGCAAATTACTATACAGATATATGAACAAGTACTATAAATCTAGATATTACTACACACAGCACATTCACTCAGTGACAAGAGTAGAATTAGGACCACAGACCTATGCAGACGTGTGAAGTGTGAACCGGTAAGATATTAGTCCTAACCCCTATCCACATTCACTCTAGCTGGATTCTCCAAAATGATATCTCCGTTTTGTAACTAAGGATCCCGTGTCAAAGGACCCCGTTGTCAGAAGATCCCACTGTCAAAGGTTCCTGCTTGCAGGAGATCTCGCTGTCCAAGGATTCCGTTTACGGGAGATCCCGCTGTCCAAAGATCCCATTTACGAGAGATCCCGCTGTCCTAAGATTCCGTTTACGAGCCCCCAATAATGTCGTGTCCTCCTTTACAGTGTCGTCCCTGGAGTGAAGAGAGTCGACACCCACATTATAATATTTTTTTCTCTTAATATTCTGGAGAATCCACCAGCTTCCGTCCAACACACTCCATCAGCCTATGGACACCTTTTCCTATCACTCTCTCACTGTCGTACTATGCCCCCTTCTCATACTTCCCCAACGCAACATACTCAACAACTCTAGCCTCTAGAAATTAATAAAGATTAATTTATTAAAAGAAACGTGTAACGTGTATGAGACGTGTATGCGAAGAAAATGTGTGACGTGTTCTATAAAGTGTGTAGAATCGGACTCTCAGACAACAACCCAGTCAGCTGATCCCAGCAAGGATAGACCACAGCACGTTACGTCAGAACATGTACTTCTCACCCAGCGCCGAAACCATCTTGCCGGATACTGATTTGCCTCTGTAGACCTCTGGTAATCCCATTTCATGAACATCCGAAATAGACACCGGTGGTATTAACAGTTAATCATGGACCGGTTGCCCTCTACACAATGTCCGTTCCTATCGTTCCTTAAAAAAATTGCACAAGTCCTTTGTAGTGTGTACACAGATTAATGTTAATTGTTACTGTACTGGATCCTCCCTCGTGTCTATCTAGCCTCAAGTATCAAGTCTTGTGTTCTATTACACGAGAGTATATCACACTATGTAATTATTAGACTTAATGTTTTCAGTTCGTTACTACTGTCTGATGCTGTGTGGTGCATCAGTACGCATCACTCTCTTTGGTGAATCAACTTCCGTCTAGCTTTAGTTACGTTCTGTATGAAACTTTATTGACTGTTCCACTGGTGTTCTTCCGACTTGGATTTGAACCCTTCCTAAAAAACTTGTTGAGTTTCCTCGGATCTGGTAGGGAACCTAGGATAGAAACAACACATCTGGTGATACTACTAGTCACTGATCCTTTCGGCTGAGTGTAAGCCTATCGCCTTGCTTAATGATCTTTAGCTAACTAAACTATGTCCTAGAGCAGATTAGCTACCCACCTAGGGCCGAATCAGGCTATGACAAAGAAAAAATCAGCAAACAGAATGCGGAACCCCGCCCCCCCCCCCCCCCCCCCAGGGACACCTACGTGAAGATCCCAATTATCCCTCATTACTCAATTCTCAACTAGTAAAGCTTATCAACACTTCACTAATCTATTCTTAACTAGCAGATTTAATATCACTATTCTACTCTAACTAGTTTCCACTAACAGTGCTAATCATCACACTATAGTTTAACAAGGCCACAGTCTATATTAAGTAGAACTAATATTATAATAGGTTATACCTTAAATGGCACTACTGCAGTCCTATCAATCATATCTACATCTGCCATTATAGGCACGTGTAAAATTAAGTCACTAATTAACACACGGTAGATATTATTTCCACTAAGCACTGCAGTGCCTTTGCACTCCGACTAGAGCCACATTTTCAAGTCCCCCTAGTTGGCCCCAACTTGGGTTTATATGGCAACCTACCAAAGTTGGCCACGTGACGTTATCCTTTATGCCCCACACAGGTGGCACATTGGCAGATCATCCCCTGTCAGGGATCCATCCCCCCTCTGGCTCCCTCAATGTTAGATTTGTCATCACTGGTTCTGACATCCAAAACAATCTAGAGAGTTACTGTCGAGTTCCAACAAAGAGTTTCGATACCAAGCTGCCAATCATGGTTTTCCAAACACGCTTACATTGTGCACGTGACGTTGTTCATGTCCGGCAGGTGTTCCACTGTTTTCAATAACACCCTCAACTTTCTGTCATGTGCTGACAGTCAAACCTCCATTCCGTCTGATGTCCGGAACTATAGATGACAAACGGAACCATTCCATATCCTGCGCGGCCAATTATATGTGATTTTAACTGTTATGAACTGCCAACGCGTTTTATCCCTTCCTTCTCACTCACCGCCAAATGTGTATATGGGCTGACCCGATGTAACCCGTGCAGCTGTGTTTACTCTGTTAGTACGACTGTTGTGGCCTAGAAAATATACGCCAAGCACACGTCGGTATTCTTATCTGGTTAACTCATGGCGAGCTCGTGACACTGACATTCTGTAACCTTTTTTAGAACAACTGAATGAACGTGAAATTGAAGAAGCGTGGTTCCAACAAGATTGTGCAACTGCACACACAGCTAGAGAATCACTGCGTTGTTTTTTTTTAAAGATATTATTTTCGCAAATCGCATAATATCACGTGGAATTGGCCTGCTGGTTTTCCAGATCTAACTCCAATAGATTATTATCTATGGAGTTTCTTGAAAGGAAATGTTTGTAAAAAAATAATGTTCACACAATTGAAGATCTGAAAGAAACAGTCAGATAGTTAGTTAGTTAGTTAGTTGTAGTTCCAACCTTATAGCAACGGGTTGTCCCCATTATGCTCCGTTCCTGTGCCAGTGAATATCGCACAAAACGCTCCCCACTGCCCAATGTGAAAAGTGGAAAAGACAGAAGTCTCAACAAACAACAGCCCGCACAGATACACTGTGCATAATGCCGCCGCCAGAATGTCAACACAATAGTCCCCAACAAAACACCCAGTTCATCTCTGATGGAATCGGCAGTCATTTTCCCATCTGGATATTTCCTAGATGTTCACCCACACAGTCCACGAAAATACAGTTCATCGTCGATGGCAGTGGCAGTCAACCAGAAGCCCAGCAGCCACGCATTTCTGCATAAGGCAAAAATCGGTCAACTCTGGGACATAGCCATCTACCATCGCTCCGAACATGTAGTCACGTTCCAAAAAACCTCGGGCAGATTCAAAAGCATTTCACACGAAACTCACAGCTCACAGTGTCGCGCCACGCACTCACTCAGTAGCAGGGCGACGGAATCATCAAGCCTCCTTAGTCGCCTCTTACGACATGCATGGTAGGCTACAGTGTTGCTATTCTTTGCTTCCCTTATGGGCCCCGGCAGCACACGGGAGAAACAGTCAGAATTACCATTCAATGAATAACAGCAGACACGTTGCAGAAAGTATTTGATAATATGAAGATACGTTTACAGTCATGTCTTGAAGTCCGTGGTGGACATTCCCAATACCTGTTATAATGAATGCTTCATTGGTACTTTCCAGCTTCCCCAAAAACAGCTTTAGACCATAGCAATGACTATTGTGACTAATGTAATTGATTTTGTAGCACATTTTTGTTGACGTCATGTACTTCATTTTTCAAATTTGTTCTACATACACACACCCAGTATTATATTCTTGCGTATCTTACTTACTCTGTATTATTGTATCCATTATACGTAGAAGACGTTAATTTCTTGTGTGTATGTGAGGAGGGGTGGGGTGGTAGTGTAGTAGCTAGCCCGCTTGTCTGCCGAACCATTGGTCATGTGTTCAAACTCCCATCAAGGCGGGGATTACTTTTTACATGGACTTAGGGTCCCAGGTCCACCCAGCCAGCAGTGCGTACCCGGAATTCATTGGAAGCAAAGTCGCCCGGAGTTTAGGACACAGGGGTGTTTCCAGGGCACAAGGGCCAGGTTTTATACTGACCAAGACCTACTAACACGTTCTAGTTGTGCGAACTGGGCAACAGGTCCCTTTGGGGTCCTGACTAACGTAGTGGGATCGCTGATTCTTCCGAAGTCGGAGAGTATCTGCCTGCACGGCGAGGAACCACCAGTCTGCACACCAATAAGCCAGAATGGGACAATGGATACTCACGCAAACCTCAGTCCGGTATGACATCACACTGATGTTGGAAACAGGATGTCACCACGCTGATATTGACCTCACGCTGGAGTTCACGCTGGACTTCAAGCTGGAGTTCACAGCCAGCGAACGCAAGCAAGCAAGCAAGCCCGGGGTTATATTTACATCATCACTCATAAACTACCGATATATGGGGCTGGCATCATAAGCCATCAAAATGTGTAAAAGAGTCCTTTCCTTTCACTTCTTTTACCTGTTTTCTTCCAATTCGACATGGACCCTCAACCAAATCACACAAAGAAGTCTAATCTTGTGCTGTCTCCTGCAACTCCGTCCATGTTATTCATTTCTTTCTTTGTATTTTACGTCTCCACCTATTTAGTTCGCTCTGTAGGCTCCAGACAAGGGAGTGTCTTGCTATATTATCCTCGGATTTTATCACTGAATGTTTTATCCAGCGCTGGTGCCTTTTCATCACTTCTTGTTTCATTGGAATATGATTATTTCTCCCCATGAGCTCCACATATTTATTCTGTCAAACCATTTCAGTCACCGGTTAATAAATGTTTGTAGTTTGCTAGTTCTGTGATTGACAAATCATGATAAACTAGGCATCTTTAAAGAAGGTAGTTTGTCATTGCTCTCCTTCCTGGCAGTGACCATCCTGGTCGGTGACCGCAGCCATTGTCTCGATAAAAATATCCTCTGCCTACTTTCGCAAAACTCGAGACCATAATCAGCAACTATCTGTCGGCTGCACGCAAAATTCCATCTACCACCTGCCTCCCGTGGTTTCTTGTGAAGAACATTCCAAAAAAGGTTTCGATAAACATCACATTCTCCCCAGAAATACCATAAAACAGTGTCCACCTGAGTAAAATATAATTATTCCATCGCCATTTTACTGGATGGCTTGACCACGTTGTATGGTCGAGACAAGAACACAGAGCTGATCCACGACTCTGGTGATCGCGTGAGATGGCGAAACATGACCGCCTGATTGCACGGAGGAATAAGTGGTCAGTCTTTCTCTCACTTTAGTAGGCGTCGAGCCCTAAAAACCAAATATGACAAAACCATAATAGAAAAAAATCTGATTTTAAATCCATTGTCTGATTATGTGACAGACCTTTATAATGATACAAGAGAAGACCAGTATCTTCTTCTTCTTCTTCAGCGTTCCGAGCCATTGAGGTTCTTTGCTGCAAATACAATCCGTCTCCATTCGTCTCTCTGGTGGACCTTCTCTTGCCAGTCGTTGATTCCAAGTGCTTGTAGGTCTGTACATGTATTATCTCTCCACCGCCTTCTTGGTCTACCTCGGGGTCTACGGTCATTTATTTCCTGAGTGTAAGCGAGTTTTGTTTCCCTATTATCTTCCATTCTTTCTATATGCCCCAGCCATTGTAGTCTATTAGCCTTCATGATACCAGTGATTAGCGGGGACTTAAACAGATCATAAATGTCTTTGTTACTTCTTCTTTTCCACTCTCCACTTTGTGTATCCCTAATGGGTCCAAAGATGCGTCTTAAAATTTTGTTCTCAAAGGTTTGTAACAAGGCTTCGTCTCCTTTCGTTGTACTCCAGGTTTCAGAGCCATACAGCACAACTGGTCTGATCAGTGTTTTGTATATTGTGATTTTGGTGTTACGAGATAGCGCCTTTGATTTTAGTAGATGTTGTAGTGCATAGTATATCTTATTTCCAGAGTTGATTCTAGTTTGTATTTCTTCCCTTATGATGTTGGAGCAGTTGAAGATCGTACCCAGGTATTTGTATGTTTTCGTTCTTTTAATGGTCATATTATCTATTTGTATGTGGCCAGAGTTTCTAGCCATTCAGTCTCTTGAAATTACCATATATTCTGTCTTATCTTGGTTGATAACCAGCCCCATCTGTTGGGCTTTTTCCTTTAAGTGAGTCAATATTTCCAATGTCTTTTGTTCACTTTGCCCTATAATATCTATATCATCTGCATAACCAAGCAGCTTGGATGTTCCTCCAATATCACATTCCTCCTTTACCTTCCTTACAACTTTCTCTAGAGCCAGATTGAAGAGTAGCGGCGATAGTGCATCGCCCTGTTTCAAGCCAGATGTTATTTGGAAGGGGTCTGATTTCATGCCTTTATATGTTACTATATTATAAGTATCTTCCATGCATAGTCTGGTCATGTTGAGTAACTTCCTTGGTATTCCAAATTCCTGCATAGCATTCCATAGACACTATCATAAGCCTTTTTAAAATCCACAAAAATGTTATGGAGATCTCTTTTATATTCCCAATGTTTCTCGGCTATTTGTCGTAAGATAAATATCTGATCTATTGTTGATCTGTTTTGTCTAAAACCCGCCTGGTAGTCACCTAATATGTCTTCTGAATATGGTTTTAGTCTATTTAGTAATACTGCGGATAGTATCTTATAGCTTGTGGACAGTAGTGATATTCCTCTATAATTTCCACATTGGAACTTGTCTCCTTTCTTAAAGATAGGTATCAATAATGACTCTTTCCAGTCATGGGGTAATTCTTCTGTCCTCCAGATTTTTATTATTAGTTCGTATAGCTTTAGATGTAATGCATGGCCACCTGCCTTTATAAATTCAGCAGCAATTCCATCAGTCCCAGTTGCCTTATTGTTTTTAAGTCGTGCGATTACATATAGGATTTCTTCAAATGTAGGTTCTTCAATTTGTGGTTCGCATGTTAGAACCTCTTCCTGTGAGAAAATGTTACTTGGAGCTTCACAATTTAGTAATTCAATAAAATATTCTTTCCATGTGTTGCACATTTCCTCATTGGTATTTATCATATTCCCATTTTTGTCTTTTAAACCATATGTGTTTTGTTGGTGCCCTCGTTTCATTGACTTCAGTTCTTTAAAAAATTTTCTGGATTCATTTTTCTGGTGATATTCTGAATAATAATGAAGGACCTCCATGTCTAAGGATGGGGGTTAAGAACGCTCATAACTAGTTTTAACCATCCGAAAACTGGCAAAACCCCAAAGCACAGACAATAGCACAACAGAAATCATCAATGCCTTAGAAGAATATGGAATAGACCAGGTCGTCAGACTGCTAAACACAAATATATGATACTGGCGATATACCTCCTGAATTATGTAAATCTATATTTAATGCAATCCCAAAGAAATCAGAAACCTTAGAATGTGACCAACATTGAGTAATTAGCATAATGAGCCACATCGCGAGGATTTTTACTAATAAATCACAATGCAAAGATGTAGGAAGAAAATACAACCGGAATAGCTGCACTAGATTTTATTAGAAGGCAGCAAGTCAAATGGTTTGGCCATGCAAGTAGGTTACCAGTATACCACAACAAACAATGATGTACGGACAAGAGGGAAGCAGAGATAGAGGCCGACCACGTAAACGATGGAGTCCATGGGAATGTCGACACATGAAGCCCATAAGCGGGCACTTTCCCGCTGTTTATACTTCACCTCGACACCGCAAAGTACAAGAGGAACTCGATGAGATGAGATACAACCGTAAAAAGATGAAGAACAATTTAAGTTCGTAGACAGCAAGAGTACATTAAATGCTGTGTACCTGTTGAGAACATAAATAGAGCGTTTGATAGAGGTAAACAAAGAACTATATCTTTGCTTCATTGATTACACAAAGGCTTTCGATAAAGTTCGACATGTCAACATGATGAAGATGCTTGCAGATCTACAAATTTATGGGAAATACCTTAGACTTGTAAAACAACATATATTGGAAACAAACAGCCGCCATAACGATTAATAATGAAGTAGATCAATATCAGCCTATTAAGAGGTGTGTGCGACAGGGATGTGTAATGTGTCCAGATCTTTCTTTCCTTACAGTGAAAATATTTTTAGAAATTTAGAATAGAAGATACTTGAGGAATCACGATTGGGGGGCATAACATCAATAACGTTAGATATGCGGACGATACAGTATTGCTTGCGGACAGTGCACAAAGATCTGTAACATTTAGTAGATGCGGTTATTGTACCCAGTGAATTACTAGGGTTGGACTTAAATTGTAAAAAGACAGAGATTATGGTCGTCTCTAGGAAGAAATAAATACCACAATATATATCAAGTGAATCGGTACAACTATGTAATACACAAGTACGAGGGGAAGTTAATAAGTCAGACACAAATGGATGTAGCAAAATAACTAAATATGATAACAACTTGAAACAAGTTTATTGTTATACATACATTGTCCCTATATTTCTCAACATAATTTCCACCAACATTTATACACCTATCCCATCGTTTTATCAAAAACCGGCTGCATAGAATTGCGTGCTCTGTTTTCTAATCTACGTTTTCACTTCACATTCAAATTCGGCGTCATTCGCGAAATGTCTCCCGCCAAGATGGGGTTTCAGTGGACCAAATAGGTGGAAATCGCTAGGGGCTAAGTAGGGGATGTAAGGTGCATGTTCCATAACTTCCCACCTAAGTTAATTTTCTCCTGAGTTAATTGAGCCGTATGTGGTCTGGCAATATAATGAAGAAGCAACACTTCTCTAGTCAGCAGTCCTGGAAATGTCAATCGATCATGCATTAGGCTGTATGCTGAACAATGTGAGCACCCTATTGCAGATGCTACAGAGTCTATTGTTACTCGCCTGTCACCTCTAATCATCTCCTCCACCCGCTGCACGGATGTTTCTGTTGCAATCTCAACAGGATGGCCAGATCGGATTTCATCAACAACTGTAAAGCGTCCCTGAGAAAATTTTTCTACACAGCCATGCATCGCTTTATGAGACAAAACATTTGTCAGCATACACAGGAAGCAGTTCCTTATGAATGTCCTTTTCAGGCAGTCCTGCTGCCCACAAAAAACGCACAACAGCACGTTGCTCTTTGGTTGTACACTCCATAAGTACAGTCGCCATTTTGTTTATGCGCTGCACATGCGCATGAGACACCTACTGCCACCTGACGAATGAGAATATAAAGTTCGATGCTGCTGTCACCCAGTGACACCTGTAGAAAACACTAACTACATTTACCTGCCTTCCCACAGAACTGTGTGACTTGCATATTGATTCGCCCTCGTACATTGGAATATTCTTATACAAGTGAATCGGTACAATTATCTCGGAACAGTCATAACATCTGATAGAATGTGCCTTGAAGAGATTAGAACAGGAATTGCTATGGCAAAGGTAACATTTTGCGAAATGGAAAACATACTGACTAATAAAATGATGTCAATTGCAACAAGAAAAAAGGGTGTTGAAGTGCTACATAAAACCTGTACTTTAATATGGAATGAAACGTGGACGATGAGCAGACACTGTGAAATGGTCAAATGGCGGCAGAAATGTGGTTTCTGAGGGAAATGCAAAGAATATAATGAACAAACAGAAAAACCAACGAGTAAGTCATAGTTAGTTAGTTAGTTAGTTAGTCGCAGTTCCAACTTCACAGCAACGGGTCGTCCCCATTATGCTCCATTCCTGTGCCAGTGAATATCACACAAAACGCTCCCCACTGCCCAATGTGAAAAGTGGAAAAGACAGGAGTCTCGACAAATAACAGCCCGCACAGATACACTGTGCATAATGCCGCCACCAGAATGTCAACACAATAGTCCCCCACAAAGCACCCAGTTCATTTCTGATGGAATCGGCAGTCATTTTCCCATCTGGATGTTTCCTAGATGTTCACCCACACAGTCATATAAGAGGCAAATGAAAACGGCAAACTGATTAGAGATATTGGAAGTAGACAGTCAAATTTGTTTAGGCTTATTTTGAGAAGAAATAAACTAGAGAACTTTTTGACAACTGGCAAGATTGAAGGGAAAAGAACAAGGGTAAGATGGCGAAACATGACTGCCCACATTTACCGACTAATATTACACAGGAAATCAAATTGGAAACCCGTTGAAGCCACTGAGACAGTTACATAAATAAACACACATAGTATTTTTTGGCGATCACAGACGGAGAAGATGGAAGTAGAGACCAGAGGACGCACTAGACAACATAAAATTTGAAAGCTACAGTTATTGACCGGGATTCGAACCTGTCACCTCCAAATGACGATAGCGCCTCTCTGAAGGAACAAGTGTACTTCGACGCATGACCAAATAGACACTCCCCAAAAGTGTCCTGATTAGTCATGTCTATCATACACATTAACCCACAACTATGGAATACGGACAGAGTTCGTATCAAACCATTGAGATAGCACCATAGGTCTCATAATTTATGTTAAATAACAAACACATCGGACCGTAATGCTGTGTCGACTATATTAACAAATATTTAAAGAAGAGAAATGATTGGTCGATTCTAATGTTGTACACATATTACACAGGAAATCAATTGGGGAACCCGTTGAAGCCACTGAGACAGTAACATAAATAAACACACATAGTATTGTTTGGCGTTCACAGAAGGAGAAGATGGAAGTAGAGACCAGAGGACGCACTAGAGAACATAACATTTGAAAGCTATATTACCGACCGGGATTCGTACCTGTCACCTCCAAATAACGATAGAGCCTCGCTGCAGGAACAAGTGTACTTCGACGCATGACCAACTAGACTCCGGACTTGGTATATGATTATGATGTCCGACCGTGTTCATGACGTTCCCAGTGCAAATTCATATCTATTTGGCTAATGCGCCAGCTTTTCTTGTTAATGGTAGAGCACAAACATCAGAAAGAGGCAGTCATCGTTTTTGACATTATGAGAAGACAAAACCTGGAACATGTTGTGACAACCGGAAAGATTTGCGGCAACAGACAGTGTGAGAAGATTCTTGATACTCCTGTGTCATGGCACAGAAAGAAGTCAACACACGAATTGATTCATACCGTCGGATATCGCAATTTGTGGAGAGGCATGATATCCTAAGCCAGCTGACAAGGCAATTGATGATGATGGTGATGATGATGATGATGATGATGATGATGATGATGATGATGATGATGATGATGATGATGATGATGATGATGATGATGATGATGATGATGATGATGATGATGATGATGAGTAATTCTTTACATTTATGTTGGTATTGAATTACTCACTCATTCATTGACATAGTCACTAATTCAGAAATTCACACATACAAACACACTTACATGCAAACATACCCTGTTAACAAGCATTGAAAATAAGCATATTTACACATTCATTTATTCAGTAGCATGTCCTTTGCAGAACCTCGCTCCCATAACTACCGTCCGGAAAACTTCGATGTCATAAGCAAGATGTCCCGCTTCCGATACACCCACCTGGAGATCATCTGCCACATACTGCACCTATCTTCTCATTGGCCTTCCCCTTCCTCTCTTCTGGAAATATATCCTTCCATGATTGTTCTCTCCAAAATTTCATGACTTTTCTAGTGACCAAAATATTTCAATTTTTTTGTTTTTGTTTTATCGTCTTTAGTAGCCAACCTTATTCAATGTTCAGATCTTGTCGTATGAATGCATTTGTTCTTTTCTGTATCCATGATATTCTTAGAAACCGTCTATAACAGTTTGTTTAGTAAAGTGTCCAGGTCTTGCAGGCGTATTTTGCAATGGGAAATATGCATACTCTTACAAATCTAATTTTTGTAGTTCTGTCTGTCCCCCTTCACAATTTATTTATTTGTTTTATTTTTTGAAGAGCAATAGATATTTATCTTTTAATTTTTTTCATTGTGTCGCCATTGTTGGTCATTAATTACCCAAGATATTCAAAATTATCCACCACTGGAATTTTTCATCATTAACTTATATATATAGTATGCATTATCTTTGTTTTTGCTATGTTATAATATGTTGTGATTTTTTTATATTCTTTTGGGTTGTGGTTATTAGTTGTTCTATAAAATTCTGTGATGTAGATACAATTCCAATTCCAATTTTCAAAACAAAAATTACAAATTCGGCCTCGTTCAACCTGCTTCCTCAGCGTCGGTTATTGTTGAGGTCCGTGGTTTTTGTGGGTTCATTCACCGTAAGTCTTGTGAGTCCTATCTCGGACTGAGTATTTTGGTTTGTGTCTGTGACGTCAGCTGGGGGATCGGTCGGCGGCTATCCTTTGTGCTCGTCTATTCTTGTGGTTTTCTTTTTTGGTGTAGGCTCCTGGCTCGTCTGGTTTGACTGGCTGCAGTCCTTATAAGGACTTTTCGTTATCCCACTCCATGCATTGTAAGCTGGGGGATCGGTCGGCGGCTGTCCTTTGTGCGTGTTTCCTCTTGTTGTCTTTGTTGGCGCAGGCTCCTGGCTTGACTGGTTGCAGTCCTTAGAACGACTTTTTATTTAGTATTTTTTCCTCCTGTTCTGTGTATTGCCCGTAGAAGCTTTTCGATGCTATTTACCTCCCTGCGCTTTCTTTCACTTTCTTCTTTACGTTCTTGCAGTTTTTCGATTGTTTCCTCTGTTGTCAGCCATGGGACGATCTCTCCGTCCTCGATATAGTACTCAATGCCGGTGTCATAGTCAGAGAATATCTCCGGGTATTCTATGGGTTTCCCCTTGAGTTTCTTCACCTTCTTTCCTTTTGCTTCCTGTCTCCTCATGTATTCCTCGTGCCTGAGTTCCTCTTGCCTTGCCCGTTTCTTTTCTTCTGCTATGCACCACTCCGTGGCGTCGAACGGTTCCTCATCTTGGCTTTCTTCGGTTGTCTGGCGGGATGTTGCTTTCCCCTTGGATTTTTTGGGCGTCGAGGTTCGGCTGCTGGTTTTATCTTGCGTCTCCGGCTCGGTTTTTTGTTGTGTTTTTTTAGGCTTCTTTACGGTCTCTTGCCTGGCTTCTGCTGGTTTGTTTTGCGTTGATTTCATTTCAGCTTTTAGCCGCTCTCTCTCTCTCTCTCTCTCTCTCTCTCTCTCTCTCTCTCTCTCTCTCTCTCTCTCTCTCTCTCTCTCTCTCTCTCTCTCTCTCTCTCTCTCTCTCTCTCTCCGCTTTTATATTGCGTAGCATTTCTTCGTTTTCCTGCTTCAGCGCGGTCATCTGTTCCACTTCTCGCTTGATGTTTTGCTGGATCTCCTTTATTTCCGCCAGTAGATTCTCGTTGTCGCTGGTCGGATTAGACGTCAGCAGTGCCTTGACTTGTTTCTTTAACTCGTCGATCTGGCTTTGTAGTTGGGATCTTTCATCTTGCGAGATGCCCATGGCTATCCCGCACCTCCGCATTGTTTCGTTGTATGGTGTCCTTGTGGTGATAGCTATCTTCAAGACGTCTCTGTGTCGTTGCAGGTACGGACAGCCCAAGTATCTTGCTCCATGCTTGCCCAGGCAGTTGGCGCACTTTCTTCTGTTGTTAGGAGCTCAGAAGTCCGTGTCCAGCTGGCCAGCGGACACTCCTTGAAGGCGTGGTGATCGGCGCAGTATCGGCAGATTTCCGTCTTACTGCGACATGTTGCTCTGCTGTGGCCGGCCCTCTGGCATCTTGAGCATTGATTGACTCTTGGGATGAATCTCTCTGGCTGTTGAGTTTTCTTGCTGATTGAAAACGTGATCGGCATTTCGCTGCCCTCCGACGTCACTACTGCCAAGGTTGTAGGTAACTTGGAGTAGGTGAGGAGCCGCTCCGCCTTCAAGAATCGGATGTGGATTTTCTCTTCACATAGCTGCTTCAGGATTTCTTCATCTGTCAGCTCCACAGGAATCCGCTTGACAACCCATCGGACTGTTTTTGAGTCGGTGTTTCCGACTCTGATGTCTTTCTCCTCTTTCTCTGCTGTCTTGGTTCTTGACTGCGTTGGGCTGTCGATCTTCTCCCTCATGGTAGCTTCAGTAATAGCTGTAGTATCAGGCTCTTTGATGCGGCTAGTAGGTAGGCTCTCCACGTTCTTCTTCTTCTTGTCGGCTCCCACGCTGCACATTTTGCCGCAGCGTGTTTCTTGTTGGATTATCCACGTGACATTTTCCCGCGTATCAGGCTTCTTGACAGAATAATGCGACTTGACTTGTTAGCGCTCGCAGTGCGAATGCGATAGATAGCAAAACTGCATCATCAGCATATCGAATCTCTGATATTTCATAACCACCGATATTTAGGGCATCATATTGCTCCCTGTTTATATCATCTCTGAATTTTCTCATTATATTTTCGGCGTACAGGTTAAACAAATAGTTTGAAAGCACAAAACCTTGACGGACTCCTTGCTTGATGTCAAACCAATCTGATGTCTCGCCATCAATTCTAACCGCTGCTTATTGGTTTAGATAGAGCATTTTTATGAGTTGTACTACATGTGAAGGAAAGCCCATTTTCGTCATGATTTCCTAAAGTTTATGATGTTCCACACAGTCAAATGCCATTTAATAATCCAAAACATATTCTCTACACTTCTCTATTATTAAACGCGTGTGGAGTGTGTGATCTCTTGTTCCTCTTCCTTGTCTAAATCCAGCTTGAACCACGTTAATCTCTTCTTCCATTTTCTTACGAAGTCTCCGCATTATGATTTTTAGTAGAATTTTACTTGCATGGCTGATGGCAAAGTTCTATAGTTGGTGCATAATTCAGGTTTCCCTTTTTTTGGTATTGGAATGAAGATAGTTATCTTCCAATCTCGTGGCCATATACCATATGTCGATATCTTTTTACATAATGCGTGACAGATTTGTATGCTTTCTTCTCCTTCCACTTTAATTAGTTCAGCTGGTATTTCATCACATCTAATGAGGGTTCGGGTTCTATCTCTGCCGTCATTGGTTCGTCTATCTTATTCATATCCTCACTGTCTTTCACATGTTCTACTTCTTCTGCGTTCATCCGGAGAGTTTTTATTTTTTCGGACGTGATTGCGTTGTGCCTGTTTAAAGCAAAGCTGCGTTCTTGCGCCGTTAGACCGAAACATCCGACTTCTGCGGGCATTTGTCGACAGGGTTAACCTTCCCGGGGGGGGGGGGGGGGGTTTCGGAGGAAGTTTGACTCTCACAGTTGTAGTGTTATTCCCCCATCCCAGTTGGCCCATTTAGCTTCCATAATATTAGAGCCGACACATAGCGCTCTGGTACTGGGCTCAAACAAGGAATCGTCACGTCCTGCACATGGCTACTTAGCCTCACTTCCGGATATTGGGCCTTCCGTTCACCACAAGCTGTTCCTCCGAAAACCAGAAGAATGCAGTCTGCAGATGACATCCACACAGTGAGCTTTTGATTGGGAGCTTCCACGTAATGGATTTGTTATCCAAGCACTATTCCATTTCGTGCCACTAGGACACTTTTTTCACCTCTGATGACGCCCCCATAGTCAGCTATCGATTCGGACTTTCTACGTAATGGATTTTCTATCCAAGCAATATTCCATTTCATGCCTCTGGGATGCTTTTGCTACCGACATGCCTGTGGTATGAAGTGTGGCAGTCTAAGTACTTCTTCGTGCACCTTTAGATGTCAACCTGAATGTAGTTAAAGTAAGCTGCGGTCAACTTGAGCTTGTTGATATCTCCATAGAGCTTGTCCTCAAATGAAGCAGGTGTGGGTCCATATATCTTTCTCTGTTCTGTATATGTTGGGAACCACTGCAGCAAATGTTTAGCTGTCGTTTTACCGGTTCCACAATTACATTCATCGGTATCTCCGATCTTTAGTTTATTGAAAAAGTTGTATTTCAGCCTGTTATATCCTGTGCGGAGTCTGAAGATTGCTACTTGTTCTCTTCGGTCAAGTTTGTAATATGCATCATCTTTCTGGGGCCTGGATGCTTTGATTCCCATTTGGTTCTATAACTGTTTTTTTTAAATGATTGATTGATTGATTTGTTGATCTATGAACCGACCTCACAGCATTCGGCGCATTCCCATTGGCGATCCGTTCCTATCCTCAGCAGCCAGCGAAGAGTTCCAACAACAATAGTACCAGTAGCCATCTGATTATATGTCCGTCTCGCCTTTCCTCTGAGCGTCGAGCGTAGGCCAGATCCCCTCGCCACTCCTCGCTGCCTCATTCTTGCCAGACCATGATGATCCATTTGCTCCTCCGAGGTGTACACGTGCTCCCACAAGGCCGCAACCACGTCTTGTCATGCATCAATACTCCACCAAATATTGCAGAGCCAGCCAATCTGTCCGCCTGTTCATTCCCAAGCACACCGGCATGCCCTGGAGAAAAGATCCAGACGATGCTTGCCACCCGTGACCTCCGAAGCGAAGCAAGCCACTCTGCACGAAGCATGCCTGCCCTCATCTTCCTCAGCATTCTTTCTGAGTCAGTTACAATCTACGATGTGTGTGTGTGTGTGTGTGTGTGTGTGTGCGTGCGTGCGTGCGTGCGTGCGTGCGTGCGTGCGTGCGTGCGTGCGTGCGTGCGTGCGTGCGTGCGTGCGTGTGTGCGTGCGTGTGTGTGTGTGTGTGTCGTATTCTCGATACAGCGGAAAGCTGCAGTGACCGCCTCCACCACCATTCTTAAGCTAGATGTTGTGGTATCATATGCCAAGCTCTCCTGCACCAAACGTCGGCCATTAGCTTTTGCTATGAACCCCCAGGCACTTCTCCTACCCCTCTACACCGAACCATCTGTGTAGATAATCACATCACCCGAGCGAGCATTATCCTGAATTAGTTGCTGGATTTCCACTTCTGTGGCCCCTGCTCGCCACTCCCTGCACTCCCAGCTAAATGTGATTATAACTCTGCACATGTCTGACTACTCCGCGGGCACTCTGACCCACTACTCTCCTCGCCTAATGTTCTCCAAAATTCACACATGTCTGATCGTATCCTCTGCCTGAGCCATCCATGATTTCCCTCTTATCAGTCGCTGACCCTTAACTGCATCCAGCGCCTCATGCAAAGGGTGATCTGTGTCTGCAGCGACTCTGAGGTATGCCTTCGCCTGTATCACCTTGAGCTTGTGGAAGTGTGTGATCTCTTGTTCCTCTTCCTTGTCTAAATCCAGCTTGAACCACGTTAATCTCTTCTTCCATTTTCTTACGAAGTCTCCGCATTATGATTTTTAGTAGAATTTTACTTGCATGGCTGATGGCAAAGTTCTATAGTTGGTGCATAATTCAGGTTTCCCTTTTTTGGTATTGGAATGAAGATAGTTATCTTCCAATCTCGTGGCCATATACCATATGTCGATATCTTTTTACATAATGCGTGACAGATTTGTATGCTTTCTTCTCCTTCCACTTTAATTAGTTCAGCTGGTATTTCATCACATCTAATGAGGGTTCGGGTTCTATCTCTGCCGTCATTGGTTCGTCTATCTTATTCATATCCTCACTGTCTTTCACATGTTCTACTTCTTCTGCGTTCATCCGGAGAGTTTTTATTTTTTCGGACGTGATTGCGTTGTGCCTGTTTAAAGCAAAGCTGCGTTCTTGCGCCGTTAGACCGAAACATCCGACTTCTGCGGGCATTTGTCGACAGGGTTAACCTTCCCGGGGGGGTTTCGGAGGAAGTTTGACTCTCACAGTTGTAGTGTTATTCCCCCACCCCAGCTGGCCCATTTAGCTTCCATAATATTAGAGCCGACACATAGCGCTCTGGTACTGGGCTCAAACAAGGAATCGTCACGTCCTGCACATGGCTACTTAGCCTCACTTCCGGATATTGGGCCTTCCGTTCACCACAAGCTGTTCCTCCGAAAACCAGAAGAATGCAGTCTGCAGATGACATCCACACAGTGAGCTTTTGATTGGGAGCTTCCACGTAATGGATTTGTTATCCAAGCACTATTCCATTTCGTGCCACTAGGACACTTTTTTCACCTCTGATGACGCCCCCATAGTCAGCTATCGATTCGGACTTTCTACGTAATGGATTTTCTATCCATGCAATATTCCATTTCATGCCTCTGGGATGCTTTTGCTACCGACATGCCTGTGGTATGAAGTGTGGCAGTCTAAGTACTTCTTCGTGCACCTTTAGATGTCAACCTGAATGTAGTTAAAGTAAGCTGCGGTCAACTTGAGCTTGTTGATATCTCCATAGAGCTTGTCCTCAAATGAAGCAGGTGTGGGTCCAAATATCTTTCTCTGTTCTGTATATGTTGGGAACCACTGCAGCAAATGTTTAGCTGCCGTTTTACCGGTTCCACAATTACATTCATCGGTATCTCCGATCTTTAGTTTATTGAAAAAGTTGTATTTCAGCCTGTTATATCCTGTGCGGAGTCTGAAGATTGCTACTTGTTCTCTTCGGTCAAGTTTGTAATATGCATCATCTTTCTGGGGCCTGGATGCTTTGATTCCCATTTGGTTCTATAACTGTTTTTTTTAAATGATTGATTGATTGATTGGTTGATCTATGAACCGACCTCACAGCATTCGGCGCATTCCCATTGGCGATCCGTTCCTATCCTCAGCAGCCAGCGAAGAGTTCCAACAACAATAGTACCAGTAGCCATCTGATTATATGTCCGTCTCGCCTTTCCTCTGAGCGTCGAGCGTAGGCCAGATCCCCTCGCCACTCCTCGCTGCCTCATTCTTGCCAGACCATGATGATCCATTTGCTCCTCCGAGGTGTACACGTGCTCCCACAAGGCCGCAACCACGTCTTGTAATGCATCAATACTCCACCAAGTATTGCAGAGCCAGCCAATCTGTCCGCCTGTTCATTCCCAAGCACACCGGCATGCCCTGGAGAAAAGATCCAGACGATGCTTGCCACCCGTGACCTCCGAAGCGAAGCAAGCCACTCTGCACGAAGCATGCCTGCCCTCATCTTCCTCAGCATTCTTTCTGAGTCAGTTACAATCTACGATGTGTGTGTGTGTGTGTGTGTGTGTGTGTGTGTGTGTGTGTGTGTGTGTGTGTGTGTGTGTGTGTGTGTATGTGTGTGTGTGTCGTATTCTCGATACAGCGGAAAGCTGCAGTGACCGCCTCCACCACCATTCTTAAGCTAGATGTTGTGGTATCATATGCCAAGCTCTCCTGCACCAAACGTCGGCCATTAGCTTTTGCTATGAACCCCAGGCACTTCTCCTACCCCTCTACACCGAACCATCTGTGTAGATAATCACATCACCCGAGCGAGCATTATCCTGAATTAGTTGCTGGATTTCCACTTCTGTGGCCCCTGCTCGCCACTCCCTGCACTCCCAGCTAAATGTGATTATAACTCTGCACAAGTCTGACTACTCCGCGGGCACTCTGACCCACTACTCTCCTCGCCTAATGTTCTCCAAGATTCACACATGTCTGATCGTATCCTCTGCCTGAGCCATCCATGATTTCCCTCTTATCAGTCGCTGACCCTTAACTGCATCCAGCGCCTCATGCAAAGGGTGATCTGTGTCTGCAGCGACTCTGAGGTATGCCTTCGCCTGTATCACCTTGAGCCTACTTGCAACAGTCGGCAAACCAAGGATATAACGCATGCACACTACTGGGGTGTCTCTGGTGCATCCCAGAATGACCCGCATAGCTTCGTTCTGTATGCGCTCTAACTTCACCAGCTGACTCTTTGAGACAGTGAGCAGTACTAGCCCATAACCAGTCAGTGAGAGGATCAAGTGCTGGTATTGTGTGAAAAGCATTCTCTGCTCTGTGTCCATTGCAGCCATTGTTTTAAGTGCATTGAGTCCCTTTTGAGATCTTGCCACAACCGTCTCCACATGGTCCTTAAAGAACAGGCTCCTGTAAAATTTTATTCCCAGATACTCCAATTTGTTCTCTCTGTTGACGTTTCTACCATCTAACGTGAGGCTTGGGACATCAGCACTCACAATCCTGTTTGTTCAGAGAGCACCACAAAACAGCCGCCTTTTCTGGGTGGATGATAGCACTCATTTCAGTGTACCAGTCAATCACTTTGTCTACTGTTGCCTGTAGTTCCTGGGCTGTTTTTACCCTATCTCTTCCCTGATTATATGCAAGAATATCATCTGCAAATGTTAGTATCATTCCAACCCCTGGTGCTTCTAGGTTTGCAATCTTGCTCGTATACACGTTAAAGATCACAGGTGAGATTGCAGATCCCTGTGGCATGTGACAGTCACGGGGTTAGCATGTGTGGCTCTGAGGTCCATGCACCCAGACGGAGAGCAACCCAACCAGAATACAGGACGGCTGCTATCCAGTTCACCAAATCAGGGATTGGCCTCCTTCTCCATCAGTGCGGTCATCAAAACTTAGTGACAAGCATACACACCCCATCAAACAGACGTTAATTTATTTCCTCCAAAAACAAAGCAGGTTTTTTGTGCCATCTGAAACCCTTGCCCGTAGAGGTCATTTGTGTTTTGAAGTAGCGACCCTACAGTTCCTAGTCCGAATTTCAACCGTTCTTCACCGCATCCAGGACACTTGAGTATATTTTTTTCTTTCTATATACTTTCGGATGCAAATTTAGGCACATATTGTAAATAGAACACAAATGTAAATTGTTCACTTTACTAACAACTTGTAACAACTTGTGTGTCTGATATTTCATTTACATTGAAATTTTCCATCATGTCTTCATTAAATGATTTCATCGATATGGGTTTAAAATTAAAGTTAACAGGTGACGAGTTGACAAAGTGGAGTGAAACTAAATACTCTGAACACCTTCGTGAGAAAGCTAATGAACGCGATGAAAAAGCGGCTGAAAGAGCTGCCAAGCAAGTAGAGGCAGAAACAGCAACCGCAGCAAAACAGGCAGAACTAGAACTGTCTGCAAAGACAAAACAAGCGGAGTTAGATACAGAATTAAAGAAGGCAGAGATAGCAGCTCAGAGTAAACGATAAGAGCTGGAAGTGCAATTAAAAATCAAACAACTTGATACTGAGACTGCCATAAACAAAGAGTCTAAGAAATCTGAGAGACTGGAGAAAGAAAACCAGTACAAGAAATATCAAGGTATCGTAAGAAATTATACCTCGGGTGACTGCATTGCAGCCTTCACCCAAAATTTTGAGACTTTAATGGACCATTACCAGGTCCCATTGTCTGAATGGAATATAATTTATATGAGAAGTTTATCAGGGGAGCCTCTGAAAGTCATAGAGACTATCCCCAAAGACCTCAGAATAGATTACCATTATCTAAAATCAAAGATTATGGCACATTTTATGTTAGATGAGGCAGGTTACAGAGAACAATTCAGCAAGTTGAGCCCCAAACCGACTCAAACGTTCTCTGACTACCTCTGCTTAGTCCGAGATATATTTTCCAAATGGACTTCAGCAGCTAAAATTGATAAGAACTATCAAAAGTTAGAAGATCTTATCATCAGAGATAAAGTCATTTCATCTATTCCATCAGCATTTTCAAAGTTTTTGCAAGAGAATGAATGTACGAGTGTAGAGCAGATTGAGAGGCGTGGTTCGGCTTATTACACAGCCAACAAACATTGTTTTGCCAGTGAAGCTACTGAAACCAATTTTGTGGCATCGGTTAACTATGACAAACCCTATAGTAGGCAAAAACCTTATAAGCCTACATCAGAGAAGTACAACCATTGTAACTATTGTAGAATGTCACATCATCAAGGTGAGATGTGCGACAAGAACCCTGCATATCTTACATATTTACAGAACATCGTAAACAGACAAGATAAAGAGCGTAAATCCTTTAGAAACTTGCGTAAATGTTTCCTCTGTAAGGCGTATGGACATTATCGCCATAATTGTAAAGGTAGGCAAATGACCAAGAAAGCCAATGCCGCCTTATTTGATAGTTCATCATCAGATGAAGAACAATCAGAGAAACACCCTGTGAACTCAGCACAGGCTTTTGATATGTTTAACGCAAATAAATGTACTGTTTGTAATACCTTTTATGAAGATGGCATTTTAACATGCGGCCACTCCATCCCTATTGCCAATGAAGAAGCTAATTTGGTGGTAGATTCCAAAGGCAGAATAAACATCCATCAAGGATATGTGAATGGCAAGCCTGCTACAGTCCTTCGGGACACGGGAAGTTCACTGATTGGACTGAAGAGAACGTTCATAATGCCTACAGACTATACAGGCAGGCACGTAACATGCAGAACATTCTCCGGCAATATTGAAAAGCACCCACTAGCATGGGCATATATTCAAACACCTTTCCTCACTGGGAAAGTAAAATGCGCAGCATTAACAAACCCGGTGTGTGATATTATAATTGGAAATTTACCTGAGGTGAATGATATGCCTCATGACATAACATCTCTTTGCATTAATGAGATCACAACATCACCATCAAATGTCATCATTGATACTGTTGTACCACCTAATGAATGTATGGTAGCTAATGTCGCACTAAGATCTCATGACATCATTGATAACACTGTTTCATCACCATCTGATATCATTGAATGTGTGAACGCAGTAACTAGATCTACTGCTAGAATGCAAGATGAAATTAATCAGACTGAGGCTATAGAAATGCTTAGGCCAGTATTACTACCTCCTAAAACCATGAAGGAGACTTTTGTAACAGCCCAAAAGGCTGACCCTTCATTGTCAAAATATTTTAATCTGATAGGCCAAAAGCCAAAGGTAACCAAAAATGCAAGATGGCATTTTGCTTTGAAAAATTGTATCCTCACCAGGTATTATACCAGAGGTGACACCACAACAGAGCAAACTGTTTTGCCAATTGAGTATCGTAAGCAAGCCTTACATCTTGCCCATGATATACCTCTTGCAGGGCATATGGCATACGCTAAGACCAGATCAAGATTATTATTACAGTTTTATTGGCCCAAATTCTGCAATGACATTAAGCAATATTGCAGGAGTTGTGACATCTGCCAAAAACTTGTAAAGAAAGGAAAAAACCCACAGGCAAAGTTACAAATTACTGACTTAGCCAGTCGACCTTTTGAGAAAATATCTGTCGACATAGTGGGCCCTCTTAATCAGATAACAACCAGAGGGAATAAATATATATTAACTGTTATTGATCAATGTAGCCGCTGGCCTGAAGCGATTCCGCTAAAGAACATAACTGCCAATGATATAATGGAAGTTTTCTTCCATATATTTTCACGGATAGGATTTCCAGACACTATCCAATCAGATAGGGGAACTCAGTTCATCGCCGCATCTACTCAAGCTTTCACCAAAATGTTAGGAGTGAAGCAATGTTTCAATTCCCCGTACCATCCTCACTCGAGTGGGATTATAGAAAAATTTAACGGTGATTTAAAGCATATGCTTGCTAAAGTCACGCAAGAGCACCCCAATAACTGGGACGTATATTTACCTGCTATTCTCTTTGCTTATCGCGAAGTGCCACATGCTAGTACAGGTTTATCTTCTTTTGAACTTATCTATGGTGCCAAACCACGTGGCCCATTAAGCATCTATCATCAAATGTTAACTGAATCCACTCCTTTACTCAAACCCATATCATCATACGTATACGTTACATCATTGCGTGAAAGAATCATCAAATCTTGTATAATTGCAAAGGATGCACTAAAATTATCTGGTGCTACATATAGACAATATGCTGACAAAGATAACAGGACAATAACGTTGACACCTGGACAGGACGTTCTTCTTCTCCTACCTAGTGACAGACACTTATTGACTGATTCTTGGCAAGGACCATTTAAAGTGACGAGACAGATTTCACCTGTAGACTATGAGATCCAAATAAAAGACAAACACAAAATATTCCACGTCAATATGCTAAGACCATATTACAATAGAAACAACGAACAAGACGATACAACAGCATGTACAGTGATAATAGACCATGAAGATGACGAGGCTAGTGACGAAATTCCAACACCTGCATTAGACACGACGAACTGCTTGAAGAAAATTAAGATCAACCCAAAGTTAACTCAAGCGGAAACAGACAGGTGCAAACAGCTCATACAACAGTACAACACCATTTTCTCCAACAACCCAGGACAAACAGAATTAGTACAACATCACATCACACTCACGTCAAATACACCCATAAAATGCAGACCATACACCATTCCATTGCATTACAAAGAACACTTACATCAAGAGATCATTAGCTTAGAGAAAAACAACATCATTAGACGATCCCAATCAAATTTCTCATCTCCAATGGTCATAGTACGCAAAAAGGACAACACAATAAGACTCTGTGTCGACTATAGGAAATTAAATAAGATAACTCTTTTAGATTTAGAGCCAATGGCAAACTCTGAAGATCTATTGACAGAACTGACAGACGCTAGGTTCTTTACGAAGGTAGACATGACAAAAGGTTACTGGCAAATAGCAGTAGACGAACAGAGCAGACATCTGACAGCTTTTGCCACACCTTGGGGACTGTACGAATGGTGCAAACTTCCATTTGGGCTTGTCAATGCCCCAGCAACATTCGTACGTATGACACGACTTCTACTAGTAGACATACCGAATATTATCTGTTACATAGACGACATTTGTGTTCACACAAAGACAATGACAGACCACATAAAGACATTAGAACAGACATTTGAACGCATTAGACATCACGGACTGACGGTAAAGCCTGCAAAAGTAGACATAGCCTATCAGGAAATATCCTTCTTGGGGTACAAAATATCTAATGGCTTTGTCACGACAGACGATAACATTGTGTCCAAGATACTAAAACTCTCACTTCCGACTACGAAAAAGCAAGTCAGAAGTTTGTTGGGACTTATAAATTATTATAGGCAGTTCATACCAGATTTTGCTGAACTGACCGAAGTATTTACTAACTTACTAACAAAAGATCAACCCGAGAAAATTGTAAGCAATGAATGCCTAAAATTTGCATTCCATAAAGTATTATCTTATTTCTCTGAGAATAGTTTAAAGAATCCCATTCTCAAATTGCCAAATTTTCTTATTTCTTTCAGATTACGCACAGACGCGAGCTCCGTAGCGATTGGAGCAGTTCTGTTACAGGAACATGATAACATCCTACATCCTGTATATTACTTCTCGAGAAAATTAAAACCTAGAGAACGCTCTTGGTCGACACCGCAGTTGGAAGCCCTTGCTCTAGTTGAGGGTATAACTAAATTTTCCAGATTCCTTCTGGGACGTCATTTTATTGTGGAGTCTGACAGTAGTCCGTTGAGATTTATCAATTCAGATGTACCTTCCAACCAAATGATAGCTCGCTGGTCTCTTAAACTTCAAGATTACAGCTTTGAAGTTCGACACATCGCGGGCAGAACCAACACGATTGCCGATCTTTTGTCCCGTTGTCCGACCGACCCAGTAAGCACCAATGTCTGAGTGCAGTGTGTAAAATACACTCAGACCAACACAGCCATGCATCAGTGAAGTTTTTTTTCACGAAAGCTGTATATGTCTATATGATGTGATAGGGTGTATTCCCAATATATATAGTTTTTCTTATTTTATTATTAATGTAGTGATTGTCGTGAATAATTGTGTAGTGTGTGGTAGAAAGAGAACTTTATTAATTGTATATATTACGAAACAAGAACAGTGCCACATTCGCTCTGAACTTACCGCAAGCGAACTATCCAATTTATCCGTGGTATCTGCATTTGGAACATATCCAGTGATATTTTAACTCCGTGTGTGAAAGTGTGACCTGAACATTGACATCTACACCACTTCAGTCAATCGAAATCCAGAAGTTTTTCCAGTGAAACAACCAACACATGAACGATCAGAACTTTGCACATTCCGTTTTACTACATCAGACCGGAACAAGTGTGTTCTACAAATTTTCAACATCAGCTGTTTCGTGTGTACTTCCGGATGATTTAGAAATTTAGTTTAAAAATAGCAGACGACAAACAAAAGCTTAAAAAGTTATAACACTTCTAAACTATTTACGATTCAATAATTTCGAATGCACAAATTGTGTATTAAGATTTTTCATTTAGTGTAATCTTAGAATCATATCTTGATTAATTTATTCATACTACCGACATTTTTTCGCTAGTATGGAGAAACATCAAGCTATGACGCTGAGAAATAGAAGAATTATTGTAAGATATTATATTTCTTAATTTTTGAAGTTATGTCCCTTTCATTTAATTGTTATTACATTATTACACCAAGGGCGTTAATTGAAATGTATATGATGATGTGTTGTATATAAATAACCATGTTGTTGCCAGATTGTTAACACGCCAAGAACCCATCTACTGGGCATGGTAGAGTGTTACCGACATTGCAGACCGACACAAGAACTCCTGGCCAAATGAGGTCAGAGTTTGAGCGTTGAATGCGGCTTATATAAAACCGTATTACAGTCTTGCCAGATGTTTTTTGTCTCAAAAAGCATATTATTACTTTTTTTGGAAAGGCTGCGAGGTAGTTGCTTGGGAAGCTGTTACTACCGATCTGACTGGGTCAATAATGCAATTAAGGTAATCAGCCATCGAGAGGATGAAGCTTGACGAGTGTTAAAGGTTGAACACCACATGTCTTTAGATACAATGTCCATTTCTTATGTGTTTCTATGCCAAGATATGTGTTTTTGTATTTCTACACCAAAATAATTGTATATAACAGAAAGGTTGACTCTGACAGGTTAAAAATATTAACCCAGTATTGTATATAGAGTGTACATGAAAGATAACATCTTTCATGAAGAAGCCCCGGGGGAGCATGTCAGAGTCTAAAGTATTGCCAGCAGAGATGCAGGGACATCGTTACGCCCGCCAGGCGAATAGTCCCTAGCGGGGATGCTGTAACATCGTTACGCCCGCCAGGCGAGTATTAGTTACCTGCTTGCGAGGTTGCCGGCTGACGAGACAGCCAGCGGTCAGGCAAGGACAAAGCAGGACGCACGCAGGCCTCGTGAAGCCACTTCAGGTGGGCAGGCGCGTTGCAAGAAATAGCCAGACAGCTCGGGGACTCGGACTCGACTGGACGTATGATGGGAGAAAGGCTTGTGTAGTTCTGTGGCCCGAAAGTCGAGTGCTTGTACATCTTGTGAGACTGATTGTAAGCTGTGGGTTGCCTGTAAGTGTATTGTTATAACTTATGTATTGTGATGATCATCTCTAGATCGTGATCTGTAAATAAATCCATCAAAACTTCGTGTCGTTGAGTCTCAAGTCAAATCACGTTGTATTTGTACTGTCTCACATGTGTTAGGTTAACGAGCCAGGTTTAAGACCCTGACATATATATTGGTTTTTCTCCATTCGTGTGTTTTTTTCTTATTTCTTGAGTTAAAAGATTGAGATGCTTGCAAATTTACAAATTGATGAGAAAGACATATTGGAAACAACAAGCTGCCATCAGAATTGATATCGAAGTTGGTCAATATCAGCCTATTAAGAGAGGTGTGAGACAGGGATGTGTAATGTCTTCATCCTGCTGCCATCGGTTTCACCTCCTTTCTGTTTCAGTTCCCTTCGTTGTTTTATTAATTCTAATGTGTCGTGTCTGACGTAATCCATGGCTTATAATGCTTTTTCGTGGTTGGAATTAAATCTGTGGCTGCTGTTATCACAATTTCTCTAGCTTGTACTGCCAATTTATCAGGTGTCAATTCCTTCTGTATAAACATCAAGACCCTCGAAACGATTCTTTACGTTGTATGCTTTTGGTATTTTTGTGAGATTAACACGAAGTGGCCTTGGTCCTCGGGTAAGCTGTTTAAGTTTTACTTTCCCATCTGCTTCTAATAACTGATGATCTGTATCACAGTCTGCACTTAGTAGGGTTGTTGCCAATATTATGCTTGATCTCCATATTCTTTGTATTAAACTATAATCTATCTGGTTGTTTGTAATACTTTCCAGGGAATCCATGTGAAGAGTCTTCTTGGGTGTTATTGAAAAAGTGTGTTGGCTATTGTTAACTCATTTTCTGGGTAAAATTTAATTAATTTGTCACCTGCATCATTTATATTTCCCAATGCAAATTTTCCTAAATCTTGTCTCTCATGTTCAGCTCTTCCTGTACCCACTTTTGCATTAAAATCTCCCATTATTATTGTTTATGTCATTTTGGCCAGTGTGACGTGCAGTGTGCTATAAACATCTTCAATTGCGTCCTATTCTGCCGTTGAAGTAGGTGCATATATCTGTAAGAGAGTTGTGTTTTTGAATGGCCTTTAAGTCTGATAATGAGGATTATATCACTAACCGGGTTATATCCTAATAAAGCTTTTTGCAGTTGTTTTATCTAAACAAAATGTCACTCCACTCTGGCTTCCGACATCTCTACCAGAATGTATTAAAAGACTTCCATTTTCAGTTGTAAAATGCCCCTTGTCTCTCCAGCGATGTTCACTAATTCCTAAAATTTTAATATTTAACATCTCAATCTCATCACAAACTATCTTAAGCTTTCCCTCATACAGACTTCTCACATTGCACATTCCTAGTCTCACTCTTCTTCATAGTCTGACACATGGGATTTCCTTGGTATCACCATCTGGATTAACTCCGTCATCATGATTACTAGTACTGGCCCCTGTGTCACACTCTTCCCCAGTGTTATCTGATATGCCTGGCCTGGGGGTCTCAACACATCTCTTTCTTATTATGTTTTCTTTCATGATTGTCATGGTTTCTTGCAAGTTTTGGAGAAGGTAGTTTGCCGTTGCTTTCCTTCTGTGCTGTGACTGTGCTAGTCGGTGGCCATAGACATTGTCTCTATATTTACACAACATATTTAAATTTAAGGAACATACAATTCTATAGTAATAGAAAACGACATGTGAACATTACGTTTTCTTTAACCCGGTGAATGCTTTAGAACAGTGTTTCCCAACCTTTTTTGTGCTATGCCCCACCCATGCCTTCCTAAAATTCTTATTGCCCCCCCCCCCCCCAACATATGCATCATTTTTAATATTCAAAAATTGAAATGTTCACTAAAGAAACATCAATTTTATTTTAGAAGGGCTCACGGTTCCCAGAGGGGACAGAGCCCCCCCCCCCCCTTCCTCCCTCCAAGGTCCCGCGTCCCTGTGTGTCGGTTGTGTTGGATGAGTTTTTTTTTTTTTTGGTTTGGCGGGTACCCCAGACAAGCTGTTCCCCGCCTCCCCCTTTTTTGTGTGGACCCTTAGTCTCACTGTGAGCTACTTCCCACAGTGGTCCACCAGGCCCACATCTAAGGTGATGATATGTGATCGGTTTTTATTTGATCATCCCGGCCCCCGACCAAACCAGGCGCACTATTGGGGGGGGGGGAGCAGCAAATGCACCCGATTCTAGCCAAAGGACCGATAGATTTTAGGAAGAAATCACTAGGAAATTATTGAGCAAACCCAGTAAGTACATTTTCAAAACATATAATGTAGAACTGAAATTTAAGTACAAAATAATTTTAATGAAAGATTTTTCTATATTATTTTAATTATTAGTAATTATTTAAATTTAGTGAGATCCTTGCGCTTGACGCTTGCTGCAAAGAGATTTTATGTCAGGTTCCAATTTAGTTAACTTCAGTCTCAAGTCTCCCCATTTTGTTATATCCAGCCGATTTCTTCCATTTTCGAATTGCCCCCCTTAACAATCGAATTGCCCCCCTGTGGGGCGTGGGTCCCACGTTGGGAAACACTGCTTTAGAAGAATATGGAATAGATAAAGTCATCAGACTGCTGAACACAATATATGATACTCTAGATATACCTCATAAATTATGTATTTCTGTGTTTATTTATTGCAATCCCGAAGAAATCAGGAGCCTTGGACTGTGATCAACATATAACAAATAATATAATGAGTCACATTACGAAGATTTTGCTAAGAATTATCATGCAAAGAGTTAGGAAGAAAATACAACCCGAAATAGGAGAACAATGTTGGTTTGTAGAAAGCAAGGGTACAGTAAATGCTGTGCACATGCTAAGAACAGTAATTGAACGTTCTATAGGAGCAAATAAATATATACATCGTTGCTTTATTGACTACAAAAAGGCTTTCGATAGAGTAAGACATGTCAACAGCATAGAGATGCTTGCAAATTTACAAATTGATGAGAAAGACATATTGGAAACAACAAGCTGCCATCAGAATTGATAACGAAGTTGGTCAATATCAGCATATTAAGAGAGGTGTGAGACAGGGATGTGTAATGTCTCCAGATCTTTTTTCCCTGTACTGTATAGTGAAAATATTTTCAGACATGTACAAGATTTGAAGGGAATCATCATTGGGGGAAGAAACATCAATAACATTAGATATGCAGATGATACAGTAATGATTGCAGACAATGACCAGGATCTGCAACATTTAGTAGATACCGTTGTTGCACGCAGTGGACAACTAGGGTTAGATTTAGGGCTGCGACCGATTAATTTAAATGTAATTGTTAACTTTTGAAAATGTAACGATTAATTAATCCAAAACAATGTTTTCCCGTAGTGAATTTGAATAACGAAGACACAAACAATAGATTGCACGATTTATTGCCTGGCATATTTCGCTGCATCTCGTCAGGTACATACTGCAGAAAACACACAACTTACGTGAAATTAACTAGATAAATCCTTCAAGTTGAAATATACACAATTTCGCACAGTAATGTCACTATCTACCACGGTAATTTTAAGCTGACTACCATGTCTTTCTGTTTACACAATTCTGGCTTGCGTTGATAGATCATAATTGCTTCTGCAAATTTTAACAAGCGAGTATTTTGTGTTCTAAACAACACGCGAAATGCAGTGTCTCTGGACACAACGTGGCCACTGGCGACAATGTGTCTGCCTATTGAAGACGCCGGGAGCTTCCGGTGTGTCGGCTAGCATCTCCTGTGTGTTGTATCTTGTTGACCCATTGAGGTATGTGTTCTGACACCCGTTTGTTAAGCTGTCTCTCCGTTCGACCAATGTAAACGGCCTGGCATCTACATGTGAATTGGTAAATACAATTGTTTGTGGCGTACAGAGGAACAGGCTCTTTGACTGTTGGTGTAGGAATAGGTACGGTTTTACATCTAATGACTGGAGTTGCCGCACAGAATGTTCGACCTACTGCTGTAGTAAGCCGGTCTTGTAGACGTTGCATTACGTCATCCCCTCGAAAGGTTAGCTGGATGAATACCTTGAGTTTAGGGACTGTAGTTACGTCTGCTTTGGGTTTGGGCTGTTGGCAATGGCGCTTTATAAATCATGTGGAGTACCCATTCAGGTTTAAGACATTCTTCAGAGTTTCAAATTCCTATGTCAGTGTGTCCTGGGTGCATATCTTTCTAGCACGGTCAAACAAGGTCCGTACTAAGCCCCGTTTGTACTGGACAGGTGTGAAGCTCTGAAAATTTAGGTATTGGCCAGTCCATGTTTCTTTGCGATACACCGATCTTTGAATTGTGCCGTCTGCTCTACGTCTCATTAGAATATCTAGGAACGGTAACGCTTCGTTGTGTTCGTGTTCCATAGATAGAGAGATGTTTTTATGTGTCTTGTTCATTGTGGCCTGAAACGATGTTGCTTGTAGCTCGTCTGTGGTGATAATTAGTATATCGTCCACATAACGCCGGTAAAAGGCCAAGTTGTTGATGTCTGGGGATCTCTTTTCTTCTAAGTGTGCCATGAAGATGTCCGCTAGAATAGGACCAAGAGGACTCCCCATGGCCACTCCGTCAATTTGGCGGTATGACTTAGTTAGAAAATTGAATTGGATGTTGGCGGTACATAGTAGTAGTAGCCTCTCCAGAATAGGTGTTGGTATGCCTAATTTTAGTTGTTTGTCTTCAATGCGTTCCCTTATTATTTTTACTGTCTCCTCTAATGGAACGTTAGTGAATAGGGAGGCTATATCCATGGATGCCATGTGTTTGTTATTTATGTCCATAGTATCCAATAATTCCACCAGTTGGAATGTATCTCTGAGTATTTTTGGATCGAAGGACTGTCGTACTGGCTTTAACATTTCGGCTAACCATCTCGCCATTCGGTGTTGCGCAGAGTTAACCATGGACAGGATAGGTCTTAGTGGGATGCCGGGCTTGTGAAGTTTGGGTAGACCGTACATCTGAGGAGTGTGCGAGCCACGTGGTGTGAGCGTTTTTGCAGTGGCCTCACTAATGAGTCCCGCATTCACAAGTGACTGGATCTCTTTCCTCATTATAGCATCCAGGTCCTCCGACTTGTTTACTTTTTGATCTATCCTGAATTTGGATTCATCTGACAATATTACATCCATTTTTCTCTGGTAATCTGACATGTCCATCAGTACTGTGCCGCTCCCTTTGTCAGGTTTCAGTATGACGAGGGTTTTGTTAGCCTTTAGCGCTTTTAAGGCAGTAAGGTGTTCGTTGGTCAGCGGACACGTCTGTTTAGAGGGTGTTGTGCGATACTGGTGTTCTAAATCTACCAGTTTGGCCTTCAGCCACCCGACCGACTCAGCAGAGGTAGGTGATAACTTGGAGACTTGATCGAACAACATTTCAAACTGTGCTTGCGACTCAACACGGTTGATGTGTTTAGGCTTTATGCATAATTTTAATCCGTATGCAAGGGCCTCTGTTTCAATGTTGTTGAGTACGTATGACGATAAGTTCCTCACATACTTCTCTGGGTTGTCTAGTACTGACGTTGTTACCTTTTCAGTGCTCAGTGATTTGTTGAGGCGAGCATTCTCTGCGATTTTCACCTTGTACACTGCTTCTGTACAGAATTTAGTGAACTTCAAGTAGCCATACAAGCTCAATTCTTGGGTGACGTAGTAGGCAGAACTGTGTGTGCGCTTCAAGTTGGCCAGCTTGGACTGGGTTTCTTCTATCTGGTTTTTTGTCAGTCGTCTCAGGTTTTTTCTTGTCGGACATATTCTGTCCGTCCTCAGAGATCTGAAATACCGGTGAGGAAATATCCCCGTCCTTAGGCATTCCTCGAGAAATCTTAATCGACAATCCTGTAGCGATATTTTACACTTCAGCTTGAGTAATCGCTTCACAGTTGGTAATGGTAGGCGACGTTTGAGAAATTCAAAACAATGTTTTCCCGTAGTGAATTTGAATAACGAAGACACAAACAATAGATTGCACGATTTATTGCCTGGCATATTTCGCTGCATCTCGTCAGGTACATACTGCAGAAAACACACAACTTACGTGAAATTAACTAGATAAATCCTTCAAGTTGAAATATACACAATTTCGCACAGTAATGTCACTATCTACCACGGTAATTTTAAGCTGACTACCATGTCTTTCTGTTTACACAATTCTGGCTTGCGTTGATAGATCATAATTGCTTCTGCAAATTTTAACAAGCGAGTATTTTGTGTTCTAAACAACACGCGAAATGCAGTGTCTCTGGACACAACGTGGCCACTGGCGACAATGTGTCTGCCGATTGAAGACGCCGGGAGCTTCCGGTGTGTCGGCTCCTCGCGGCTAGCATCTCCTGTGTGTTGTATCTTGTTGATCCATTGAGGTATGTGTTCTGACACCCGTTTGTTAAGCTGTCTCTCCGTTCGACCAATGTAAACGGCCTGGCATCTACATGTGAATTGGTAAATACAATTGTTTGTGGCGTACAGAGGAACAGGCTCTTTGACTGTTGGTGTAGGAATGGGTACGGTTTTACATCTAATGACTGGAGTTGCCGCACAGAATGTTCGACCTACTGCTGTAGTAAGCCGGTCTTGTAGACGTTGCATTACGTCATCCCCTCGAAAGGTTAGCTGGATGAATACCTTGAGTTTAGGGACTGTAGTTACGTCTGCTTTTGGGTTTGGGCTGTTGGCAATGGCGCTTTATAAATCCTGTGGAGTACCCATTCAGGTATAAAACATTCTTAAGGCACATGATGGATGGATGGAATGATCGTCTATAAATACACGTATATCGTCCTATTTAAACCATTCGCTTTCCTGTTGCATGTCCTTTGCGATCAACCCTAGGTTGATTTTCTACGCAACACTGCGTTCAGTAGTTTGCCATTGCTTTCTGAACGAGAAGTCAATGTTTAAGTCCAACTTAATGCTGGTGTAGAGCTTGAACTGCCTTCTTCTACATTAGCGCACCGAAAGTTTTCATTCGCTACTGGTATTAAATAGAGGTTACATACGTGTATATCTAACATGTGCATTGTATATGAGGCCTGTCGCGGCATTTGTGTGTTTACACACTCGTCGAAGCACTTGCACGTTTGCCGGAATTATTATTTATAAGACAACTAGCTGACCCGGCCCGGCTTCGCCCAGACCCTGGCGGGGACTATCTATCTATCTATCTATCTATCTATCTATCTATCTATCTATCTATCTATCTATCTATCTATCTATCTATCTATCTATCTATCTATCTATCTATCTATCCATCCATCCATCTATCCATCTATCTATATATATATATATATATATATATATATATATATATATATATATATATATATACATATATATATATATACCTATCTACCTATCTATCTATCCGTCTCTCTAAATGTCTGTCTGTGTGACGCGGCCCGGCTTCGCGCAGCACCTGGAGGGGAGTATCACACGACGTTCTTTATGATAAGTTCGTGATATGGTCGTTGTTTAGGTTTAATGTTCCTTGCATGTCATTACAGAGTGTAAGTTGAGCTAGCTTCCTGTCTCTTAATCCAACTCACCCCTGCAGTGCACATTCACCAGTCATGAAACAAGATTGAGTTGGCGCACATAATCTTTTAATCCAGAAAGAACACGGACAAACGGAACATGTTTATACATCCAGAAATCAATATAATCCACCGAATATACACACTAAAACTCACACGATGGGTCTAGCCTTCACTCACTATGCAACCCACTCTGGGTTCAGGCCTCGATTAACTATCTAACCCCCACTGGGTTTTAGGCCTGCATTCACAACTCAACCCACTCTGGGTTCAGGCCTCCATTCAAACTCCGAGAAATACACAACACAGTTCTCCTCGACTACCGATCCGTCGGCGTCTAACCATCAACTCTTTCCAGCGACCTGACTCCTCAGTCAGTCCCAGCTTCCACTGCCAAGTCAAAGTTTTCCACTGTCTTTTAACCCTGCTGTGTAGCCTCTCCCTGGGCTCCCCACAACATTACACCCCAGCTAAAACTGTCTTTCTCCCCATCCACCCTAGGGGTCTCCACTCACCCTCACCATTATTTCTCAGGGTTGATTGTTTTTCTCGTAGCCAGGTCACTCACCTTACTGTCAATGACCCAGGCATATGTCATTATCCCCCCCCCCCTTTAAAAGAAAACATCGTTTTCAAATGTTGGGAGACTAATACTTATCAAATATGTGACCCAGACATATTGCCTGGGTAGTCGTAAGTATAAATCCAACTTACTCTAGCTACCACGCTAAATAATACATCAAATGCTCATAGTATACTCCCCTATTCCCCACACATCAATACATGACTAGTATCTCACATCATAATAATAAACATATCATAGGGAACATAATATCAGTGTACTTGGAAGTCTATTAACATCCTCAAGAAGACACAACCTATTTGTGTACCGACCCTGTATCAGGTGGTTCTTTTCTTGCATCACACCTCCATCTATTTCTGTCGATGAAGTATCTACCTTTCTTGTACCCATTCCTCATGGTGCCCATATATTTACAACATCTGTATGCTATCCCTAACCCTGGGTCCGTGATGTCGCGAACACTCTTTTGACCTGAGTTAACTTCCCTATCTACATATTGTACCGTTACACTGGAGTCTCTGTTTAGTCTGACCTCTTTATTCACTCTTGGCCCATATACCTGGCACCCTGCTCTCTGCTGCATACGCCTTATGCCTATGTGCCCTGCACATGCACTATCCTGCGCTGTTCTAGTATATCGGTCAATATGTGCTACGGGTACTACTACTTGCCCACGTGCAGATCCACCCTCTGAAAACCGGCGAATGAGAACATTGTTTTTCCTCTCGAAGCACCATGTACCCTTCTTTGATTGCCTATGTCTGACTTTACCACACCCTTGGAAACATTTGTCGAGCGTAGTCACTTGTCTCTGGGATTCCCTACAGCTATATTTGCGATCCATTCTCACCTGCTCAGCTGTCCTATCCCTGTCCTCTGTGTCTACTTCAAGTGCCTCTTTTTCTTCAGCTATACTCTCTAATTTAGGTTTTCTTTTAGTAACTACCCCGTTACTACTTACACTATGTATCTGGTCCCATAAACTACTTCTTCTTCTGTACAATCTTTAACTCCTGCTACATTTCCTATGATCAAATCCGCCACTGGTGCGTCCAGAACACACGCTGTCACTCTTCCTGTGATATATGGTGTTTTCACTGTTATCACCGCTATTGGGTAGAATTCTACTGTCCCATTAAATGTTATGGATCTAATCTTTTTCCCTGTGTAATCCGAGGGATGCACTAAACTCTTTCTAACTCCGATGGACGTAAATCCGGAATCCCTAATTTTTAACGTTGGCCTATCATTAACAAATCCATGGTGCATCTTCAGACTTCCTCCTTCATGCACTGCTGATCCTGCTTTCACTGTATGACCACATATTAAGACTGGCTGACTGTCTTTTTCAAACAAAGGTTTGCATCCACTACAATTCTCATTGTTCATCGTCTCAATTACTTGTGCTGCATTAGAGTTCTCTGTTTTTCCCATCATACACTCATGGCTAACATGCCCTGTCCCGCCACATTTAAAGCAAATAATGTCCTTCTTCCTATCACTTGTTGGCCCACTGGCTGGTTGTGCATCACACTCTGCAGCCTTGTGTCTCCAGCTCCCACAATTCCAGCATCCGGCATAACTATTTGGACGTCTCTGGAAATTCCCCCTTTTGTATGGGTACAGTCCTGCTCTGCCAAAATGGCCATTCGCACCCTAAGGGGGTCAATATGGGTCCGATCGGACCCCCATTCGCATCCCTAAGGGGGTTGAATTGGGGTTCTAACCGACCCCAGCAAGAGAGGCTCGCCTCGGTACTATCATTCTGACTCGATATATTTCTCATAGCCAGATATATTATTTGGAATTAAAGCTGTATGAGATATAGGGGTACGCACCATGAACAAATGTCGGTGGCTACTGTTGGGGACAACGCGCCAGTGTGAGAGGCGGTGTAGGGGGAATTCTGTCAGAAGCATAACGTGCATCTCAAGAAAGGGGGATTCACAGTCGCCTGTACGAGCTGCGGCATCGGGGTGAAAACTACTCTAGCCCTCTGCCGGCTGTGCGGAGCCAACATTAAATACCACAAACTGCGATACCAACAGGAGGGTCCGTTCCTCTGTGAATGGAGGCGCCTGAAAAGAATAAATATTTAAATTCCGGCAAAAGAAATTTTCATTTAGAGAGAAGTGGAGTGTTGACGGTACGAGTCCAGCAGTAATCATGGGCACCGTAAAAAGGTTGAAAAATCAAGCTCGCCAGTATGGGATGCCATACAGCCACCGCCGCAAGGCCGTCCTTGCCGGAGAGATAGCTCAGGCGAGAGACGCAGTCCGCGCCACATGACTCGAGCGGGCCGCCACCACCGGGTGGTATCCAGCTCTTCGGGGGGAAGTCCAGGACGCAGCGCAGCACTCGCGAGAGGCTGCGCGGTTGGAAGACGAGGTCACCGCCGCCCTATGAGCGCGTAAATACGCCGCCCGGGCTCGAGCGCACGCGTTACAACGCTTCGCCATGTTAGACGCCAATTCAAGAAGGCGCCATTGGCGCTATCTACACCTGGAGCCACTAGCTCGACTCATCACTCAGCGTGGTCCCCAACTCCTAGAGGAGGTAATCCCCAAGGATAGGGAAGAGCGGGGGAGGCGAACAATCACGTGGAAGCTCTTCCGAGGGCTAGATGGTCCGATCGTAGAGAGGCTCATGCCCCACCTCGAGGCATTGAGGTCAGCCTTCTATCTGCGGTACGCCTACACCTACCGAATCCGAAACATCGAAAACGGAAACGTCATGTTGTACCACAAAACCCTACGCGGGTCCCGCGATTTGATAAACGACACTGCAACAGCCGCAGAGTGGTTGGCAGATCTTGATGAGATCCGCTTCGACACCAGCCAAATCGACCGCCCCAGCACTAAGTGGGTCTTTGTAAGGTGGGTGCAAGTCGAAGTGAAGGCGATCCTCACTCCCCAGGTTCTGTTAGGGGCTGGGCGACTGCCGGACTGGCTGCGGTACAAGCAGGGGCTGTACGCGTTGGACACATACAACGACAACCTCTGTCTGTTCCGATGCCTAGCCGTCCACAACGGCACGAGGCCAGACCGTTGCACCACCGAAGCCCGGAAGCTGGCACAAAAGGTGTGGGGCACCGACAACCCAGACACGCCAGGCTTGGCTTCGTTAAAAATGTTTGAGGAGAAGTTGCAGTTAGGGATCCGCGTCTACGAGCCAACCGAAGAGGGGGTGTGGTGGTTAGTAAGGCGGCCCACGAACTATGAGCACGTCGGCACCAAGCCGATGACGTTCGGGGTTTATGAAAATCACGCCTTCCTGATAACTGACCTGCCAAAGCTGGCGAAGCTCTTTCAGTGCCAGCATTGCAATCAGCGCTTCACCCAGGCCTGTTCTCTCCAGCGTCACGCTGACCGCTGCAGCAGAGGGGAAACCAAGATCCTCTGTCCAGGTAAGGGGGTGGAGCGGCCGCAGTGGGCATACGAGAAAGTTTTCTACCCCCAAAACAACGCCAGCCGCAGCTCCATCCTATGGTTAGAGCACATGGCCGAAAAATCAGGGCGCCACATCCACCACGCATACTGCGGGCACGGGGGAGAGCGGTGGATCGTTGACGGTTTGCTGGATGGCTACGACCCCACCACTCATACGGTGTGCCAATATCACGGCTGCCACTGGCATGGGTGTCCCACCCACAGTGAGACCCCCAACGCCGACGAGCTGTATCAGAAAACCCACCGCCGCGGAGAGAAAATACAGGCCTCTGGCTACAATTTGGTGGTAGTGTGGGAGTGTGAGCGACCGCCTCGGTCTCGCGCCCCAATGCCTCAGGTGCAGACGTTGGTCTACCCTCATGCGATCTTTTATGACTTCGAGGCCTGGCACGACAAGGTTCAAGCCCAGCGCCCCACCCCAGACCTCACCTATGAGAGCCATCAGATTGCGATATCCGTTTCGGTGGGGGACACCATAGAGGAGCAGTCAACCCAACTGAGCAACGCAGACTCAAAAGCCTTGATAGCCGAATTCATGGCAGACCTGCGTCGGCGCGCAACCGCGATACGAGCCGAGATGGATGCGAGGTACCTCCCGGAAGACCTGGATAAGCTGCAGCCACAACTGCAGAAGAAAATGCGTGAGTGGTGTGGGCAAGTCCCTGTGTTGGGCTTCAACTCAGGCCGGTACGACCTAAACCTAATCAAGAAACACTTCGTAGCGGAGCTAGCAGGCACCTGCCTGAAGATCAACGTGGCCGCACAAGGGACAAAGACAATGTTCCTCGTCACACCCGAGTTCAAGTTCCTTGATATTCTCAACTACCTGGCCCCCGGCACCAGGTACGATGCATGGGTGCGCGCCTATGGCTGCACAGCGACCAAGTCGTGGCTGCCGTATGAATGGCTCGACACACCTGAGAAGCTGAACTACCCATGTCTGCCCGACTACCCCGCGTGGTATTCCAGAATAACGGGTGGATACGTTCTCACGCTGGAGGAGTGGAGGAATTTCAAGCGTCTCTTCAAGGAAAAAGGAATGACCACGTTTGCCGACTGGTTGAGGTACTACAACAACCTCAACGTCGGTCCAGGCATCGAGGCCTTAGGGAAGATTAAGGCCTTCTCGGAGAGCGGGGAATCGACATATTCAAAGACGCGTGCAGCCTCCCTGGGGTGTCCCTACAATACATTCTCAGGGGCACCAAGGCTGGTGAGCTGTATGTCCCAGGAGAGGATGCCTATCCACTCCTAAAGGCAGCAGTGACGGGATGGCCGTCGCTAGTCTTCACCCGGTACCACGAAGCGGGGGTCTCCAGAATCCGGTCACATCAATACCCAAAGGGGAAGCTGTGCAGAACCGCAAAAGGGTACGACGCTAACGCGCTCTACCTCAGCACCATGGCTATAGACATGCCGTGCGGGAAAGAGCGAGTTCTCCATGCAGAAAACCCCCAAGAGGTAGCCCCCAAGGTTGCGCAGCAGGTGTTAAAAGGCCAGCTTTTTGGATTTGTCAAGTGTAAAATCTCCACCCCCAAAGCCTTTTGGCCAAAGTTCGAAGAAATGGCACCCTTCTTAATGAATCAGGCAGTACCGGAGGCCTTAGTAGCGCCGGAGATGTTGGAATACCTGAAACGCACCGACCGGGTGTAAGAAACTGCTGGGCCTCCTTGAGGCCGACGGAATATTGCTGTACACCCCGCTGTTGAAATGGTATCTAGAACACGGACTCGAGCTGGAGGCTGTCTATACAGTGATCCAGTATGAGCCAAAGAAGCTCTTCACGTGGTTTGTTGAGCAAGTAACCGAAGCGCGCCGCCTCGGTGATGTGGACAAAGCGAAGGCGATGCTGGCTGAGGCTATGAAGCTTCTAGGCAATTCAGCATACGGAGAGCTCATCGAGGCACTCGAGCGCCACACCAACACCAGCTACACTCGAGACGAAAAAACAGTGGATCAGGCACTACGTTCTGCCTGGTTTGACGACCTCACAGAGATAGGCGATGCATACGAGATCAAATCGCGTAAGCCACGTGTGATCATCAAGCGTCCTTTCCAGGTAGGCATCGCCGTGTATCAACTTGCCAAACTCCGCATCTTAGAATTCTACCATGACTTTGTTGACCGGTTCGTGGATCGCAGGGACTATGAGGTCATGCAGATGGACACCGACAGCCTGTACATCGCGCTGAGCACCCTCAATCTCGATGAGGCGGTAAAGCCTGAGATGAAAGAGGAGTTCAACCGTGTGAAGAGGGAGTGGCTTGCCTGGGACAAATGGAGAGGGCGAACCCCCGGCATCTTCAAGACCGAGTTTCAGGGGAGTCGAGGCATCGCTCTCTGCAGGAAATGCTACATCTTCGACGGGGACGTGAACACGAAGTTCTCGTGCAAGGGGGTGGGAAAAAGGCAGAACACCATGACCTGGGGGAGATACAAAGCCGCCTTAGAGGGGTCTGTAGACAGAGTGGAGAACCGTGGGATGCGCATGCATAACGGGCAGATGGCCAGCTACCAACAAGGCAAGCTGAGCCTCAGCGCGTATTATGACAAACGGTATGTCTTACCTGACGGTATCCACACGCAGCCCCTTGAGTACCGCAAGGTCGCTGTGGAGTGAGCCCTCACTGTTTAGGGAGGATCCGGTCAGGAGGTATTTGGGTGTCAGGAGGAACAATCATCAGCTCTTCGCGAACGAAGCCCCTTGCCGGCCCATCCTCCAGGTAGTACAGCGCAGGCTGCCCATCCTGGCAGACAGTTTTACGAATCTCGTGTACTGTTAATGACCACGAAGGATCAGTCGCCCGGCGCCGGCCACCTTCAAGCGCATGCTCCCCAGGGGAGCTTGCATACAGATACCGAACTAGTGCATCAGACGGAATCACAGGTTCCTTGATGCCGATAGTACGGTGAGCAGGAGTGGCCGGCGAATGGGATACAGAAGTGTCCTTAATGGAATCAAACGGCTTCCGACCCGTCAAACGAGTCACCTCACCGTTAAGCGCCGCGACCACCTGAGGAAGAGCCTGAACCCATTCAACCGAACGTTCAGAGGACCTCCTTGGAAGGCCCTTCCAGGAGGTCGAGAATGAATTCTGTTTTACCACACGATGTGGGGCCTGTGATGATGGCCGAGTGTGGCTTAAGTGGGAACTCCATTAATAAACAGCACTAACGAATCTCCCGGTGTCGATGTTTAGCCGTCCGTCCATAACTAAATAAACGTAGCAATATAGTGGCCCCGCCGATTCGGCCTCTTTCGTGACCTGGAGAGTGATGCCCTCAGAGCCGTTCTCTACACGCCGGCCGCTGCCGTGAAGATGGTCATCGTCGGAGGTCCGGAAGTCCAGCCACAAGCAGAATTTTGTCGTCAAGTACTCGCTTAGACTGACATCGAACAATCCTAGCTCTTTGGCGACTGCGCTTGTCTCAGGGTGCCTTTTGAGGCCACCGGCGAAGAATTTCCTCGCTTCGTCCCAGAGCTGGTGTGGTGCTAAGCCGTGCGCAAATAGCTGATTGGCTTGTCCTTCTACGATGACTTCAACTTTGGTGATCTGCGGGTTATAAAACAACTCTGTTTGGCGTGCAAAATCTTTGTGGTGGGCGGGATCCTCCCATAATAGGAGAATGCCTTTCAAAGATTTACAGGGCGTGTTCAGATTGATGTTCCATATCGAGTCCTCCTTTTTCTGAGGGATCCGTCTATGCCGTAGGACCCGCTCGAATAACACTACCATACGGCTCTCATACATGCTACGAATTAGCCGGGCCAACGTGGGTTCAGTGACTACTTCGTACTCGAGACTGATGTTTTCTAGGGAATATGAGGAGTCGCCGGCATCTTTACCAGTTGCGCGAATCACGCGGGAAGCGTCGTTAAAGGTCAACTCAATCTCCAGCCGATCACTAAGAGCAGATTAGTAGAAGGGCGCATGCGTTTCAAGCAGCTCAAAGTCTAGTGGTATGTAGTACCTGTTTTTGAAGGCCTTCGCGATGGCCACGTCTTCCGCATTGGTGGGGGGAGGGGGGCAGAACAACAGCATCCGCTGCACCAACACGCGCCTTGGTCACATTCATGCCGGTGCTTGTATCGATGCCTTGATATACAGCGTTCACCCGCTCCAATCGGCTCTTCCAAAGATCCAGGTAGATGTTGTAGACATCACTGTCCACAAGAGAGAAGACTTCATTGCCCGAGAGCCTGACGGTCAGTTTTTGAACCAGAGCTCGGCCGAGGTTTTGGACGACCAACCGGTTGACATCAGGGGACCTGAGGTCGACATTGAATGCCAGCCGCACTGATCCAGGCACGATAACATCGTGTGCACCGAGATTTGGGAAACGAACTAGTAACTGCTGCTTGGGAGCGATCGTAGATGGATTGTTGGTCACGATTATCGTTTGCCGCAATCCTTTCACACCGAGCGGCTCCCGGAGACGGCGGTAAGGGTTAAGCTTACGACCATATGCACTTGAAGACATGGCTAGTTGTTTATTGTTGTTGCTTTGTAGCAATATCTAATATGGATAGAGTTGAGCTGACTGATTTTGGTGGTGAAGAGGGGCCGCCTAAAACGGACGAGGAAGAGACAAGCTTCATCGACGACATTGATATCGACAAGCCCCACACTGTTAATGTCGAGTGGCCGTCACAGGGGGAGCCGTCACAGGGGGAGACGTCACTGGGGAAGCCCAACTTATACATAGAACTAGAAAACAGCGCCATTAAGGACTATTTTGATAGGGTGGAGACGATGTGGGGTATCAAACCTATAACTGGTATAGATTATACAAAAATTAGGTTGGGTCGCAGGAATGCGCTCTATGTTGAGCACAACAGGATTACATTGGCACCTTGCCGTCTTGACAGACGATAGTTTGTGCTTTAAAAAGGCATAATAACTTTTAACTATGGCGGTAGCGAGTGTGACTGATAAGGCCAATTTGCGCTGTAAATGTCCGTTCACAGTGGGTGCATGTGAACACGTGGTCATTTCCACCATCATGCACCATCTTACGTCTCAAACGCTTGGTGTGTGACTTTTCTGCAATAATTTTCTCCTTTGACTTTATTCCATTTCTGATATTTGCCCTCCATGCAACACGTTCAGCGGCGACTTGCTCCCAATGTGCATTATCAATGCCTGTATCAATCATGTCCCGCTTACACACATCTTTGTATCGTAGTAGAGGCCGACCCTGAGATCTCTTACCCATCTGTAATTCACCAAAAAAGATATCCTTTGGTATTCTACCATCATCCATCCGCCTAAGATGTCCTATCCATCTAAGTCTACGAAGACTGAGCATGGAATAAACTGTCACACAACCTGATCTTTCCAATACTTCAGTATTTGTGATTTTGTCTTGCCACTTAATACCAAGAATTCTCCGCAGACACCGCATATGAAAGCTGTTTAAATTGTTCTCTTGGTGTGAGTAAGTTGTCCAGGTTTCACTGCCATAGAGAAGAGTACTAAGGACACAGGCTTGATAGACAAGGACTTTTGTTTTGGCAGTAAGCTTCCTGTTCTCCCAGACTCTTTTTCTTAACCTGTTCATTGTTGTTGCTGCCTTACCAATCCGGATGTTGATTTCCTGATCTAGGGATAATTTGCTATTTACCACCGATCCTAGATATGTAAAATGGTCTACTATCTCTAGTTCGGCGTCGTCAATAAAGATTGATGGTACCCCATGTGCACCTTGTGACATAATCTGTGTCTTCTTTTTGCTAATTGTTAAACCAAATTCAGAACAAGCATTGGAGAATGCAGATAGTAGACATTGCAATTCTTCCTCAGAGTGGGTCGTAACTGCAGCATCATCTGCAAAAAGCAACTCTCTGATCAGTACCCTCCTAATTTTGGTCTTAGCCTTCAATCTCTGAGCATTGTAGAGGCCGCCATCTGAGCGTGAGTGAATGTATATACCACCATCCTGATCACGAAATGCATATTTCAGTAGAAGTGAAAAGTATATTCCAAAGAGGGTGGGAGCTAGTACACAACCTTGCTTAACTCCACTCTTGATTTCAAATTCTTCAGAAGTTGCACCATCAAACTTGATTATACCCTTCATGCCTGTGTGGAACGATTCCACAATGGACAGAAGAGTTGGTGGGCAGCCAATCTTCTTTAGTGCCTTGAACAAACCCGCACAACTGACCAAATCAAATGCTTTTGTGAGGTCGATGAAGGCAATAAACAGTGGTTGATTCTGTTCACGGCATTTTTCTTGCATTTGTCGCAATGAGAATATCATATCAGTGGTAGACCGGTTCTGTCGAAAGCCACACTGTGATTCGGGGTAGACTTGATCTCCTAGGACTTGAAGTCTGCGCAGAACAATTCTGGCAAATACTTTTCCAACAATACACAGAAGTGAGATACCCCTATAGTTGTTGCAGTCGCTCCGATCGCCCTTGTTCTTGTACAGTGTTATGATGCTTGAATCTTTGAAATCCTGTGGGACTTGTCCTTCACGCCAGCATAGCTCTATTAGCTGGTGGATCTGTATAGTGAGTGTGTCTTGCCCACTCCTGATAACCTCTATTGGAATCCCATCCTTACCTGGAGCCTTGCCAGATGCAAGTTCATTTATAGCACACTTAACTTCTGTTATGGTGGGAAGTGTGTCCAGGTGGTCAAGAGTTGGTAGAGCCTCTATGGCGTTGAGGGCATTATCCGCTAGTTTGGTCTCACTTGAGTAAAGCTCCAAATAGTGCTCTACCCATCTGTCCATCTGCTGTTTCTTATCAGTGATGACCTCTCCAGTCAAGGTTTTCAATGGTGCACTTCTTTTGATCACTGGACCACAGGCTTTCTTTATTCCTTCATACAGGCTTCTTATGTCTCCCTTATCACTTGCGATTTGAATGGACTCACATAACTTGATCCAATAATCATTTGCACACTGCCTGGCAGCCTTTTGCACATCCTTCCTAGCTTGCCTTAGCTCACTCAGAGTGTTACGCGTTGGTCTTTCCTTGTTTCTTAAGAGAGCTTTCTTCTTCTTATCAATCAAGGGCTGCAGAGTCTCGCTGTTGGCCGCAAACCAGTCCTGCCTCTTATGATCCACAGTGCCGTAAACCTTTACGGCAGTTTTACAAAGAGTTTCCTTAAGTTTATTCCATTTATCATTTACTGTACAATTTTCTGGTGTATCAGTGAAAGCGTCTTCAAGTTGCTGTTGATACTGAAAGCACTTTTCAGGATCATGAGTGTTAATAATATTAATCCTGGGGCTAGATTTGTGTTTAGCTGTGTAGATTCTCTTTGGTCTCAGTCTAACCCTTGCAACAACCAAAGAATGATCCGTATCACAGTCAGCACTGTGGTAACTACGAGACAATGATATATGGTTCAGATGTTGTCTCCGTGTGATGATGAAGTCCAGCTGGTGCCAATGGCCGGATCTTGGATGTTTCCATGTGACCTTATGCATCTCTTTTGTTTTAAAAAAAGAGTTTGTAATACATAGGTCATTACTGGTGCAATGCTCCAGCAGCCTTTGCCCATTTTCATTCATGCGACCGATGTTGTATTTTCCAAGGCACACTGGCCATGAACTCGAGTCCTTGCCCACACGAGCATTGAAATCACCGAGCATATAAATGTAGTCGGATTTTGGAACTGCCTTGATCACAGAGTCTAACTCCTCATAGAACAAATCCTTCACATCATCAGAGGAATCGAGTGTCGGTGCATATGCAGTAATAATGGTGGCAAACCCACAAGAGGTTGCCAAGCGCAGGGATAATAGTCTTTCATTTCCTCCTGCTGGAATTTCAATCATTCCCAGTAGCGAATTCTTCACTGCAAAGCCCACACCGTGTTGCATTTTTTCTGCCTGCCCTTTACCCTTCCAGAAAAAGGTGTAGTTGTTTTCCCTGAGTGACCCTTCCTCAGCGAGGCGAGTCTCCTGCAGGCCAACAATATCAATGTTAAGACGATTGAGTTCGGCATCAATCACAGCCGTTTTTCTCACATCGTCAATATTGGTCAAGTCAGTGGAAGATCCTGGACACATGGTTCTCACGTTCCAGGTTGCAAGCCGTAGCTTGAGGTTTCTATTTATATGTTTGTTTGTACCTGGTGCATTGGTTTTACAGCCTGCGATTCAGATTTTGTCCTAGCCCGAAGCACCCATTGAAGCAGACAGGCTGTGGCGGATCAGCACCCAATTGGCTGGGGGCTGCCCAGCTTGAGGCGGGCGGTAGCTGATCAGTGACACCTATAGGTGTCTCCCACCGTCAGAGGCAACGCGTGGCGCCCCATGTCTACGCCAACTGACAAGGACTTATAACCCGTAACAGTTGCCTCTCGCTTTGATTCCGAGACCAGTTAAGACCAGGGATGGAGTTATTGCCTCTCCATAGCACAAAGCCTGGGCTAAAATATAGAGATCATGTGTTGCCCATGCAGCATGATCCCTCTCTCGGCCTGCCTAGTTCACTCCAGAGGAAAGGTAACTCCCCTACATCTGGAACAAGACAAGCTGCCGGATCAGCAAAGCAATGCTCTAACTGTCCGCCTGTCGTAGCTTCGATCCTAGACCAGTCGCCAACCAAGTCTTAGGGCCTGGTCTGCCCTGCCATGACAATTTTGTCTTTAGCTTGCATTTCCTCGCACCAGGGTAAGGCTTGTACCCTCCCAATTGCGCTCTTCCGCCCGAAGCCGTTGGCACAATGTGGGGTGTCGGGTTTGGTAAGCGCCGCCCAACGTTCGGCGCTAACAGAAACCAGCTAGTACCGTCTACTGTTATACGGTAGCTCAGTCATATCTGACTAAGACCTGACTGATACAATCCTGGTGCCAATGGCTTAAAGGATTACACAGTATGATACTGGCATGCCATTAGCTTTGAATACCCTCAGAGCGAGTACCAGAGAGTCATTGGGGTTTGTGGACAAAATACCACCAAAGGCTGTCACCATCCTCGAGCAGACTGATAGTGATCTGGCGGGGGAAGAAGCTGCTCTAGGTGGTGAAGATATTCAGGATGTCCCACAAATAGCTTCAAATATTGGCAATATCTTAGAACGGGCCATGTCTAGTCCAGAAGTGCAGCGGGTTTTAGAAACCTCACACGTAGACCAGTACCTGGGGAGAAATGCCTAACTCCAGTGAGAGAACTCCGGGGGCTCATGGCGCTTGACAAAGCGGTGACGACGATTAAAGGTAAGCTCACAAACTACCTCGTTATTCTCGACCAGCAAGATAGAGAATTCGCCACACGGCGGCGGAAAATGTCGATAGCACCCAATGAGGAGAGTAGGGCCTTTCAAGAGCAAAAAATTGCCGATATTGAAGAAGCTAAGAAGAGGCTTTTAATAGAAGTCGCTGAGTTACACGAAGACTTGCGCACCCAATTCAGCCGGATCCGTGAGACCATTCATCGGGTGGTCGATGAAGACACCACACTAGGCGAGAAGCTGCGGACTCTGTTCCGAGAGCAGGGCATCACCATAGCGAGCATTCTCACAGCGATCGGCCTCTTAATTTCCACTATCACCCTAGCCATTACTGGTGGTGGTGGTGGTCCTACCCCACCGCCTGGCCCGCCACCTATCCCACCACCTGGCCCGCCACCTGACCCTGGGGCTAAGGAATGGATTCGACAGAAGCTAAAAGACATAGCGAGCCTTCTGGCCAGTCTAGCTGGTAAGGCTGCAGCGGCACTCCCAGGAATCATAGGTGGCATTATCTCCTGGCTCCTTAACTTCTTGAGTAAGGGTGTGGGATGGCTGGCTGGAAATCTCTGGGCATTAGTGGTTGCACTCGGTGGCTTGCTGCTGCTAGCTATCAGAGAGCGGCTAATTGCGAAGTAAATGAACTAACCATAGGGCCACTAGACCTGCTGCGACAACCCCAACAATGAGTGCTATCTTTTCGTTTTGATGCTCCAGCCCAGCTGCCTTATCAGCTATGCTAGTGGTCGACTGCGCTGGCTGAGTATTGCTGGGCGGCTCTACCGTCGGTGCCGTCTGTGCAATGCTGGACAGCTTTACGGTAGGGTCTGGGGCATTAATGGCTGTATTCAGACCACGCTTTAGGCCTGGCTCTGCGATGACGATCATGTTGTTATATCCAGCTATCAGACCAATGCGAAGCAACATGTCGCTGGGGGACATATACAACCCCGTTCCAAAGACATAATTAACTTCTGAGCTCGCGTTTTGTAGCACATCCTGATACCTTTTGATGGCCGCCGCGAGATCGACTGGCGCAGAGATGGCGTCTTCTACTAATACCAGGAATTGCTTCAGGGCATCAAACGCCGTTCCAGTTCCCAGAATTTGTGTTCTAGTCTGAGCCTGGGCCCCTAAGATGGCCCACACATAGGTTCGAATGCTGTCATTTATTCGCTCAACGTCTGGGTGAGTGAAGCCCTGTGACTTGTTAAGAACGAAACTCCGCCAGGCGGAGTCAGCTTGAGATGTAATCTATGATCATCTTGTGAGATGTAATCTATGTGTAGTACATCGTTCGTGGTCTTTTGTGTGAATGATAGTCGCTTTGGGTCATATACACCATCTTGGCCGTCATTCAGGGCGTGATAATCACTGTTCGTCCAGTAAATTTATACACTCTCCAACCCGTTATTCCTCCCAAGCCGTCTCCAGTTATCATTCTGGGAAATCCCAAATTCCGCGCATATACGCTGATAGGCTCTTACATCGTAGGGGTTTGTGGTAGAGCCACACGCATTTCTTTGAGGATTCGACGAATCTGGTAGTAGACATGGAATATGAAGACGGCTCGCGTTAGTGGGTCAGGGTCGGACAGATGTTCCTGCGCGGACACCCCACACCCCGCTGTGACACACCATACAGCGAAGTTGAGTTTTTTTTGCCAGAATTGCATCGGATTTCTGTACCAGGCTTGTACGATCTGGTCTGACTCCACGTATGGCAACCGGTATTTTTGAAACACGTTGGGGAACTGTGCCTGAAAGAATCCTTTGAGGTTGACCTGTATGTCCACCTTCGTGAGATCCATTGTTTGCGCAAACGGGTATACCCCACCCGCCGGGTATTTGGCGTCCTTATTGAACTCGTAAGCAGTCATTATTATTAGCTGTGCTAATATGTATCTCACACTTAGCAATGTCAAACATGGGGAACCCATCCCTCTCAACCCTGTCCTAGACAATTGCTATGGTGACCTAGAGGTGGCTATCGTGGAATTGTTGTTCTACCCCGCGTGGGTTAACATTTCCGAGAAGCTGAAAAACAATTGGTTCAAATATGGTAAGAATGTTTTTACTATCTTCGACGGGTATTATGATGTATGTGCTCTCAACAAGCAATTCTTTGAGCCACTGAAGCTCTCTCTTTCTCTTAACCCCGCAACTGGCCTTGTAAGTCTCGGTGGTATAAAATCGGGGGTTGGCATAAGGTGGGGATGGGTAGGCAGGGTTCTTGGGTTCGACTCAGGCGATACAAGTAGGATGCTCGCTGATGAAACGTTTATATTCCACGCGTCGAAGTTTCCTAACTTTATCATATATAAGGAGTTGTGCATTCATCTCGAGGGGCTGTCGTCATATGAGAACCGTCATAATTCACTTTCCTCCACACTCCTCCGGGCTGTACCCGTTAAAAAAGAGGAATGTAATCAAGGGAGACACGAGATTTTCTCTGTGCCTCATTATAAAAAACTGGAAACTGGAACGGTAGGTGCTATAAGACTTTCGGTCCGAGATGAAAAGGGCTTATCTAAGCTGTGTGCTCCACATCAGACATGGCCGCTCCGCCGGGTATTTTGCGTCCTTGTTGAACTCGTAAGCGGTCATTATTAGCCGTACTAATATGTATCTCACACTTAGTAACGTCAAACATGGGGAACCCATCCCCCTCAACCCAGCCCTAGACAATCGCGATGGTGACTTAGAGGTGGCTATCATGGAATTGTTGTTCTATCCTGCGTGGGTTAATATTGCCGACGAGCTGGCCAATAATAAGTTCAGATATTGTGACGAGCTTGTTATTATCACCGACGGGTATTATGATGTCTGCACTCTCAACAAGCAATTCTTTGAGCAACGGAAGCTCTCTCTTTCTCTTAACCCCGCAACTGGTCTTATAAGTCTCGACGGTATGAAAGATGGGGGGGGGGTGGACATACAGGGGGAAGGGTTAGGTGGGGTTCTTGGGTTCAGTTTAGGCGCGAGATCTAATAGGTACAATGAGGTGTTTACAATATCTGCGATGGGGTTTCCTAACCTTATCATATACAAGGAGTTGTACATACATCTCGAGGGTCTATCATCATATGAGAACCGCCATAATTCACATCCCTCCACACTCCTCAGGACTGTGTCTGTTAAAAATGTGGAATGTAATCATGGGGTACACGAGATTTTCTCTGTGCCTCGCTATAAGAAGTTGGAGACTGGAACTCTAAGCGATATTAGACTTCCGGTCCGTGATGAACAAGGCAAAGCTGTGCCGCTAGCATATCTAAGTTTTGAACTCCACATCAAACATGGCTGATTCAGAAGGTCCAGGGAGACATCGCCCAAGAGCATGCTCTACCCTAACCTTTGCTGATTTGGCCTACACTCTTGGGTGGCGGGAGCCGGGTCATAACTACAAGATATATGGCCTCCAGCTCACTCCTCAGAGGGTCTATGCTCGTGCCGCCATAGACCATCCCTACGACGATGACTGGGATCTGCAGCTTGAGCTTCGCACGGGACATACTCACCTCGAACCCAATGGGATACTTATCAGGTTAACCAACATGGGCAAGGCGTTTGTGAGTTATCAGGCTTGCAAGACAGTCATACGCTCCAACAAGTCTCCTATTGTGACCTACCATTCATTTCTGAAAATGCAGTGCGGCAAGCCTCTCTTCTATGCCGTATCGGTGAATGAGGCTAAAGTCCAGGGGACTAAATATTGCTTGAAGGCCGTTACAGAGTGTAAAGCCGACCTTGATATGCTAGGTAAGCCTCTGATTGATTGATTGATCTAGGAACCGACATCACAGCATTCGGGAATTCCCATAAGCGCTCCGTCCCCATCCTCAGCAACCAGCGAAGAGTTCCAATACCAATAGTTCCAGTAGCAATCTGATTATATGTCCGTCTCGCCTTTCCTCTGAGCGTCGAGCGTCGGCCAGATCCCCTCGTCACTCCTCGCTGCCTCATTCTAACCACACTATGGTGATCCATTTGCTCCTCCGAGGTGTACACGTGCTCCCACAAGGCCGCAACCACATCTGCCTTGTCATGCATCAATACTCCACCAAGTTCTTCCGAGCCAGCTAATCTGTCCGCCTGTTCATTCCCCAGCACACCGGCATGCCCAGGAGAAAAGATCCAGATTATGCTTGCTACCCGTGACCTCCGAAGCGAAACAAGCCACTCTGCACGAAGCTTGCCTGTTCTCACCCTTCTCAGCATGCTTTCTGAGTCAGTTAAAATCACAATATGTGTATGTATCGTGTTTTCTATCCAGCGGAAAGCTGCACGGACCGCCTCCACCTCCATTCTTAAGCTAGATGTAGTGTCATCATACGCCAGGCTCTCCTGCACCAAACGTCGACCATTAGTTTTTGCCAAGAACCCCCAAGCACTTCTCCTACCTCTCAACACCGACCCATCCTTGTAGATAATCACACCACCCGGACGAGAATTTTCCTGAATTAATTGCTGAATCTCCACTTCCGTGGCCCCTGCTGGCCACTCCCTGCACTCCCGGCTCAATGTGATTATAACTCTGCACAAGTCTGACTGCACGGCTGGCACTCTGACCCACTCCTCTCCTCGCCTAATGTTCTCCAAGGGGCACACCTGTCTGATCGTATCCTCCGCCTGAGCCATCCATCATTTCCCTCTTATCAGTCTCTGACCCTTAACTACGTCCAGCGCCTCATGCAACGGGTGATCTGTGTCTGCAGCTACTCTGAGGTATGCCTTCGCTTGCATCACCTTGTGCCTACCAGAAACAGTAGGCAGACCAAGGATGTAACGCATACACATTACTAAAGTGTCTCTGGTGCATCCCAGAATGACCCGCATAGCTTCATTCTGTATGCGCTCTAATTTCACCAGCTGACTCTTTGAGACAGTGAGCAGTCCTAGTCCATAATCAATCACTGAGAGGATCAAGTGCTGGTATAGTGTGAAGAGCATTCTCTGCTCTGTGTCCATTGCAGCCATAATTTTAAGTGCATTGAGTCCCTTTTGAGATCTTGTCACAACCGTCTCCACATGGTCCTTGAAGGACAGACTCCTGTCAAATGTGATTCCCAGATACTTCAGTTTGTTCTCTCTGCTGCCATTTCTACCATCTATCGTGAGGCTTGGGGCATCATCTCTTACAATCCTGTTGTCCAGAGAGCACCACAACACAGCTGCCTTTTCCGGGTTGATGACAGCACTCATTTCATTGCACCAGTCAATCACTTTGTCTACTGTCACCTGTAGCTCCTGGGCTGTTTGATCCCTATTTCTCCCCTGCCTGTATGCAAGAATATCATCTGCAAATGTTAGAATCCTTCCAACCCCTGGGGCTTCTAGGTATGCAATCTTGCTCGTATACACATTAAAGAGCACCGGTGAGATTGCAGATCCCTGTGGCAGGCCCGGGGTTAAAATATGTGGCTCTGAGGTCCATGCGCCCAGACGGAGAGCAACCTGACGAGAATGCAGGACGGCCGCTATCCAGTTCACTAACCAGGCATTGACCCCCTTCTCCATAAGTGCGGTCATCAAAATATCATAGCGAACTCTATTGTACGCATCCTCAAGATCAAGCACTGCCGCCATCGTTTCCTGTCTACTCTGGAACCCCTCATAAACGTCAAAGGCAAAGGTGGCCGCATTCGACCAGGTATCTTTTCCTGGCCTGTAGCTCCCCAGGCCTCTTGGAAGAAGCTTCCCCCTTTCCAAAAAATCCTGCAGCTTAACAGCGACTATCTTCTCTAAAACCTTCCCAAATGTATTTTGAAGTGTGATGATCCTAAAGCCGCCAAGCTTTGAATGATCCTTGTATGGTTTTGGGAGAGGGATAAGATAGCTATGCAGCCAATCCTGCGGTACTGACGCTGTCCTAATGCTCTGATTAAAGCAGCCGGCCATCTCCTTCAGGTCTACATCGCTCAAGGCCTTCATGTGGCCATACCTGACACCATCAGGCCCTGGTGCCGTGTCTTTTGCCTTTTGCAAAATATGTTTAACATCTTCAAACAATATGATGTCTTCGTAAGGCATATTCTCTATTGTGCCAGATAATTCCACTCTAACTGCATCCCTGGTATCCGCATCACTGTGATTGGACTGCTCTAAAAATCTCTGGAGAAACGCCTCCCCTTTCTCCTTGTCTGTTGTCACGCGTACCCCATCCTCTTTATAAATTGTTCCTACTGTCATAGGCCGATCTTTTCTTTGCATTTGTCTGTACAGTTTCCAAAATTTATGCAGTGTTTTATCACCTCCAACCTCCTTCATAAAACATTCCCATTTTACTTTCTTGGCCTCTGCAGCACATCGCTTGAAAGCCTCCACCTTGTCTTTCTTGTCATTTTCCGCTATGTCCACTTCCTCTCGTGAACTTAGGGGTGTCTGTCGCAATTTCCTTAGCTGCTTCACTGCAGCTCTCTTTGCTTTCCACGCATTGTCCACTTCTGGGGTCCACCATGGGGGCTGCAAAAAGGGAGTTTTAACAGTCCTGTTGCATGCCCCATGTCTGAGGCGTCCAAGAAGGCTGTCGCTCCACTCATACCGGAAGGTCTTGCGCGCTCTCCCAACCTTGACTTTCTTGGACTTAGAGATCAGGACTGAGCATGGCATGTGATCACTCCCATGGTCATTCAAAACAGTCCACTTTACATCAAGGACTGATGCCTGGGAGACAAGTGCCAAATCAATAGCAGTATCTGCATCGCCAGGCCTCATTGCCATTCTAGTCGGCCTACCATCATTTATGCAGACCACATCGGAGCCCACCATGGCATCCGCAAGTGCAATTCCTTGTCGATTTTCTCCACTACTGTCCCAATCTCTGTTTCTCGCATTGAAGTCTCCACATATGAGTAGCCTATCACCTGGTAAGTCCTCTAATTCCTTAAGCCAGTCCCATTGTTCCTTTCTGACAAAACAGTCCACTGTGGCATATACATTTATGATGTTCCAACTTAAGCCACCAATCTCCATTTGTATACCCTGGACCTCTCTTGCACTGTGATTCCACTGGCTCAAGTCAAGTGCCACATGCTTTACTCCTTTCTTCACCAGCAGACCTTGCCCATGTCTCTTCTTCCCAGTGGGGTTTATATAACTGACGTACCCAGGGCAATGGTATTTATCTGTATTTAACTCCTGGAGCATGAGGACATCAAAATCATATATTAGCCTCTCCAATACAGGACCTCTCTGCCTGGCACTACAACAGTTCCAGTATCCCACTCTTACATGGTTGAAACCTAGTCTCTCCACATTTCGTCTTGTTCTCCTGGCGCCTGCCCTCCTATTTCTATGCCTTTTTCTCACACCATTTCCTCGCCTTCTCCTCCTCACTCTCTCTTCGCTAGCCGCTGAAAGATGTGTCAAGCGCAAAGCACGTGCTCCGTAGCTCCGGCGACGATTCCCGTGTTTAAATAAATCCATAGGCAAAGTTTGGATATTGCAGGAAATAAACGGTCACCCTAGCATTGCCTGCTTACTAGGGAAGGGGCAGGGGATGTCCCTCATGAGTCCATACGCCTGGCGCCGCCCCGCCCGCATACCAGACGTTCCACGTTCACGACCAACTCACCCGTGGCCATTCAGTCCTCGGCACGTCGGTCCACCTTAAACTTGGGGGTTTATAATCCGAGTTTTCCATCTCCTAGATTGGCTGCTGTAATAGCTAACGGGCCCAATCTACCCGGGGCAAGAGGTTCCAGCGCCTCATTTATGGCGAACACATTAGATACATGTATACGGGGAACAAAACCAGTGTTATACAATATTCATTAAATAGTACATAATTCAAGTCACCACACAACGGAAACATAACTCTCGCATGTGGATAGTTAAGCACCAAACAGAGCAGTGACCACATCAGTAATCTGGTTAACTTCGTACGTTGAGCCTTGCAGTATTGAGACAACAACATGACAATATTTGGGTAAATTACATGGCAGATCCTGTTGTGTTGTAGAGTGGTGGAGTGGTGACAGACACATCACCATCCATTTGACAATGTTATTGTGCCTCTGTTGGAACCAGAACTGTCACTGTACTTCACACATTGAGCACTGTAGTACTGACACAACACCATCCTTTTACACTGTTGTTGTGTCATTGTTGGAAACAGATCTGTCTCTGTACTTCATATCTTGAGCTCTGTAGTAATGACACAACACCGTCAATTTTACATTTTTGTTGTGTCACTGTTGAAAACAGAACTGCCACTGCACTCCACACATTGAGCTCTGTAGTACTGACACAACACCATCCATGTTATGTTATTATATCCCAGTTGGAAACAGAACTGTCACTGTACCTCACCCATTTAGCTCTGTAGTACAGACAGAACATCATCTATTTTGCAATATTATTGTGTCACTGTTGGAGAAAGAACTGTCACTGTACTTCACACATTGAGCTCTGTAGTACTGACATAACCCCATCCATCCATTGTACAATGCTATTGTGTCACTGTTGGAAACGGAACTGTCACTGTACTTCACACACTGATCTCTGTAGTACTGACACAACACCATCCCTTTCACCATGGTATTGTGTCACTGTAGCAAACAGAACTGTCATTGTAATTAACACATTGAACTCTGTAGTACTGACACAACATCATCCATTTTACAATGGTATTATGGCACTATTGAAAACAGAACTGTCACTGTACTTCAGACATTGAGCTCTATAGTACTGACACAATACCATCCATTCATTTTACAAAGTTATTGTGTCACTGTTGGAAACAGAACTGTCACTGTACTTCACACACTGAGCTCTGTAGTACTGACAGAACACCGTCTATTTTAAAATGTTATTGTGTCACTATTGGGAACAGAACTATCACTGTACTTCACACATTGAGCTCTGCAGTACTGACCCAACACCATGAGAAAGATCATTCCAAAGCAGATCCTGTTGTAGAGTTGTGTAGGACACACTGAATCTGACCTGAAGGCTAGTTATTTTCTGTGCCACGTCTTCGTCCACTTCATGAAAGTCAGTTGAATGGATGTAATCTGATATCTGTGCTATAAGCTGCTATAAGGCTACATATCTACCTCCCACGACATACATGGAAGACACTGCAGCTGCCAGAGCTCATGCAATGGTGAAATTGTACATGTATGATGACACTGTGTTGGCATCCACAAGGCATGCAGACGTATTACAACAGCTGTTTCCAGAGATACCCCGTGCTACTTTGAGGCAAACAAACGTACCTAAGTGTGACAGATACAATCTAAATCATATTGTCCTGTGTGAATGTGACGACCTCAGCGTAAGAGAGGTATCATGTATATCATCATGACAAATGGCATCATTCTCATCTGTGAAGAAATCATGCCCAGTCTGTGAACGCCACATTCACAAACTCACACCCAGGACAAAAGCGAACCAGCTCACATGAGACAGCAGAATAGCTGCTTCCATACTCATGGTTACATATGCCATTTTAACAATGACATTGTAATTTAAAACATACACCTCCCACACCTTTGTCCACACCATTCATTGATCGGAAACATAACTGGCACAGGAACGGAGCATAATGGGGACGACCCGTTGCTGTGAGGTTGGAACTATGACTAACTAACTAACTAACTAACTGTCCCACGTAGATCGTTGAGCACCAAACAAAGCAGTGAAGACATCAATAATCTGGTTTACTTCATAAGTCGAGCTCTGTAGTACTGACACAACGACATGACAATTCATGGGATTGAGTAATTACACAGCAGATCATGTTGTGTTGTAGAGTTGTGACAGACACAACAATGACAATGTATAGTTCTGTATAAAGTATCTGCTGCAACACCCTCTGCTTGAGTTTGTCAATGTTCTTGATAGATTTCCTGAAAGATCAGGTATCTTACCTTCCGGCTGTGAACCAAAAGTCGTTGATAACTTGAAACTGTTGATGAATGTCCCCCTATCGGACAAAAAACACTGTTTGCCCTAACGGGCGAAAAGGATTGCCACCATCTTGACAGGGGAGCTCACCCTAAGAAACATCCATAGGTAAGCCTCCTAAGGAGTCAACCATCTATCTCGAGTTAGCTATTGGGGCTGTGGCGCAGACTGAGTTTGCCCCAGTCCTTCCTGGGGTCTCTATTAAATGGAGTGCTTCATCACGCCCCAGGCATGTTGCTCTCGTCATTACTTCCGCGGCCGACGGGACGTGGGCGGCCCGGGCAACAGAGACGGACATTATAGTAGAGCTCGGTGAGGTTGCGGTGGATGAAATCATTTTTACTACCGTTACTGCTTTTGTCCGGCTTTTGTTCACTACAGGCCGATTAGCACCGTTCGCATTGAACATTTAATATCTCAGTTGAAGAAGTAGGTTTGACGCGCAAAGAATAATGTCGCTCTATCCCTCATTTGATACTAGTGACGGTGGTACCTATCGCATTCAAGAGCTTACCCGTCTTCGGAAGTCTCTCGAAGATGAAAGGGACAAACGGGCTGCACTGTATAAAAAATATCGGCGTGCCGTTAATGCATTAGACGCTGTGGACAGCGTGATGATGGCGGCTAGCCTTGGTATGGGGGTGGGGGGTGTTGGGCTTCTTACCACCATTATCGCTGCCCCTGTAGTTGTCGGGCTCGAGATAGCTGCCCTAGCTTGTGGAATCATGTCCGCTGGGAGCAAGCTAGCATCCCGCAAACTAACGTCGAAAGCTAAGAAACACGATGAAATTTGCACTCTGGCGACGGCTAAGCTTTCCAGTATAGCCGACCTTGTTTCAAAGGCTTTGGATGATGGGAGAATTACAGACGTGGAGTATAAAATAATTACAGCTGAAGAAAAGAAATTTCACCAGGTGAAAAAAGATATTCGGAGCAAGGCGCCGGCAGATCTGGACGAAGAGACAAAAACATCTCTCATTCTGAAAGGCAGAGACGAGGCACGGGCAGAATTCGTAAAAGCTATAGGGTCGAAATAACCTGTATACGCGATCAGAACAATCTGGGGCCGCCCCCTACTCCACTGAATGACCCGCCACTGGATTTCAGTAATGCGCGGAAGGATATACTCCTCAGATAAACAATTTAAAATTCTGAGGTATTCAACATTTTTTCCCTTGCTTTTTTCTCTCCCCCTGTTGTGAATGTTATCTGTTATGTTTTTGCTGATGAAGTCTAATCACCACAACGTCCTGTATGTATTATAATCCAGTTATGCAAAGCCGCACTTTACAAAGCAGTTCCTTTCTCTAATGTAGGCTATACGGTTGTAAGACACTTGGCATCTCAAGTGGTTTTTTCCTGTCAATGCGCGTGTGTTGCAAAGGGGGAGATGCAAACGTGCCGAGTTGGTGGGTGTGTTGCAAAGGGGGAGATGCAAACGTACCGAGTTGGTGGGAGAGATGCTTTTCTGAAAGCTAGTAAAAAAAAGACTTCCACATTCCGAAGTCACAAGATTGTGACTTCAGCATGCGGGGAATGCGGAAGTATAAAGCTTGAGACGGTTCTCACACTGGGTGGTCACGGCGCACAAGTTTACTTTGTCTCATTCTTGTCTGGGCCGGTAGAGGCTACCCACGGCTTGGGTTGCTCCCACTGGGGGTAGCCCTGACGAAATTTGCGCTACGCTCAGTGCGCGCGTGTGTGTGTGCGTGCATGCGCGTGCGTATGTCCCATTATGCACCTACTACACCTATTAATCTTTGGTATGGTGGGCGGCCCTCTGGTTCATATTGAGGACTTAGCTTCATCCCTTTATAAAGTAACAGCTTGATGCCGGTCGTCTTTTCAAACTTCCGAGACATCTTATGAAGCGCGTCTAGTGTGCAACGCTCACACATCTCATATGGTTTCCTAACACCCCTCTCACAGAATATGCACTCTTCTATCACCTCGCCCCACTTTACCTGCTCATCGTGCTAAGAACAATAAAGGTCGACGCATGACCGGCCGCAATGAAGTTCTGTATCGAGCTTCGGCCACTCACCTCCATAGGTCTCCATCTGTATGTGCCCAATAAGTCAACCTCTAATTCGACGCGCTGCCATGCGCCCCCTAATATTTCTGGGAGGGGGTCCTGGCTGTTGCAATTTGTGTTGGTGGTGCTCGGCGAGAGAGCGTGCCCGCTCGCCGAGCGCTCCCGTTCGTATTCGCATGTTTGTAGCGGTGCCCATCTTGATATGGCTGGTTGGTACCGCTCTAATTGTGTATCGCGATATAGTCGCCCCCTATAACAAAATATGGTTGCCCGCACTCGCTGTTGCCCTACCGAAAATTACGCTATAGTTAATTCCAAACTAATATATCTGGCTATGAGAAATATATCGAGTCAGAATGATAGTACCGAGGCGAGCCTCTCTTGCTGGGGTCGGTTAGAACCCCAATTCAACCCCCTTAGGGATGCGAATGGGGGTCGGATCGGACCCCTATCGACCCCCATAGGGTGCGAATGGGAGTCGGTTCGGATCCCTATTAGACCCCCATTAGGGGGCGATTCGGCCCCACCGCGAGGTCTGTGGAGATGTGTACTCTGTTTACTACCGGATATACTACTGGTGTAACGCGCCATACATATGAGAATGTTAAAAAACATTAATGTGCTGTTGAAGAAAAACAAAAAGATGAGTTAGAAAATTTTCACTATTTAAATAGATGCATTATTTTTATGAAAACTTTGAAAATGCCTTAAAGATTATATCATTATTTATTATAACGCATATGCCTGTAAATAACTGTAGACAAAGAGTTTATAAATCTTTGAAAACAATGCAACACTCTATACATAAAATATATAGCAATGTTATTAAACGTTATGCCCCTTGAAATAACTTTTCTTAAGTTAAGTCCCCTCGCTATATATATAAATGATAAGATATTAAAATATTAAATTTTAGTAAGTAAATAGCTGATTGTACACTAACAAACTATGACAGTTGGCTGCACGGGAATGAGAAGAAGACGTGTAGAAAATTTCATCTCAATCGGATGGACCGATCGCGAGCGCATAAAGAACAGACATACATACTGACATACATCGTCTTTTATAGATATAGATAATTTTCTTTTTTTGCATATCCTTTACAGGACATCGCTGTCAACACCAGCATCTTTCAGCTGTATGTTGATTTCTTGGCAAGATTACGCTCAGTAGTTTGCCATTGCTTTCTGAGTGGCCGGCTCACATACCCCGTAAGTTACCGATCGGATTCGAACCACTGCTGATTCTCACCGTCATCACGTCACCGACGAGAGTATACGATATTACGGAGAAAAGTCATAACCTCTAAGCCACGAAGCCTGCAGATATAGATAAGATAGTCCGAAATAGATAAGACATCGATAATTGGGTGATTGAATCCAATTCAAACAAGCGACGAGAGCAAAGAATGCTGCCTACACTAGCTGAACTAGATATGCCAGGCGACACGTTGTGAGTTAGGTACACGACTTTTTTGCACGACTTGAAGTGTATGGGGGTTTGCTCATAGACCCAACCAGAACTCGATGCCTGATTGGTCAATATCGCGGCTGTAACCGTCTTCAGCTCCGAAGACATTTCCTGCTGCTCATTCGAGGCTAGATAGACGTGGAAGCCTGGTCATTGTGAACAATCTGCCTCGATGAGAATTCGAACCCATGACCACTAGCTCGGCAGGCAAGCGTACAAGTCACTGTGCTGCTGCTGCTGCCCACGTGACCTGTAACGCATTCTACCACGTTGTAATAGAGTGATGGCCAACATTGGGCCACTCTTTTAGTAAAGTGTATGTTAGAAAATGCGGAGTAGATTTGTGATCATGTTGCATAATTGTGCGCACAATTGTGAGTAACTATTGTACAGTGTTTTGAGGAATAGATCGTCAAAAAAAAAAAAAAAAAAAAAAACCACTCGCGTTGAGTTATTACAGCGGACCATGATGTATGAAATTTGAATTATTACAGTGGGCCGTGATGGCCGGGCAGAAAGAAGAGTCTGAAACTAACCAGGGGGATGACATGATGATGTTGAATATTGAGGTTATAACTCATATCCCTAGGCATCAGAAACTATGACCCAAACAACCAGCATTCTTCGCACTGTAGCAGTATTTTTCGCACTGTGCGAACAGCGTTGTTCGCACTGTGGCAGTGTCCATCTGTTCATCGTCCAGACAGTCATCCAGCCAGATGCTGCACCTAGTCAGTCATAATAAACGTCTGCAGGACGAAATTGGATATGGAAAATTCAGTAACTTAAACGTGCCACATAATAATCTTAATGTATTATCTATATCTATAAAACAAAGTGTATGTATATATGTATGTAAATATGTATGTCCTTTATTTGTTCGCGAACGGCCCATCCGATTGAGATGAAATTTTCTACACGCCTTCCTTTCATTCCAGAGCTGTCAACTGTCATAGTTTTTTTTTTTTCTTCCTCCTCCTCCCTCCTCCCCCTCCCAAAATACGTACGTAAATATATGATGATGATGATGAAAGAATCCCCGAACCAAAACGCTAGGGAAAGGGAAAAAAATGACGTGACTACACAGAATCGTCACACGGCAATCATCATCATCAAGTGCCGTGCCGGCTGGCGTAGGCGTTCATGGCTCTCCGTAGATCTCAGTCTTTGGTTTTTGGATCAACTCTGCTGCTAATATTCCTCCATGCCACGGCAATATCAATAACAATTCATCTTTTTATGTGTAAGGAAGTTATCTATAGTCGTGTAGAAGGGAAGAACTAGACGAGTATGAATTCAGAATGGCGAACTCTCTCCTCCTCTCTTCTCCTCCCTCCTCCTCCCTCTACCTCCTCCCTCCACCCTCCTCCTCTTCCTCCTCCCTCTCATCCCTCTCCCTCCTCCCTCCTCCTTCTCCCTCTTCCTTCTCCCTCTTCCTCTCCCCACCTCCTCCATCCTACTCCCTCCTACTCCCTCCTACTCCCTCCGCCTCCTCCCTCATCTTCCCTCCTTCTCCCTCTCCCTCCTCATCCCTCCTCCTCCTGCCTCCCTCCTCCTCCTCCTGTCTCCTTCTCCCTCATCATCCTCCCTCCTCCTTCTCCCTTTTCCCTCTTCCTCCTCCCCCTACCTCCTCCCTCCTCCTCCCTCTACCTCCTCCTCCTCCCTCCACCCTCCTCCCCCCTTCTCCTCCTCTTCCTCCTCCCTTTCCTTCCTCCTCCTCCTCCCTCTACCTCCTCCTCCCCCTACCTCTTTGCTCCTCCCTCCTCCTCCTCTTCCACCTCCCTTTCCTTCCTCCCCTCCTCATTCTCCCTCCTTCCTCTCCCTCCTTCCTCCTCCTCCTTCCTTCTTCTCCCTCTGCCTCCTCCCTCTTTCTCTCCTCTCCTCCTCCCTCCTCCTCCTCCTTCTCCTCCTCCCTCCTTCTCCCTTCTTCTCCTCCTCTCCCCTCCTCCTCCTACCCTCTTCCTCTTCCCCTCCTCCCTCTCCCTCCTCCATCCTCCTCCTCCTCCCTCTTCCTCCTCCTCCCTCTTCCTCCCTCTCCCTCCTCCATCCTCCTCCTCCCTCTTCCTCCTCCTTCTTCCTCCTCCTTCCTTCTCCTCCCTCCTCCTCCCTCTTCCTCCTCCTCCTACCTCCTCCCTCCTCCCTTTTCCTCCCTCCTCCTCCCTCTAGCTCCTCCCTCCTCCTCTCCACTCTTCCTCCTAACCTCTTCCTCTTCCCCTCCCCCTCCTCCCTATCCCTCCTCCTCCCTTCACATTCCTCCTCCTCCCTCTTCCTCTTCCTCCCTCCTCCTCATCACTCCTCCTCCCTCCTCCTCCTTCTTCCTCCCTCCTCCTCCCTCCTCCTCCTCCCTCCTCCCCCTCCTCCTTCCTCCTCCTCCCTCTATCTCCTCCCTCCTCCTCATCACTCCTCCCCCCCTCCTCCTCCTTCTTCCTCCCTCCTCCTCCCTCCTCCCCCTCCTCCTTCCTCCTCCTCCCTCTCCGCCTCCTCCCTCCTCCTCCCTCTACCTCCTCCTCCTCCTCCCTCTACCTCCTCCCTCCTCCTCCCTTCACATTCCTCCTCCTCCCTCTTCCTCCTCCTCCCTCCTCCTCCTCTCTCCGCCTCCCTCCTCCTCCTCCTCCCTCTACCTCCTCCCTCCTCCCTCCTCCTCCCTTCACATTCCTCCTCCTCCCTCCTCCTCCTCCCTCTTCCTCCTCCCTCCTCCTCCTTCCTCCTCCTCCCCCTCCTTCTCCTCCTTCTCCCTCCTCCTTCTCCCTCTTCCTCCTCCCTCCTCCTCGCCTTCTCCTCCACCCTACTCCTCCCTCCTCCTCCTAATCCCTCCTCCTCCCTCCTATTCCTCCCTAATCCTCCTGTCTCCTCCCTCCTCCTCCCTCCTCTTTCCTCCTCCACCTCCCTCTTCCTCCTCCCTCCTCCATTTACCCAAGACAGACAGACAGTCAGACAGATAGTCGGGAATGGGATCTTATATGACTACTTATATAATTTAAATGAGATGCTCTCCACCATGGGCTGGGCCGGGTCAGACAGACAGACAGACAGATAGATAGATAGATAGACAGACAGACAGACAGACAGACAGACAGACAGACAGACAGACAGACAGACAGACAGACAGACAGACAGACAGACAGACAGACAGACAGACAGACAGACAGTCGGGAACGGGAACTTATATGACTACTTATATGAATTAAATGAGATGCTCCCCACCAGGAGTTGGGCGATGCCGGGCCGGGTCAGACAGACAGACAGATACATAGTCGGAACGGGAACTTATATGACTACTTATATGAATTAAATGAGATGCTCCCCATCAGGGTCTGGGCGAAGACGGGTCGGGTCAGACAGACAGACAGATAGACAGACAGACAGACAGACAGACAGACAGACAGACAGATAGTCGGTAACGGGAACGAGAACTTATATGACTACTTATATGAATTAAATGAGATGCTCCCCACCAGGGTCTGGGCGAAGCCGGGCCGGGTCAGCTAGTTATATATAAAAAGATGTCAATTGAAACGAGAAAACGAGTGTTGAGGTGCTACATATGGCCTGTACGTTTTGTATGGCTGTAGAAATGCGATTTCTGAAGAGAATGCAAAGAATACTATGGACATAAAGAAAAACAAATGACCAAGTACTGCAAGAAACAAATGAAAATCGTAAATTGATTAGAGAAATTAAACGTAGACAGTCAAAATATGTTGGACATGTTATGAGAAGAAATAAATTGGAGAACTTGATGACAACTGGCAAGATCGAGGGGGAGAGAATAAGAGGCATACAGAGAAGTAAATACCTGGATGGTGTTAAATGGCGAATCATAATCGCCCACGCTTACCGGCATGGCACATGATGGATGCATGGTCCACTTGGTTCTACGGACTCCGGCGACATCAGTTGTTGACAAAAAGTAGATACATCTCTGTATATATAAGCCATATTTCTTCACGAAGTAAGAAGACCCATGTTTCACCTGCATTAAAAAGTGCGATAGTAATTGAATGCGTGCGTACTTATGGGAAGGTTGTTACTTGTGTTTCCATATTTAAGTTGCCAAGATTTACAGAGAGGCAGAAGCGCAGCATATGTGCATAGGGTATTATTGTACTCTTTGTTACCCCATATAGCTGTGGTAAACAAATGTCTGTGGGTGGTTGCTTGAAGCGTCTCCGGTGGTGCTGTGGACGTCTGGCAGAAGAAACACCAGTCGCAGCCTGAGAAGCGGTAGAGAAGTAATTTATTTCTCGTTGTCCCGTGATGAATTACGTTACTTGGCACTTGATGTAGGTCATGTTTAAACCAAGCTGTTGAATTCATGGGACACAAGTGAAAGCAATCAGCTGTAGGCTTTCTTCTACATATTTAGT